>JAOTQJ010002368.1:0-56643 GCA_025642045.1 Solanum sejunctum | reverse complement strand
TTTCGCTTAGACGGTGTGATGCTGTGACTGGTGCCTCATGTGATATATGATATGCGGGCGCAGCGACTTTCCTCGCCCATGTGATTATGTTTATGTGATTATGTTTATGATGTGCGATGGAGATTTCTGGCTAAACTTCTGGTGTGATGTTGTAGATGGCATGACATTTGGAGACATCATTCCCGTCCGACATGCATGACTTTCATATGTTTTTAAAAAAAAGGATTTTTATTCGATACCTGCTATAGGTTTGATTTATACACGGTTATCTATTTTCTTTGGCTTACGAGATTCATATGTGTTATGTACTTTCGGTTTTGCATACTCGGTACGTCCCTCGTACTGAACCCTTCCTTCGGGGGGGCTGCGTTCATGCCCGCAGGTATCGATGAATAGGTACGAGACCCTCTGGCCTACGATCTCCTTTTTCAGCTGTAGTGCCCTCTTGTTTCAGGAGCCAGCTAGTTGGTAGCTTTCCATGTTCACGCATTCTATAATTATGCTATGTATAGCATATGTGTCTAGAGGTCTGTGGATACTAATGGGTTGTGGGTATGTGAGATACACTTGAACACGCAGTATATTATATGTATTTGATACTTGATCAGGCCGCGAGACCGCAATACACTATGTATGACACGATTACTAGGCGGCAGGACCGCAGCAGAGACCTTGTCGGCCCGCAATTATGAATATGTGTAAATGGATCTATATATATATGTATTTGAATTGTTGTTTGGGTTGCTGCTGGAGTTTCTGTGCAGGTGCGGTTAGCTAATAAAATAGAGAAAACTCTGTCGAATTTTCGATAGAATTCTTAGACTTTACATTGTGGCTTTGTGACTTAATATGGGTTTAAGTGCCTAACTGGCACGAGTCATGGCCCCAGGGTTGGGCTGTGACACAGTTTATGTGCTCCCTTGCATCAGGAGCAGATCGTTTGGTATATACTTATACATGTACTTTTTATATTTTGCATTTGTAAATGTTTGAGGGTGTCTCGTCCTATGATTCGGTTGTGTGTCTAAAGGTCTGTGGATACATGTGGGTGTGGGAACTGTGTTGGTGTGACATCGTTTGTATGATATGTTTGTTGGGCGGTTCTGCCACAGCGATGACCTTGTCGGCCCACATATATATATATATATATATACATTGAGTGATGTTTGCTATTACTGGGTTCGCTGTTTGCAGGTGAGGCTAGTCAGTAAAACAGTGGAAAATCTGTCGAAATTTTGAGAAATTCCTTAGCTATTGTGAACAAAGATTCGATTTAATGTATGTCTGAGTGCCCAACCAGCACTAATCACGACCCTGGGGTTGGGTCGTGACATGCAATAATGGCAGTTCTTATTTCTTTTATGGCCCCATAAGCTGATGTTTTATTGGTAAGCTTTTGACATGCTCCTCCATTGTTTAAAATATTTACTATAAGATGTTTAGTTCTTTTCCTATTAAGACATCTAAAGAAAAAAAAAAACTTTGACGTATTTTGGAATGACATTTTAATGTTAGTAGCCTTATGGAAGAAAGATGAAACTTTTTTTCTTGAGCCAAAATATTTAAGTCAAGTCACAACAACAACATTTTACTCCATCCCAATCTAAACAAATTGAAACTGGCTAAGTATCTTCAATTTCCCTATTAAGCTAAACTGATCATGCTATATTCATACAAATAAAAATAAAAGTAACATCACAATTTAAATGATATTTGTTAATAATTTTTTCTAGCTTTACTTCTCACTATTTTAAATTTAACATAATATATAACTAAGTATTTCATATTTTCTATTAGAATATGGATAAGTAACACAAAGTTGATCATGAAAATGTAATAATGGCAGTTCTTATTTCTTTTGTAGCACGACAAGCTGATGTTTTATTGGTAAGCTTTTGACAAACTCCTCCATTGTTTAATATACTTAGTTCTTTTCCTATTAAGACATCTAAGAAAAATAATCTTTGATGCATTTTGGGAATGACCTTTTCAATGTTAGTTGTCTTATGGAAGAAAGATGAAGCTTTTTTTTTTAGAGCCACAATATTATAGTCACATAACAACGTCAACACTTAACTCTATCCCAATCTAAACAAATTGAAATTTGCTATGAATCTTCATTTCCCTATTTAAGCTAAACTGATCAAGCAATAGTTATATAAATAAAAGTAAAAGTAAATACAAATTTAAGGCCTTATTTCTTTCTCTATAATTATATATCTAACAAGTTTAAGTCCTTATTTTTTTCTCTATGATTATATATAATTTCTCAACATCTGAATATTTATTTGAATGATAATATATACATGAACCTCTAAATATACATCTCAATATTAAGATGGTATATTAAGATTTAAATACTAATAGTAAGATTGTTTTCTGTATCACGATCCGATTTCTCGAGTTGTGATGACACCTACTCTATTCCACCAGTAGATAACCATCTTGAAAACTAGAGTTACTAGTAATGGCTAAATGCACAAAAACTATACAACCGAATAGAAATAATAATAGCACAGTATAAGAAAGCCAAAATATACGCAATAACAAAAATTCCTTTCAGAATCTGGAAGTCATAAATACAAAGCCACTAAGAAAGTAGAAATCACAAATGAAGACCAAAATATATAAATACAAAGATACAAGGATTTATCTCAAATACAAAAGACAAGCCACAAAAATGTGTATGTATTTAGAAGGAGATGGCAATGATCAGGTTGTTGTGCTCTCCCCCACCTCCAAATGATGGTTGCTACGGGTTCTAATAACAGTAGTGATAACTAGCATTCGGTCCTATATCACAAAAGTAGATGCAAAGTGTAGTATGTGTACAAATAAAATAGGTACCAGTAGGCATCATAGGCCAATTAAGTAAGAAAAGTAATAAGTAATAGGAAATACTAGAATAAAACGTAGACAGAGTTTAAGAATGAAAAAATAATAATAGCATGGGCACAAGTGTAATAGAATAAACATGACCTATAGTAACTACATCCATCTAAGACCCTATAAGCCTATAAGGTACACTCAAGCACAAGATAGGATGAAAACCCGAATGAACCCCCATAAGCTATATAATTGCACAAGAAAAGCTAAGCTAAGACTAAAGGAAATTTGGAGGAACAATGATATTCCAGAAGTGTCAAATTCCCAAGCTCTCATTGGGAGAAAGCGCAGAGCCTGGTCGAACTGTGGGTGAGTCTCCCTACAGTAGATATGGAGATAAAGCAAAACTCCATAATGGGTAGCTCTGAGGCCAGACCTCGAATTGCAGATGTGAAATACCCATAGATAAAATGATGATATCACAAGATCTATATTATATATGTCACCCCCATTTTTAGAGGATGAATAATCAGTAGCAGAAAGTATAGAGTCCAGATCACGAACCACGGATGGAACTCCCTATCAAAGATATAATGCTCCACGTAAGATATTTAGTGATGCCTATATCCAAAAGTCATAATCACATTCCATATCCATCTTTTGAATCTTCTAACCATCTTGACATAATCAAAAAGGCAAATTAAAGCCGCTTCTACTAGTAAATGTCCCCAAAGGTCGAGCCAAAATGTCGAACATAGGATAATATGGGAGTTATGGATGGTAAGACCCCATAATTGTGTTACTATCTAGCTAAGGCTCATCTATATTAGACCGAAGTCTTTTACATCAGTTTATAAGTACCTATGCCACTCAAAGTTATGCAAAAAAGTAGAACAACATAGTCTATCGACTCTAAAAATATTCCAAGTCTATTTCAACATAATTCTAAGCCTAGACTAAGGCCAAATATTCTCAAAAAAAAGAATACAAGCTCATACAAACAGCCAAGGGTACAAGAAAAGCAATTACATTAATACACAAATCCATTAAATCTAAAAAATAATCTAAAATAGGAATTTTATCTAGCATAGCCTCCTCTGTTGTTCCCCACTCCAATATTCATGTATATTCACATAATCAAACCTAGTCTAAAAGAAGAGAAGCCATAGCCTACAAAAGGTCGATCAAGCATGCTCCAAACCACTCCATTGGAGCATTCCCCATCTGCATGGGCTTAAAACATTGTGACACTATCAAAAACTAAATTATAATGTCTTTACAATCATTTTGATACTAGAATATAATTTTTTGAGATGGACCAATTTCAGGTCAAAAATGAGAATGTGAGAGTTGCACTGAAAATTTTAAATTAATCTCATAAAAAGATCCTAATGCTTTGCCAACCTTGTTTCCCAAAATGGGACACAATTTGGGTCCCCAAAATAATTGCCAGAAATTAGTCATGCAACTAATTTCCAATCACACCAAATTTACAACAGAGAAAGTAGGTAAATGAGGGAAAATACCTCAAACAAAGCCTCTAGTACTAATTTCTATGACATCATGTCTTTCTCGTTGAAGACTGCAAAATTTAGAGCATAAAATCACTTAAGTCAGACTTAAAATGGCCATTATCACGCTTTGAATCTTTGAGAATGAGCTAAAATCATCCTTTATCTTAATTAAAAGGCCAAGGTATTGATTGCTCTTCACAGACACGGCCTAAGTGGCCTGCAAATGCGAAGGCCCAATAGCATTACCATTCACAAATGGAATCAGAGGCCCGTTATTGTGCAGGCCAAGGACCCAGTGGTCCGTGATTGAGAAACAAAGGCAGCCGGCCCCTTGCAAATTCAGCCTAGGGCCACTAAACTAGTAGAAAAGTCTAGGTCTACACCAGCTAAGTTGTATTAGCTTTGTAAGGTAAGAACGAAATTTTATGATAGGGTGATCAATATTTTTTTGAAACCACATATCTGTAGATGAAGTACAACTAAAAGTGTGTCTCACACTCACAGACCATTTTTAACCAAATTCCAATGATCAGGGTAGGGGTGGGGTCTTGGAATGAGTTTGGAATTTTTGAAATTTGAATGAAAGGTCATTCTAGACTAAACTCGCCCTCTTTATTTATAAATTAGTCATGCAACTAATGTCCTTCACCACATAAAATTTATAACAAAGAAATCAAGAAAATCAGGGGAAATACCTCAAACAAAGCCTCTAGTACTAATTTCTACTACATCACGACCTTCTCCCGGCAAACCCCAAAATATAGAGCTTGAACTCATTTAATTTAGAGTTAAAATGGCTAGATATCATGCATTAAATCTATGAGAATAAGCTAAACTATGTCCATGGTCTTAACTAAAAGACCAAGGCATTGATTGATCTAGTATGTGTTAGTACGTTTGAATGTACTAAGTATGTGGGCATGCAATTCATATGACTTATCAAACTTGCATTCAATATTACATGATAAGGGCACAGAATATAGAAAGAAATATATATATATCCAAAGAAGAGCATATAACAATAGCCATGAAATTTATGATGGATGAAATGTAATAATGCTCATATAAAGTAAGGATGATACCTTAACCGATATCTCAAACTCATGCGAGTTATTACATGAATTTTGCCAATGTTAACCTTCTATTGGGTTAGAGAAGATTACTTTCCAAAGGTAACCCACACCACATCTTATGACCCAGTTATTTCATATGTGGTGGCCACCTTCCTTACGACCCGGTCATTTCGGAAGGATTTCCTTATCAAACATATCATATCATATCATACATGAATAGTCATCTCTTACAACCCAATTATTTTGGTGATGACTATTTCTCTTATGTTGGCACATAATCCAATAAAAGGGAGAGGCTCTACGCCCCCAATCCATCGGTGCTAAGTCAACATTCCATGAGAATACTTATAGATAAACATGATTTCAAAAAATTCAAGTCACTTCAACCCATTTCAATGCACATTTAGGCTTAAAGGCCAAAAATTTCTTATAATGATTCACTCATGGGCTAAAAAGCCAATCGTAGTTTAATACCATATTTCTTATGCATAGAAATTGCCACTCATTAAACAATATGGTGATAGCACCAAATATGCTCAAAGAGTCAATAGCAATAGTCATTTATGTGATCATATTCTTGTCATAACGAATATACAAGCTTAACCCACCGAAAACATTTTCATACAAAACATATGTGGGCTTAACCCACTGGAAATTTTCATAATCAATGCTCATGAATGCACATGCTATGAATGAGATGAGAATAACATGGATAAAAAAGATTCAAACTTAAATCAAGAATACATTATGAAATGCAAGTAAAAATATAAGTAAATTCACATTTAAACTATAATATCGATTACTCATGCACAAATCAAGCTTTAAAAGGGACAAGCATATTCATAACTTCATAACATCAATATAATTCATCATCATAGGGCTTAAATCAATTTAAAATCATCAAATTAGTACAACCCATACTTTAATTAAATTTATTAAACAATAATTCTCAAAATCCATATTTAAAATAAGTAAAATTTCATGAAATTTAAGTGAAAAGAGTCTTGCGTATTCATGGTTGAAAGGGACCAAGCATCAAAACCTGCATGCCTTATCTATTTAAGAAGATTTAAGAAGAATTTTGAAGAAGCTAGAATGAGCTTTTCTTTGATTCCCAAGTTTAGATTCACAAGAGTCCTTTGAGAAAGTTCTTAGGAGAGAGAGAGAGTTGAGAGAATTTTAAATGTGAGAAATGAATTTGAATAAGTGGAATAGAGTTTAGGTCATTTGGAGGTCTTAAGATAGTATAGGAAGTCATAAAATACCCTTAGGAGAAGCCGCATTGATCTGTTGTCAAAATATAGCACTTTTGATGCCTAAAACATAGGATTTTATGTATTCACAATGGAAATTTATGGATTTTATGTGTTTTTGTGTTTAGTTTGTAGGAAAGTAGGTTGGCATGACTTTGGGGCAAAATTGCAGAGTTTTCAAGTTTGTGGTGATTTACGAGACCCTCTACGAGTCATAGAGCAGTCTACGAGTCATAGAGATAGTTTCGTGATAAATTTTAGTGAAGGTTTAGATTTGAAGTTCAAGTCCATGAGACCTCTATACAAGTCTTAGAGCATTCTAAAAGTCGTATAGGTAGATTTCGTGAAGATTTACAAAGAGGGATGATTTAAAGTAGTTGAAGCCTACGAGTCTGAAGTACGAGTTATAAATCAATTTAGAGTCATGAACATGGTTCATAGAAGTGAAGTACAAGATCCTAAGAGCTAATTATGAGACCCCGATTATGACTTATAGAAGCCTCTACGAGTCGTAAATAGGTTTCATGGACTCCGTCGACAAGATTTCTCTTTTATTAAATACTTAATTATAATTACTATAAATAGTAATTTTAGGTCATTTTTCAGAGAGAGCCATTAGATTCATTGTAATTATGGTTAGAATACAATACTTAGAGAGAAAATTAAGGGAATACACTTGCGAATTAATTTGATCTTCAAATCTTGTGATCCTCAATGAATTTTGAATTATCTTAATTCTCAATTCAATTTGGTAAGTGTTTAATTATGTTGTCTTAATTCATAATTTCTTCACTTACCCATAGCATGAGCAGCTAAATCCACCACTTTGGGTTGTGAAAACCATGAAGATTTAACCAAATAAACCCAGGTAATTTGTGATTCTGGGAAAAGGTTTTTCCATGTATTAAGAAATTCTCTTCGTTTTGCATGTTTTCTAGTAGTGGCCAACATTAGAACTTGACTAGTATTACTTTCTCGATCAAGATAGTAATGAATAGGAAAAGATATTGATTAATAGAATTTGATGATGTGTTCTCATCTAATCTACCAAACTAAACCAAGGGAAAGTTGTCTGGGAGTATAGGTAATGGTCAGTATTGCACACTATAGAGATGGGCGAAGTCACATAGTGATATTCTCCTCTCACCTTTGATTAAAGCGCTTGGTAAACTTAAATAACCGTCCTGCATGCTATACTCTATTCAAGAATTGGGTTATTCGATCTTATTGAGTTGGGGAAATCATGGGAAACACAATAGCCAACCCCTATCTATTATTGGTTCTCTTTTGTTATAGTTAGTGTAGTTTGTTTTTCTTGTTGATTACTTCAACCCCTCCCCCCTTAAGGGAATTAAGTTGGTTAATTACTTGAACTGCTTATTTGTGAATTCTCATGAGTCTTCATATTCCTTGTGGGTTTCGACCCTAAACTTGGTTAGGGTTTATATTAGGTAATGACCGCTTTATCCTCTAAAAAGAGGTATACCTTGGGCGTAATCAAAGATTATGCGTCATTTCTAGGGAATATAGCTAGACTTAGTTGAGTTCACTAGTAATTGTAATTGGAGTGTTAATCCTTAGTTCCCTTGTATTTTACTTTTGTTTTTATCTTTGTTTCTTTGAAGTGTATACTACTAATGTATGTCCAACACTAGGAGTCAAGGTAATTCCTTAACTCCACTTGATCCTGAGATCCAAAGAATTCTAAGAAGAATGCCCCAAGAAAATGCTAACGATGTGGCCAATACAGCTTTGAATCGGAACAACAATGATGATGATGAGAATAAAAACCCACCTCCTTTGGAGAATATTCCACAGCCTCAGGATTTCAATGACAATGCTTATCATTGGAATCAGTATAGGTTAAATCCTATGGCTATGGATGTGACGGGAGCCATTATGTTACCAATACTACTAGCAAGCGCAAAGTTCACAGTCTCTAGTGGGTTACTTCAGATGCTACAGAATCATGGTCTATTTATGGGCCTACCATCAAAGGATCCACGTATCCACTTCAAATATGTTATATTTGTTCGTAAGAGAGTGATAGGAACACAGAATCTATCTATGGATACTGTGGGACTTCTGTCTTCCCATTGTCTTTTACTAGCAATGTTGTATTGTGGCTATCTGAGCTCTCGAAGACTTTGATCACTAGTTGGGCAGATTTGCAGAAGACTTTTTTGGAGATGTACATCCCTAGATCGAAGAAGGTCAAGTTGAATGACCAAATCAACAACTTTTAGCAACTTAAGGGAGATTCAATAAGCACTACTTATGAGCGGTTTACTAAATGTTTAAGGAACATCCCTTGCCATAAGATAGTTGATGATGCCTTGGTGATAATGCCTTGGTGGATATCTTCTACCGTGCCCTTGATGAGAATAGTTAGACCTGTGCTGACACTATTATAGGGGTATGTTTCTAGATCAACCATTTGCAAGGATTGCAGAGCGTATA
Organism: Solanum sejunctum; assembly: GCA_025642045.1. Classification (NCBI taxonomy): domain Eukaryota; kingdom Viridiplantae; phylum Streptophyta; class Magnoliopsida; order Solanales; family Solanaceae; genus Solanum; species Solanum sejunctum. Next base: position 47,517 of record JAOTQJ010002368.1, on the reverse strand, counting down.
GAGCAAGTGGTCAAGAAGAATCAATGATGGGGACAATGGGATAGAGCTTCTATAAAAGGTTCATATGTTGTGAGTGTGGGTTCAAAGCAATCCAAAATCCACGAAGAAATAATGCAACAACTTGTTCAACTTTGCACAAGCATAGATGTGGTTTTAAAGTAAAATTAAGAAAGAGTAAATGGTGGTCGTTCACCAACCTCCACGTGCACCCATGTATGAGGAGCCTTATTTTGAGGAGGATCCTTGTTTAGTGAATGATTAGATGGTGGTGTCCAATCTAATGCCCAAGGGTCCAATTAGGACTATTGGTGCCAAAGTCAAGAAACCAAGGTCGTAACTATAGTAGAGATGGACCTTATAGAGACAACCAAAGTGCTTATTATGATAGGAATAAGGGTCCAAAAGCAGATTGGTGTGGAAGAGATAGTTTCATAAATGGTCCATATGTGCCACTACATAACCATGATGCAGACTAAAACAATTCTAGAATTTAGGAGATGTTTGATCACTTTAGATGAGACCCTAAAGGGCATGAAATCTGATATTTCAAGTATTTATCAAAAAATAAAGTCTCATTCTGTGGCTATTAAACAACTTGAGCAACACTTTGGTCAAGTGTCAACTCAGTTGAATCAGCATCAGAAGGGTACATTGCTGAGCAACATAGTGCAAAATCCAGAGAATGAGGGGAACTACATGGAAGCTACTATTAGAGGTGGTAAGAGCACCATTGATCCTCCTATACCGGTTGAGGTAGAAGATGTTCATGAGAAGATAGTTGCAGATAAGGATGTGATTGAAGGAGATGCTTGTGTTAAAGATGGGGTGAGTGAGGTAGCTAAAGAGCCACAGTATAAGTCTATCCCAAGGCCTTCTCCTCCTTTCACTCATAGACTCAAGAAGAGGGAGGAGGAATGCAAGTTTAAGCACTTTCTCTCTATGCTTAAGCAACTATCATCAACATCCTCTTATTAAAGCATTAGAAAAAATGTCAGGTTATGCCAAGTATATAAAGGACTTGATCACCAAGAAGCGTATTGTGAGTCAGGAGCTTTCTCAAGAGCTTCAACATTGAAATGTTATCACTACAAAGTCCTTAGCTCAGAAGTGTGAAGATCCAGGTGCTTACACCATACCTTGCACAATAGAAGATATAGAGTTCACAAGGGCAGTATGTGATTTGGGTGATAGTACCAATCTAATGCCTCTTGTGGTTTATAAAAAAGCTTGGATTGGGTACCCTTACTCTAACTAACATGTGGTTGTTAATGACGGATAGAACGGTGTAGAAGCCTGTGGGGATACTCTATGATGTATTGGTAAAGGTTGAAAAATTCATATTGCTTGCAGATTTTGTGATCATTTTTTATGAAGTTGATTTTGAAGTTCTTATTATCTTAGGAAGGTCTTTCTTAGCCACTGGTCGCACCTTGGTTAATATGGAGAAGGGCCTACTTAAGCTCAAATTTGGGAAGGATGAGGTTGTGTTCAATGTGTGTCAGTAAGCCAAAAGAGACAATGATGTGAGAGTGGTTTTTGTTATTGAGACTATTGATGATACTGAGCCAGAAGTACCACATAAGGTATGGTTCAGTGTTGATACTTTGGAAGCAGTTGATGAATTTTGATGGTAATGGTATCCCAGACTATGAGGAGATAGTGAATGCTTTAGGGGTGTCTTATGGTCCTAGGTGCCAAATTAAGCTTGAGCATAAAGCAATATAGGTATTGAAGAAGTTGAATCTAGATTGGAATAATGAAGCATCCTCTAGATTGAGACAACTCAATAATATTGATGAATTTTGATTGAAATCATATGAGAGCTCAGACTTTTATAAAGAAAGAATAAAGATACAACATGACCGCTGCATAGAAACTATCAATTCACACTAGGAAACTTGGTGCTAATCTTCAATTCTAGTCTAAAGTTGTTAGTTGGGAAGCTCAAATCCAGATGGTTGGGACCCTATCGGATAGAATGCTTCTTCGATCATGAGGCCATTAAAGTGGAGAGACAAAATAGAGGTACTTTTAAAGTAAATGGCCAAAGAGTCAGGCCATACCTTGGAAATATGGAAAAGATCAAGATGGTTGAAGAATGGGATCTTGAAGAAGTCTTAGTAGTCATGATAGCTATGGCATGCTGTGATAGTAAATCAGGCGCTACTTAGGAGGCAACCCAAGGTGGATTGACGCATAGGCGCCCTGGTATGTTTTTGACCCCATATAATTCTATCTTTGCTTTATTTTGTGCACTAGGGAAAATACACATCTTCTTCGATGGGGTCTGGGTAGTTGTGGGCCTCAGTGAATTCTGAGTAACTTGTGGTTCATAATTACCCCATATTTTTGCCTTGAGCTTTTCTTGCATATGTTCTTTGTCCTCGTGGATATCTACTTTCTGTTGAACCGGCATTTTTAGGATGTTTAGACAATATTTGTAGCATATAATACTAATACTTATGGCATACAACATATTTTTATATTTTTTTAAAATACTGGTTGCCACCCAAAAAAATTTATTAGTAGTTAAATGGTAACCATGCATGCTTAAGTGTTTGGCAATATTTGTTTTGACAAAGTAGGGATAATTTGAGATACGAAGCATGATCTGTGAGTTTCTTATTTATAATGTATGCAATGTCATATGAGTGTGAGCTTATTTTGCTAGATTCATGCATTTTGTACTAATTCAGAACTTGCCCTATTACTCTAAGTTAGATTGTTGATTAAATGGATTAGGAAAGGATCTTAGGCATTTGTTCTTAGATTAGTCCATTTTAAACTAAAATGACCAACCAAATAATGGTTTATCCCTTGTTCCAAATATTTAAGACTTATGTACCAATTCTCTCAAAGCACCTAATTAGCCTAGCCTTATATAATGAGAAACCTTGAAATTGGCCCTGGTCTTTCCTTGAGCATTGTAAACCTTGACTGAGGTAAAAACCCTAAGTTGAGGGTGGCTACCAAAAGTGGTACTGGTTCTAGGAATAGATATTGTGTACTTTACTACAGGCTAAAAGCCTAAGTTGAGTATGGCCGGTGTAAGAGCAAAGCACAAAAATAAGGTAGTGAGTTGGGAATGAGGATAAAAAGAAGAAAATCATATACCTTGACAAGATTGTAGATTGTCAAAACAAAGAAAAAGATGGTCGTCCCCGAGGACATGTTGTTCATGGTGATCAAAAGTCACAAGGAGGCCAACAATGTAAGGCCCCACATGTTGGAAGGTGTAAAAGTGCCTAAGAAATTAAATTTGGAAATTTTCTAAGTGTTAGTGAGTCTTACGAAGGGGACTACAAGCCATAGATGGTCCCGCCTATAGCCTATGCTTATGGAAAGATGGCCAAACTTGGTAAAAATGTTGACTTCTGAAGTCAGAAGTATGAGACACCAGATGACCCATACTTTGATCGACGAGTCATCAGTAGTGTCATGAATTGAGAATCAGAGAGAGTTTCTGAGGGTTCAAAATGTTACAATCTGAGACCCCCTCTCCTTCCATGACCCCTAGACTGGATCTCGACCTGTAATCGGGGTCTCATGGTCCTGTATGACAAAATTTTAAAAACGGCAATTTTGACTTTTCTGAAATTCCTAAGTCTAAGCTACATTATTTAAGCCCCTAAATGACCCCTTTTCAGCCTTATACAACCTTAATCTACTCCATTCTTCTTCATTCAATATATTTCTAAGTCCTAAGCTCCTCCAAAATACTCCCAAGTTCTTCAAGACTTTCACGAGAAGAGGCCAAGCTAGGGTTTTGGATTTCTCCACTTCTAAAGTCAGATTTCTTCCATTAAATTACACTAAGGCATGTGAGTTTTGATTTATAGAGACCTTTTTTCTACAAATCTCAACTATTCCTCTTCATTATCTATTTTCAAGATATGGATTATTTGTGATATTTCATGAACTCTCTCATATAATGACATTATGAAGTGATTTATGGTATTCTACCTTTGTATACTATATTGCATTGAAATGTCATGTGAAATTTATGAAATTTAATGAGGGTTAAGGAATCCCTAAATAAGTTTCTTGGTGTTTTGGTGGGTTACTTTGAATGATTTGATAAATACCTTTTTTACTCTTCTCATGTCCTAAATCTTGACTTTTGCATGATTTTAAGTATAAATGCATAACCACCATATCTAATTAAAGTTATGTACCAAGCTTCTTGAGTTGAGGAAATCATTATGGCAAGACGTGTAAATTATGAATGTTACAAATTTGAAGGGCTTAGTAGGCCCATGCAATCATGTTAAAGGGTTTGTACCTCAATTGCATCTCCAAGGAGGTGGTAGTACTTGCTTACTAATAATGATCTCTTCCTACATATGTAAATTTTCTGTGTAAGCATGTTTTACTACAAGCATCATTCGTGCATGCCATATTGCTATATGTTCATTTATTGCCTAGTATGTAGTCTATCTCTTATTGCATTGCATCCTACATACTTAGTACATTCAAATGTAAAAATTCATACTTTATGTCTATATGATGTTACCATGTAGGAAATGGAGCCCCACTCGATCATCCTCCTTCTTCATGTGGCTAGTACAATATCTCTCTAAGCAATATGGTGAGTCCTCAACTTCGGCGATAGTGTCTTTGATCTTATGCTATGTATAATGACTATCTTTCCTAATTATTGTATGCTTGACTATGAGGGTGAGCTTGGTTGCTTGTCTTGGACCTCGCTATGTTCTGTGTTTAGAGGTAGTGTTGGATAAGTTATGTTATGATGCTATGAGAGCTTGACTCTCCTTGATTCTATAATGTTCCATGATATGGAAGATGCCCTTTAGCCCCCGTGTTCCCTTATTTCTACTTTTTATTTGTTATCTAATTGCTTCCACGATCGAGGATGTGCAGTGATATGTTAAGAGGCTTGATTGGGGTCCCTTTAGGTTTCGTATACGCCCTATCACATTTAGGATCTAGGGATGGGTCGTGACACCCAGTCAACCTTCATGGTGTAGTTTGGTTGATTAGACGAGAATATATCACCGAATCCTGTTAATCAATCCCTTTTCCTATTTACTACTATTTTGATTGGGAAAGTAACACTAGGCAAGTTATAATGTTGGCCGCCACTAGAAAACATACAAAATTAAGAGAATTGATTAATATATGCAAATACTCATTCCAAGAATTGCAAATTACCTAAGTTTATGTGCTGTCAAAATATAGCACTTTTGATGCCTTAAACATAGATTTTGTGTGTTCCCAATGCGACATTACAATTTTTATATTTTTGTGTGTTTAGCACTGCAGGAAAGCAGGTTAGCATGTCTTTGGAGCAAAATTATAGAGTTTTCTAGTTTTTGGTGATTTACAAGACCCTCTACAACTTGTAGAGCAGTCCACAAGTTGAAGAGGTAGTTTCGTGATAAATTCTAGTGAAAGGTGAGATCTGAAGTTCAAGTCCATAAGACCTCTATATTAGTCATAGAGTATTCTACAAGTCGTATAGGTAGGTTTTGTGAAGATTTTCAAAAAGGGATGATTTGAAGCAGTTGAATGCTACGAGTCTGAAATTTGAGTTGTAAATCAGTTTATGAGCCATGAAGATGGTTTTTAGAAGTGAAGTCCAAGATCCCAAGAGCTGATTAGGAGACCTCAATTATGACTCATAGATCTACGAGTCGTAAATAGTTTTCGTGGAGTCTACTGACTAATTTTTCTATTTTATTAAAGACTTAATTGTAATTACTAGAAATAGTATTTTTAGGTCACTTTTAGAGAGAGTTATTAAATTCATTGTAATAAGGGTTAGAATACAATACTTAGAGAGAAAATTAAGAGAATACACTTGTGAATTAATTTGATCTTCAAATCATGTGATTCTCAATCAATTTTGGATTTGCTTGATTCTCAATTTAATTGGTAAGCGTTTAATTATATTTTCTTAATTCATAATTTCTTCATCTACCCATAGCATGAGTAGCTAAATACACAACTTAAGGTTGTGGGAACCATAAAGATCTAACTAGCTAAGGGACATCTTTCAAATCATCAAACAATAGAAGAGTCAAAGGGAGTCAAAGTTCATAGCATCATTATATACTTGTCTAACAACACCTCTAAATATAGAACTTAACGGGCTCTAAGACAACGAACCAGGATCACCCTCATAATAATGATGATATGTAATCCAAATATACAAGCCATAGTCTACACCTAAGCATGAAAGAAGGTAGATATTGTCCCCAAACATGAGGACTCACCAAAAGCTAACTTGAACAATAGATTTAGCCACGTGGAAGAGAATCAATGGGAGCCTCGGTTCCTACAAAGAGATATCATGTAGGCATAGAGTATGCATTAGTATGTTTGAATGTACTAAGTATGTAAGATGTAATGCAGCAAGAGATAGGCAACATAGTCAAAATGCATAAGGATAAGCAATAGATATCATAACAACAATATGGCATGTACGATTAATGCTTAAGTAAAATCATACTTTGAGAATCATTAATCTTACATAGAACATAATATATAAGTGTGGGATGAAACCTCAAACAACATAAAATAAGGCCAAGCGAGCTATAACATGGAATCCCAATTCCTACCCTACACCGGAAGAAAGGGAGAAGGTACTTGCCAAAGTGAACCTTCTGATGTCTAAGTGGATCCTCTAAGCCTTGTGTGAACCGAGTACTCGCCTCTAATTCTTGGACTCAGGTACTTGCCTCAAGCCCAGACTCAGGTACTCACCTCAAATGGTGAGCCCAACTTAAAAACATAAGAATAGATCATCATCAAACATTACCTTTGCATTAACATAAAAGGCTCACAAGAGGCATAATCTTGAAAATAGGGCTTAACTTCATACTTGCATAATCATATATATTTTCATTAATTCATAACCTACTTGATAGCCATATTCATCATGAAGTCACTTGACTAACAAAACATATAAATAATTTGGGATTTCTTGACTTGACATTTTATCAAACGTTTGGTGTGCACATATGATGACATGTTCAAATCATCCAAAATGCAAAAGTAAAGATCACGAAATAGTGAAATTAATGCATCTTAAAATCATGTAAATTAGCCCACCAACATCATGGTAAAACTCCATCATGGGTAACTTGTAAATCATATCAAAACTTCACAATAGTTCATAGATTTCATAGCTTAAATCATGTATAGTCTCAATAGACATAGATTAGCTCATAGTATAAGCTCAAAATAGATATTCATGTATAATCAACAATATTTGACAAAATCCCAACATAATTCATAGTCAAATTCATAATAGGAGATCTATAAGTAAAATCAACTTAGAAACATGTAATTTAGGTAAGAAAAGAATCACGGTCACCATAGGTGAAAGGACCTAATGGTTGAAACCCACATACCTTAGACCATGAAATTAAGTTGAGAAAGAGTTGAATCTTGGAATGGGGTCTTGAAATCCAACTTGTTCTTGAGTTTCCTTGAATTCTTATTGGGGTTTGGTAGAGGCTCTTAAGAGAATTTGAGAGTGTATTCCAATTGGGAGGAGTAAATTTGATCTTTAGGAGTAGGGTTTAGGCCTTTAGTAAGTGTCAAGATAGCATAGGAATCCCCAAAAGACTAATAGAAATAACTAAATTTACGAAACGCCATTAATGAAATGAAATTTGGCAAAAACCCGTATATACCTTTGCACAGATGAGTTCTACAAAAATGGGCATAACTTCTTCATCCAAACTCTAAATAAGGTGAAACCAAGTGCATTAGAAAGCTATCAACGAGCTTTAAGTTAGTAGGTTGTGGGTCATCAGTTCTTTGGGTACTAAGAGATATGCCTCTTTAAGTTTAACCCTCCTACCAGTACTTGTGCAAAACTTAGCCAACGGAAATTCCTTTGGACTTGGCTTAATGTAGGGAACCCACGATGGTCTGAAAAAGCTTGACTTAGATTTGAATGAGAACTTGAACCTTGAATAAATTTCTTGAGATCTAGAATGAGTTTGGGACACTTGAATTTGGATGGAATATTTGGCTTAAGTATTAGAGAGGGTTTTGGGGAATGTATTGAATGATATATGATTGAAAATGACTAAGTATAGGTGCTTTTATGCATAGGAAGGGTTAGTCCCAATACCCCAAGGCCTTGGACCGGAATAAGAAAACTTGGCAATTTTTACACAGGGGAGCGCCCTAGATGCTTCGCACCAGGGCCACAAACCCTTATTGGAATTTCATTTTTTAGAATTTTGAAATTTGATACGGTTGCTCTAAACTCGGGGAGACACATTTACCACTCAATTTTGCCCTCTGAACAAGAATATGAAGTCATATTTTTCTATACAATGCACGGATTTTGAGATATATAAAAATTATAATTCTGAGCACTTTTGCAGCACATTTTGAGGTCGTTACATCTAAGGGCACCATCTCCCCCTTGGGAGAAAACCTCCACCTTACCCTTACTCACTAAGGCCTTCAGTCCTAATAAGGAGGGATCAAGATCTTGCTTTGCTTTCACCTCATCAACCAAGGAAGACTTTGAACCATCAACAACCACAATGCCACAATTAACAACCTCTTCCAACCTAACCCACAAACTAGCCAATCAATGGACCTTCCTAGCCACCTCTTTTCCACCACCATCAACATGAGCAAGGCTACCCATAGACACCCTACTCAATGTATTTGCCACCAGATTACCCTTACCAGGATGATAATGCACACTTATATCATAATTCCTAAGGAGTTCTAACCACCTTCTTTATCTCAAGTTGAGATCTTTTTGAGTGAACACATATTGGATACTATTATGATCAGTAAACATATCAACATGCACTTTATACAAATAATAATGCCAAACTTTCAAAGCAAAAACCATGGCAACCAATTCAAGATTCTGAGTAGGATAATTCTTTTCGTACACTTTGAGTTTCCTAGAAGAATAGGCTATACCTTACCATTTTGCATCAAGATATAACCCAAACAAATTCGGGAGGTATCACAATACACAACAAACCCTTTCAACACTTCCGGTAGAAACAAGATAGGAGCGGACACAACGTTATACTTCAAGGTTTGGAAACTCCTTTCATACTCATTGGTCGACACAAACTTAGCCATCTTTTGAGTCAACTTAGTCATGGGAGAATCAATAGAAGAGAACACATTCACAAACCTCTGATAGTAACCGGTTAAGCCCAAGAAGCTTCTAATGTCTAATTGAGTCAATGGTCTAGGCCAATTTCTAATAACATCCGTCTTTAGGATCTACCTTAATACCATCCCCCGACACCACATGACCAAGAAAGGAAACCTCCTTCAACCAAAATTCACATTTCCCATACTTAGCATACAACTTCTCTTCCCTCAATTTTTGCAACACTACCCTCAAATGACCCACATGGTCCTCCTCACTATAAAAGTAGATTAAGATATCATTAATGGAAACCACAACAAACAAATCAAGGTAGGGTTTAAACACTCTATTCATAAGATCCATGAAGATAGTCGGTGCATTGGTCAACCCAAAAGACATAACAATAAACTTATAATGCCCATACCTAGTTCAGAAGGCCGTCTTAGGAATGTCACACTCCCTCACCTTCACTTGATGATACCCGGACCAAAGATCAATCTTAGAGAAGTAGCTAGCCCTTTGAAGTTGGTCAAACAAATCATCAATCCTTAGAAGAGGATACTTACTCTTTATGGTGACCCTATTAAGTTGCCGGTAGTCAATACACATTCTAAGAGACTTATCCTTCTTTTTCACAAATAACACTGGTGCACCCCAAGGTCATTGGCTAGGCCTAATAAAACCCTTCTCTAACAAGTCCCTCAATTTCTCTTCAACTCTTTTAACTCCGCTGAGGCCATATGATAAGGGGGAATAGAAATGGGTTGAGTATTGGGTAGGAGGTATATACCAAAATCTATTTCCCTTTCGGGAGAAACACTAGAAAGGTCATTTTGGAAAGACATTAAGGAACTCATTAACCACTGAAACTGACTTTATGGGAAGGACTTTAGACTCAACATCCATAAGCCTCACAAGATGATAGACATACCCCTTAGAGATCAACTTTTGGGCTTTAATGCAAGAGATGAACCTACCCTTGACCACCACATCATTACTCTCCCACTCAAAGATGGTTTCATTTGGGAATTGGAATTTGACCCTATGGGTTCTACAATCAATAAAGGCACAATATGCATGCAACCAATCCATCCCAAGAATGACATTAAAATCAACCATGTCCAACTCAACAAGATCACAAGGTAATATTTATGAAAGATGCAAATGAGTCAATTTCTATAGACCTTTCTAGCTACAGTAAATGCACCGATAGGAGTAGACACCTCATAAGACTCACATAACAATTTGGGCTCAACATGAAACTCTTTGACAATAATAGGAGTAAACAAAGAAAGAGTATCACTAGGGTCTATTAATGCATACATATCAAAATCAAAAACTTTACTATGTCGGTGATGACATCGGGCACCTCATCAACCCCTTGTCTCCCTTGGAGTACATAGAACCGATTGTACCTTGGGGCACCACCTTGTTGACCTTTTCTTCCCAAAGGAACTGCAGTCATACCCCAGCCCTGTGGACAAACATTATAACACTTGTTCTAGTTACTAAGGCAATCCATCATCTTGTGGCCTACTTCCCCATAACTATAGCAAGCATTAGTATCACTCAAACATGGTCCACTACGACCTTTACCATATTTTGGACACATATCACTAGGCCCCACATAATATTACCGTAGGTCCTTAGCTAATCATTGGCAAACTTCCTTTTAGGAGCATGAGAAGGCCTTTGGCCTTGATGAAATCGGCCACCAATGAAACTTTGAAACTAACCATCAAAATGAGCCCTCTTGGCCTTATGACCCCTTCTTTTCCAAAATTTCTGCCCCTTTAATTGTTTGACATAAGTCATCAAGCGGGACAAATCCATGTCATTAATCAACATTGAGGTACAACAATCATCACTCACCAAATTGGATACACCCATCACAAACTTATTTATTCTAGACCTTGAGTCGGCAACCAAGTGAGGAGCATGTTTTGAAAGTTTGTGGAACTTGAGGAAATACTCCCTCATATCATAGACCCTTGCTTCAAATTCATGAACTCCACCAATTTGGCTTCCCTAAGCTCAAGAGGAAAGAACCGGTTAAGGAAAGCCACCTAAAAACTCTTCCCATAGAATCACATTGTTGTTCCCCTTCTCCTCTTTTCATTGAGTGTACCATATTTGATCCACCCCTTTGAGTTGGTAACCCACTAACTCTGCGTTCTCTTCTGACCTCACACCCATAATGGATAACACCTTATATACATCATCAATAAATTCATGGGGGTCCTCATCAACTTTAGACCCATTGAACTCTAGTGGATTCATCCTCATAAAGTCTCTCACCTGAGATGCCAGAGTAGGAGCATGAGGGGATTGGGCCCCTTGGCTGGTTTGACTAGCCATAACTTGATCTAGCAAAGTGAGAGCATCTCGGAGCTCTCCATGAGCCGATTGTTCCTCGGGTGTGCGGGCTCTTCATCCTCTTGTGTTAGGCATGATCTAGTATAGTAAAAAATAATCATTAGGGAGGAAAACTTTACCTTAACTTTTATAGAATCACATGCAGTAAGAAGAAAGGAAATATTTCCTAAAATGTCTCATAGCCTCTTACTCATAGTTGTGGTACACAACACAACCATGAATAAGACTCTAATCAACATAGTGTGTTGGATGCGAAGGACTATTAACAACATAGTGCTCTAATACAATATTTTTCATGACCCAAGCCTAGGGTCTAGACATGACATGGTGAATGGAAAACTCGAAAAGACCCCAATCAAGCCTTTTAACATATCATTATACATCCTTGGTGCAGACGCAATTACATAACAAATAAAGAGTAAAAATAAGGAAAATGGAGACTAAGGGTTATTTTTCATATCATAGAACATCATAGTATCAAAGAGAGTCAAGTCTCATAGCATCATTACATGACTTATCCAACAACACCTCTAAACATAGAACTTAGAAGGGACCAAGACAAGCAACTGGGCTCACCCTCATAGTCAAGCATACAATAATTACTAAAGAGAGACTTTATATATAGCATAAGGTCAAAGACATTGTTCCCGTAGTTGAGGACTCACCAACTTGCTTTAAGAGATATTGTACTACCTACGTGAAGGAGGAGGAGGATCAAGTGGGGCTCCAGTTCCTAAATAGTAACATCATGTAGTCATAGAGTATGCGTTAGTACATTTAAATATATTAATTATGTAATATAAAATGCAACAAGAGATAGGAAACATAATCAAAATGCATATTTAGGCAATAAATAAGCATATAGCAATATAGCATGCATGAATGATGCTTGTAGTAAAACATGCTTACATAGAACATTTACATGGGTAAGAAGAGACCATTATTAGTAACCAAGGCCTACCACCTCCTTGGTGAGGTGATTGAGGTACAAACCCATCAACATAGTTGGATGGGCCTACTACCTCCAAGCGAAGTAATTGGGGTACAAACCCCCTCCCCCCAACATAGTTGCACGGGCCTCCTATCTCCTAAGCGAGGCAATTGACGTACAAACCCCCCTAAAATGGTTGCATGGGCCTACTACCTTACGAATGAGGTAATTGAGGTACATACCCTCAAATATGGATAAATGAGCCTACTACCTCCCGAGTGTGGTAATTGAGGTACGTATTCCCCAACATGGTAGTATGACCTACTACCCCCCGAACGAAGCAATTGATCAACTTCCAACACTATAGATACTTTTCATGAAATCAACATTTATACCATAATTTCATCATCATAAAGTCATTCAAGTCATAGGTTAATCAATAGATCATCAATGGCTCAAGAAACCTAAATCGGATATTTTACCAAACATTTGGTGAGTGTGTAATGCTAGTGTAAAACTATGCAATTCAAGAGTGAAACCATGCAAGAAAATTCAATATAAAACCATCCGCCAACACTTGGTAATACCCTCATGCAATATACATCAAAACCTTTCATCAAATCTCAAGATTCATAGATAAAAATATGTTTAAATAGTCACACTTTTACAAAACCCAAATATAGTTCATAGACAAATTCATAATAGTATACCCATAAGTAAAATCAACTTAGAAACATGTGATTTAGTTAAAAAGGAAGCTTAGGCACCATGGGTAAAAGGACCCAATGGTTGAAACCCACATACCTTAACTTTGGAGAATTCTTGATGAAGATTGGAAATGGACACTTGAAGCTTGAGTGAAATCCTTAACATCCGAATGAGTTTTGGGACATGAAAATTTAGGGTGAAATATTTGTATTAATGTTTGGGAGAGTATTTAAAAAATATCTTGTATTATATGATGTTGAAATATGGCTCAGTATGGGTATTTTCACGCATAGTAAGACTTACTCCCAAGACCCAAAAGTCTTGTACCAAAATAAAATAATTGGCACAAAAATACACTGAGGCGCGCCCAAGGCGTGTCACGCCAGTGGCGCGAAAATCTCACTAGAATTTAATTTTTGGGAAATGAAAATTTTGATATGGTTGATGTAAGATTGGGGTTAGACCTATTTCTTACTCAATCTTGCCCTTTGATCAAGTATATAAAGTCAATTTTTTAATATCACGCACGAATTTTGAGATATATGAAAATTATGATTCCAAGTACTTTCAAGGCACATTTTCGGGCATATTTTGGGGTCGTTTCACTTGGACTATAGGTAATGGTCAGTACGCCACACTATGGAGATGGGCTAAGTCACATAGTAAAATTTGCTTCTCACTTTTGATCAAAGGGCTTGGTGAACTAAATTATTGTCCTACATCCTATGCTCTAGTCAAGAGTTGTGTTATCTAATGTTATTGAGTTGGTGAAATCATGGGGAACACAATACCCAAGTTTCTCTCTATTATTGATTCTCTTTTGTTATAGTTAGTGTAGTTTGTTTTCTTATTGATTACTTCAAACCCCCATCCTTTTGGAAAATTGAGTTGGTTAATTACTTGAATTGCTTGTTTGTAAATTCTCATGAGCCTCCGTATTCCCTGTGGGATTCAACACTAACCTTAGTTCGGTTTTATATTTGACAATGACCAGTTTCTTTTATAAAAGAGAGGTGTAACTTGGGCATGATCACATATTTACAAAAAGACCATTAATGAAGGAAATTCTATTTCTTGCCAGGGTCTCGTGAGGTGGTCTTACGGTCCCAGTACAAGGTTTCACAGATGGTGAAACCCTCCCATGAGACCTCACTTAGGCAAATTTCAAAAAATACTGCATGAATGAGCTTTACAAAAATGGACACAACATCTTAATCCGAACTTAGGATGAGGTGAAATAGGATGCGTTGGAAAGTTGATTCAAAGAGCTTCAATTTGATTGGTCATGGGCCACCCAGTTAGTTTCGAGCGAAGAGATATGACCCCTTAAAGTTGACCATTCTATCGATTCTTGTGAAAAGCTTACCCAATGGAATTCCTTTAAACTTGGCTTGATGTAGGAAACTCATGATGACCTTAAACCAGATAAATAAGCTTGAATTGAAATCTTGAAAGTGAAATTAGCTTGATCTTGAAGAGTCCATACTTAGCAAAATTCGACGCTAATACCTATATGGAGGGCTTCACGGGTCGTACCAAGCCAAATAGCCCGTGTACTTTTCCATCCCACATCACTTAAAAAAATTCTCCATAATAAGATTATGAGATGGTGATCCTAAAAAATTCTCCATAATAAGGTTTTGAGATGGTGATCTAATACTTAGAAAATATTTCATTCCGAAGCCCAAACGGAGGGGTACATGGACTGTACCCCTCCTCACGGACCATGCCACTAGTCATACCACTTTACTTGGCTCCAAAAAACTTGTGGGATTTCAAGATAAGGCCACCACACGTCCTACCACAGGATCCTCGACGTGTCACATGGACCATGAGGGGTGCAAGTGTGGTGTGTCTTATTGTAAAACTCCACGTTTAAGGGCAAACACTCCTTGTGAGACCAAGGGTCGCTTCATGGAGGCTCACATGGGTCGTATGACATCACACGGACTGTGAGAGCTCCTATGGAGCATCACCTTGGTCTAAAACTTTTTGAATTGAAATTTCCAAGCTCCAATGAGGTCGTACAATATTCGAGTCCTTATATTTCCACACCTGAAGAAAGCACCTATATGTTTATAGAATCTACCACCAAAATTTTTACCACACCTTCCACACTTAGGGATAACTTAACCACCATTACCACCTTGAGCTTTAGGGTTGGGCACCCTATCATTAGCAAACCTTTAGCCTTGCACATTGGAGGACCCTTGAACATGGAATATGTGACCTTGTTGAAAATGACCACCTTTAGTACCTTGAAATCCACCATCATAACGAGCCCTCTTAGGCTCTCCACTCCCCCTCTTTCTAAGCTTTTCTACTTCAAGTTGCTCATCCTAAGTCATGATCCAAGACAAGTCCATATCTCCTATGAGCATGCCAGTGCGGCATTCTCAAGTCGGACACTCCTGACATATAATTGTGCATTCTTGCCCTAAGATCGATGACCAAGTCAGCATCATACTTTGAGAGGTTGTCAAATTTAAGGCAATACTCCCTAACACTCATGAAGCCTTCTTTAAGGTTCATAAACTCTGTCACCTTTGCCTCCTTTAGTTCCATATAAAAGAAGTGGTTGAGAAAGGTGACCTTGAACTTTTCCTAAGAGATAGGCCATTCCCTCTCTTCCTCTTCAATTGAACAAACCACAATTGAGCAAGTCCCTTTAGTTGGTAGACCACTAGTTCCACTTTCTCCTCCAATCTTACCCCTATAATGTCAAGAACCTTGTATACCACATTGATGAACTCTTGAGGGTCTTCTTCAACATTAGAGCCATAGAACTCTAAAGGATTCATTTTTGTAAAATCCCTCACTCTTAAAGTGAGGGTAGGAGCATGAGGAGCTTGAACTCCTTGGTAGGCCACAACCCTTGCCAATAAAGTGACCATATTTTGGTGTTTGACATAAGTGACCCCTTCTTCTCATTGGGGAACTTGTGGAGCCAGAGGGGCCAGTTCACCCCCATGAGTAGGAGCTCTCTGTGCCATTCTTCTTTAAGGCATGATCTGTAAAAGCAAAAGATCATCTATTAGGAACAGGATATCTCAATTTAACCCTAAAGCATGACATAGAATGTGAAGAAGTGTATCAGTCCTAAAACGCCTTATAGCCTCTTATTCATAGTTGTGACATGCTTCAAAACCATGAACAACACTCTACTTGATGCGGTAGCTTTTTTAGGTCTATTTACTAACATAGTGCTCTGATACCAAGCATTGTCACGATCCAAGCTTAGGTCCTAGGCGTAACATGATGAATGGAAAACCCAAAGGGACACCCAAATAAGCCTTTTCAGCATACATGACACATCCTTGGTTACAAAAGCATAATAAATCAAAAAACACATAATTCTAGGAGAAATAGGCTTTGGACTCAAGCAATGGATATGTTATATGGAAGAAAATTAGCATGAACACATAGCAAATAATATCTAATGGTCAGGTAACTATGAATCACATTATGCTGAGAAATAGAAATTTAGAAATTCCATATCAATAATACAACAAGCATAACCACGTAGGAGGGAATAAAGGACTAAAGGAAGTCTTCAATAATATATATACATAATAGGAGTGGAGCTCATTAGGTACAAATCCATATCCAATAACACCTCTAACAAAGACTGGTAGGGGGGCCAAGACATCTTCCGGGCTTGCCCTAAAAAGAGAAATATTCATAAATAGATAAGTCATAATAAAGTATAAAAGTAAGTGGATATTATCATCGAATGTGAAGGATTCACTAGTATTGACTCTTCAATCGAACTGCTTAGCCACGTGGAGGAAGAGAATGAATAGGAGCTCTGGTCCCTACATGGTTAGATCATGTAGGAAAAAAGTATGTATTAGTACTTTGAATGTACTAAGTATATGGGGTGCAATGCAACAAAAATATAAGCCATAATTAAATAATAAGCATAATCATGATCGACGGATATAAGCTCAATATGTCATAAATGCTCAATGCCTTAGTCAAAATATGCACGAGGAATCATCAAGTGACATAAATTATCATACATAAATGGAAAGGGACCATAACTATCACGACCCAAGCCTAGGTCCTAGACGTGACCGGCGAATGGGGAACCCGAAGGAACCCCAAATAGGCCTCATAGCATATCATTACACATCCTTGGTCGCGAAAATAATTAAAATGATAATAAGTGATAAGAATAAACAAGGGGAAATGGGACTAAGGGTAAACCTCAATGTTATAAACACGAAGAAACAAGAGAGTCAAGACTCATAGCACAGATACATAATATGTCCAATAACTACCTCTAAAGGTAGATACTTAGCGGGGGCCAAGGCAAGCAACCGGGTACACCCTCTTAGTCAAAGTATACATAAAAAAACATAGTTTTAATACATAGTAGGAGATCATAAATAACTGTTATGACCCAAGCCTAGGGCCTAGACGTGACACGGCGAATGGGGAACCCGAAGGGACCCCAATCAAGCCTCTTCACTTGTCATTACACATCATCGATTACAGAAGCATATAAAAGACATAAATTAAGATAAAGGGGCAATGGAGAGAAGGGAAATCTTGCTTAAATATCATAATCAATAGGCAAGAGTCATGCTCATAGCATAAATATATAACTTGTCCAACAAACACCTCTAAATGCATAGATAGAGTGGGGGCCAAGATAAAGTAACCGGGCTCACTTCATAGTCAAAATAGAACATAAGAAAGTGTCTCAATATATAGATAATAGAAACATAGACTAAGGTCTCTAAAGTGGAGGACTCACCAACTAGCTTTGAGTAGGACCAATCTTCCACGTGGAGGACGAGGATGGTCAACTTGAGCACCAGTTCCTATATAGTGATATTATGTAGCTAAGAGTATCCGTTAGTACCTTTAAATATACTAAGTATGTGGGATGCAATGCGACAATAAATAGACATCATGATCAAAATGCATAGCAATAAGCAAGGGGCATATTATAGCAAGATACCATGTATGAATAATGCTCGAGTAAATCATGCTTAAATAACTCATACTCATAAAAGGTATCATATGTAAAGAATAGACCAAGCTAGATTTCCAAAGTATAAATCCCTTGATATTAGTGATGATGTCGTCCCATCACTTACATGTTGAAGTACTAACTCTTCACTCGGTTTGTGATAATGTCGCTCAGTCACCTAGGTGGAGAAGTACTAACGATTCCCTCGGTTGGTGACATTGTCGCCCCATCACCTAGGTGGAGAAGTACTAACCCTTCCCTTAGTTGATGAGTACTTACCCCCATCTTGGTTAGTGATGATGCCTCCACATCACTAGGTGGAGAAGTACTAACCCTTCCCTCGGTCAATGAGTACAAACCCTCATCTCGGTTATCTGGGTTCTTAGACATCACCGGATTGGACATGGTCTAATGCAACACTGTATATAGAATTCGTCATGAATATAAGCTTATTTCATCATCATAACATCAATCATATCATATCTCATGCTTTGGACCTTTATTTCCACAAGAAACCCTAGTCGGACATTCTATAAAACACTTCGGGGGTATAATAAGAATAAAAGATCATTCAATTTAGAGATAAAATCATGTAATAAAATCTATTGTAAAACCATAAATCAACACCCTGCAATAATCGTAAGACATTAACATCAAGATTCCTTATCAAATCTAATGTAAGATCAAATATTTGGAGCTAAAAACATGCTAAAATAACCATACTTTCATGAACTAAAATCACTATGCAATAATTTTCTCATCATATAAGACCCACACGTAAAATCAACTTTATATCATGCAATATTAGTAAAAAAGAGGCTTAGGTACCATGGGTGGAAGGCCCCAATGGTTCAACACCACATACCTTAGCTTTGGAGAAGTTCTTGGCGAAGTTTGAAAATGGAGGCTTAAACCTTAAAACAAATCCTTAGTTCGGAATAAGGATTTTGAGTCTTGAATTTTGGAGTGAAAGTATGGATAAATATTTTGGGGAGTATTGGAAAATATTTAGGATGATATAATGGGCGAAATATGTCTAAGTATAAATTAAACATGCTTGGGAAAACATGGGCCCAACAATTAGAATAATTGGACCACACAAGAAAAACACTGCCAGAAAAATACACATCTTCGTATCACGAAGAGGACGTGGAGAAGGAATTACACATGAGTGCGCCCTTGGCGCGTCACTAAGGCAAGCAGAAACCTCACTAGAATTTGCACTTTCAAAAATTGAAATTGCGATTCTTTCGCTACTAAATCGGGTTAGACTTTTTTCACCTAATTTTGACCCCTTGATCACAAATATGAACTCAAATTTTCAAAATAATAAATGAATTTTTATATATATAGAAATTAACATTTTGGGCATCCCGATGCACGTTTTGGGGCACTTTTTGGGGTCATTATAATATCTCCCCCTTGGAAACATTGGTCTCTGAATTTAAAAGAGATGTACAAGATAATAGTGATCATGAACAAATCAGCCCCAACATTAATGCAACATAACATGTAAAACACCATTTTCAAATAGTCAACATAAGTGTAAAATCATCATAATTTTACCAACTTAAACATGTATAAATATGAATGATATAGGGGCTGAAATTTAAGACTTGAAATCACATATGGGACATACGATTAGTACCTTAGGCTTGAGTGGAGTTGAAAAGATAAGGATACCGCTTTTGCATGTCCGCTTCCTCCTCCCATGTAGCACTTTCAACTTGTTGGTTCCTCCAAAGGACCTTAAAGGATGCCACCTCCTTGTTCCTCAATCTCTTTACTTGCCTATCCAAGATCTAAAATTGAACTTCATCATAGGTTAAGTTATCCTCAAGAACACCCATAACATCAAGAGGCATAATGGCATTAGGATTACTAACACATTTCTCAACATAGAAACATGTAATACCAGATGAACCAAATTCATTTCACTAGGTAACTTCAACTCATAAGCTACCTTGCCAACCCTCTCTATCACCTCATATGGAAAAACATACCTTGGGCTCAACTTCCCTTTTTTACCAAAAGGTACCACACCTTTCATTGGAGAAACCTTCAAATAGACCCAATAACCCACTTAGAACTCTAGGTCTTGCCTTTTTACATTGACATAGGATTTTTGATGACTTTAGGCCATTCTCAACCTTTCCCTAATCATCTTAACCTTCTAAATAGCCACCATAACTAGATCCAGTCCCAATAAAGTCACCTCTCCAACCTCAAATCAACCCACCAGCGATCTACAACGTCTCCCATGAAGAGCCTCAAAAGGAGCCATACCAATGCTAGAGTGATAGCTATTGTTGTAGGCAAACTCAATTAATGGAAGATGGTCATCCCAACCACCCTTAAGCTCCAAACACAAGCCCTAAGCATATTCTTAAGTGTTTGAATTATCCTTTCATCTTGGCTATCCGTTTGAGGGTGGAAGGTCGTACTAAGGTGAACTTTGGTACCAAGACCCCTTTGAAAAGACTTCCAAAAGTGTGAAGTAAAAATTGTGCACCATGATCCAATATGATGGATAAAGGAACCCCATGTAACCGCACTAACTCATGGATGTACAACAACAATAACATACCCAGTAAAATCCCACAAGTGGGGTATAGGGAGGGTAGAATGTGCGCAAACCTTACCACTATCATAAAAGTAGAGAGGCTATTTCCTAGGAACCCTCATCTCAAAACCCGTAGGCATAAAGAACTAGATATGACAAAAGGAAAGATAATAGAACAGAAAGAGCGACTAATAGTAAATAACACATGGCAGTACATAAATAGGATATAACTAACACATAATATGACAGATAATGTGAACATATGATAAAAAACACCTAACCCTACCATTAACCTACTACTTTAATTTGCGACCTCCACTTCTTTCTATCTAAGGTCATGTCCTCGGTGAGATCAAGTTTCGTCATATCATGTCTAATTACCTCCCACAATACTTTTTTAGTCTACCTCTACCCCTCCAA
The DNA here is from genome assembly GCA_025642045.1 of Solanum sejunctum. NCBI lineage: Eukaryota > Viridiplantae > Streptophyta > Magnoliopsida > Solanales > Solanaceae > Solanum > Solanum sejunctum. The sequence continues at coordinate 26,429 of JAOTQJ010002368.1, read as the reverse complement.
GTAACTCCCAAAACCAACCTCTCGCATCTCCTAATAGGGGCATCGATACTCCTTCTCTCCACATGTCCAAACTATTGCAATCTCGCTTCTCTCATCTTTTTGGCCACCGTGGCCACCTCTAGCTTCTCTCTAATGGTCTCATTCCTAACCTTGTCACTCCTTATGTACAACCTTACATACAATTCATGCCCATATATATTTTTAACTAGTAGAAAGTGAGCCAATTTCATCATCCTATCAACCACCACCCATATGGAATAAAAACCTTTCCTAGTCTTGGGCAACCCAACCACAAAATCCATATTAATCATCTCCCACTTCCAAGTAGAAATTTCTATGTCTTGGGTTAGGCCACCTGGGATTTGATGTTTGGCTTTTACTTGTTGATAACTATGGCAACTAGACACAAATTTAGCAATGTCCCTCTTCATGCCTCCCCACAAATACACATCTCTCAAGTATCTATACATTTTGGTGGAACTGGGGTGGATAGAATAAGGAGAAGTATGGGCCTCATCAAGAATTCACTCTCTCAAACCATCAACACATGGCATACACAACCTACCTTGGTATCTAAGGGCCCTATTTCCCCCTTGGGAGAAAACCTCTATTTTGCCCTCTTTCACCAAGGCTTTCAATTCAAGCAAGGAGGAGTCTAGATCTTGTTTTGCTATCATCTCGTCGACCAAAGAAGATTTGGAACCATCAATAACAACAACACCATTACCCACATCTTCCAAACTCACCCCCAATCTAACCAATCTATGCACCTCTCTATCCATCTCCCTATCACCACCATCCACATGAGCTAGGCTACCCATAGATACCAGACTCAAATCATTCACCACAACATTTGCCTTACCGAGATTGTAATGCACACTCATATCATAGTCCCTAAGGAGTGCTAGCCATCTTCTTTGTCTTAAGTTGAAATCTTTTTGAGTGAAGACATATTGAAGGCTCTTATGATTGACGAAGGCATCAACATGTACCCCATACAGATAATGATGCCAAATCTTTAATGCAAACACCACGACGGTTAATTCAAGATCATAGGTAGGGTAGTTTTTTTCATGAACTTTGAGTTGCCTAGAAACATAGGCTATGACCTTACCATGTGGCATTAGCACACAACACAAACCAATTATATATGCATCACAATATACAACAAAACCCTCAAGCCCATCCAGTAGTGATAATATCGAGTGGACACAAGTCTATCTTTCAATGTTTAAAAGCTTTTCTCACATTCATTGGTCCACACAAACTTAACCTTCTTTTGAGTCAATTTTGTCATAGGAGAAGAATTGGAGGAGAACCTATTGACAAATCTTTTATGCTAACCCGCAAGGCCCAAGAAACTTATAATATCCGATGGGGTCAATGTCTAGGCCAATTCCGAATCACATCGGTCTTCTTAGGATCTATTTTAATGCTAGGCCAATTCCTAATCACATTGGTCTTCTTAGGATCCACTTTAGTGCCATCCTCCGACACCACATGACCCAAGAATGTAACCTCCCCAACCAAAACTCACACTTGTCATATTTAGCATACAATCTATCCTCCCTCAATTATCGTAACACAACCCTCAAATGGCCCATATTCTCTTCCCTACTATGTGAATAGATCAAAATATCATTAATGAAGACCACAACAAAGGAATTAAGGTAGGGTTTGAAGACCCTATTCATTAGGTCCATGAAGATGGTTGGTGCATTAGTCAACCCAAAAGACATCACCACAAATTCATAGTGCCTATATCTAGTCCAAAAGATCGTCTTGGGAATATCACACTCTCTCACCCTCACTTGATGGTACCCGAACTAAAGATCAATCTTAGAGAAAAAACTAGCCCCTTGCAATTGGTCAAACAAGTCATCAATTCTCAAAAGAGTATACCTATTCTTTACAGTGACCCTATTGAGTTGCTGGTAGTCTATGCACATTCTAAGTGACCCATATTTCTTTTTAACAAACAACACTGGTGCACCCAACGGTGATTGGCTAGGTCTAATAAATCCCTTCTCCAACAAATCTTTGAATTGTTCCTTTAACTCTTTCAACTCTGTTGGGGCCATACAATAAGGGGGAATAGAAATAGTTTGAATGTCGGGAAGGAGATCTATGGCAAAATCTATCTCCCTTTCAGGAGGAACACCGAGAAGGTCATTTAGGAAGACATTAAGAAACTCACTTACAACTGGAACCAACTTAGTGGAAGGGACCTTAGACTCCACATCTTTAACCCTCATAAGATGATACAAACACCCTTCAGAAATCAACATATGGACTTTAATGCATGAGATGAATCTACTTCTCACTACCACATCATGACTTTTCCACTCAAAGATGGGTTCATTTGGAAATTCAAACTTGACCGTATGAGTTCTACAATCAATAGAACCATAGTACACATGCAACCAATCTATCCCTAGAATAACATTAAAATCAACCATATCTAATTCAGCAAGATCACAAGGTAGGAGTTTATGCAAGATACAGACTGGACAATTTCTATATGCACTCTTAGCAACAATAGATGCACCAATAGGAGTAGACACCTCATATGATTCATGCAACAACTCCGACTCAACATGGAACTTTTTAGCAACCAAGGGGTTAACAAAGGAAAGGGTGGCACCCGGATCAATCAAAGCATATACATCAAGATCAAAGATTTTTAACATATAGGTAACAACATCGGGGATATTACCAACCCCTTTCCTCACATATAGAGCATAAAACAAGTTGTGCCTTAGGGCACCACCTTGAGGACCACCTCTACCCAATGGAATCACATTTGTAGCTCAAACTTTGCTGTGATTTCTTGGACAATCTACCTTCTTGTGACCAAGCTCCCCATAACAAAAGCACGCCTTAGAACCCTTCAAACACGAGCCATTATGAATCTTCCCACATTTGGGACACACATCATTAAGAGACACACCACCAATACCTTGAGGTCTAGGGAAGTCATTGGCAAACTCCCTATTTGTAGCATAAGGAGGCTTTTGGCCTTGATAAAGTCTAATACCCTCTTGGAAGTTGCCAAAATGGGACCTCTTGGCCTCATAGACCCTCCTCTTCCTCAACTTTTCTTATTTCATTTGCTCAGCATATGTCATCAATCGAGACAAGTCCATGTCCTCAATAAGCAAGGCAAATCAGAATTCTTCACTTACCAAGTCGGAGACCTCCGTAACAAACTTATTCATCCTTGATCTAGGATCAGCCAACAAGTGAGGAGCATAATTTGAAAGTTGATTAAATTTGAGGTCATACTCCCTCGTACTCATAGTACCTTGTTTCAAGTTCATAAACTCTACCAACTTTGCTTCTCTAAGCTCAACAAGGAAGAACCGATTAAGGAAGGCCAATTTAAAATCCTTCGAAAGAACCACATAGCCATTACCTTTCTCCCCTTCCATTGACGAAAGAGAATTTGCGCTAACCCCTTGAGTTGGTACGCTGCCCACTCTGCCTTTTCATTTGGACCAACACCCATGATATTCAAAATTTTGTAGATCTCATCAATGAACTCTTGTAGATCTTCATCCCCCTTAGACCCGTAAAAAATTAGATGATTAAACCTCATAAAGTTTCTTACACTAGCTCCCGAGGTAGTACTATGAGGGGCTTGGGCCCCTTGTTGGACTTGGTTGACCATCACTTGGGTAAGCATAGTAAGAGCATCTCGGAGCTCACCTTAGCTTGCTCTTTGGGAATCTGAGCATGTCTTCTTCTAGTGATTGGCATGATCTAGCATAGCAAAGAACAACATTAGGGGGAAAAACTCACCACAACTCTATAGCATGACTTAGAACATGAAGAAGGGAAACATTTCCTAAAATGCCTCACAGCCTCCTACTCAAAGTCATGGCGTGCTTTACAACCATGAATAGGACTCTATTCAGTATGGTGCATTAGACTCCAAGGATCTATAAACCTAGTGCTCTGATACCAAGTTTATCACGACCTAGGCCTAGGCCCTAGAAGTGACATGGCAAATGGGGAACCCGAAGAGACGCTAATTAAGCCTTTTCACTTGTCATTACACATTATCAGTTGCGGAAGCATATAAAAGACATAAAGTAAGATAACGAGGCAATGGAGCTAAGGGAAAGCTTGCTTAAACATCATAATTAAGAGGCACGAGTCAAGCTCATAGCATAAATACATAACTTGTCCAACAAACACTACTAAATGCATAGATAGAGCGGGGGCCAAGACAAAGTAATTGGGCTCACCCTCATAGTCAAAATAGAACATAAGAAAGTGTCTCAATACATAGTTAATAGCAACATAACTAAGATCCCCAAAGTGGAGGACTCACCAACTAGCTTTAAGTAGGACAAATCTAGCCACGTGGAGGAGGAGGATGGGCAACTTGAGCATCGGTTCCTACATGGTGATATCATGTAGGCAAGAGTATGCATTAGTACGTTTGAATGTACTAAGTATGTAACATGTAATGCGACAAGAAATCAACACCATGATCAAAATGCATAGCAATACGCAATGGGCATATTATAGCAAGACAGCATGTATGAACAATGCTAGAGTAAACATGCTTAACTAACTCATACTCATAAAAGGTATCGTATATGAAAAATAGACCAAGCTGGATTTCCAAGGTTTAGACCCCTTGAGGTTAGTAATGATATCGCCCCATCACTTAGGTGGTGAAGTACTAACCCTTCTCTCGGTTGGTGATAATGCTATCCCATCACCTGGGTGGAGAAGTACTAACCCTTCCCTCGGTTAGTGATAATGCCTCCCCATTACTTAGGTGGATAAGTACTAACCCTTTTCTTGATTTATGAGTACTCTCCCCTATCATTGTTATTGATGATGCCGACCTATCACTAGGTGGAGAAGTACTAACCCTTCCCTCGATTAATGAGTATAAACCCTTATATCAGTTATTCGGGTTCTTAGACCCCCCCCCACTAGGATTGGGCATGGTTTAGTACAATACTTTATGTAGAATTCATCATGAATATAATCTTGTTTCATCATTGTAACATCAATCATATCATATCTCATGCTTCGGGCTTTAATTTCCCCAAGAAACCCTAGCCGGACATTTTATCAAACACTTGGGGATGTAATGGGGGTAAAATACCATGCACTTTAGAGATAAAATCATGTAATAAAATCTATTAGAAAACCATCAATTAACACCTTCCAATACCCCCAAGATATTCATAGCAAGATCCCTCATCAAATCAAACATTTGATCCAAGAGTTGGAGATCAAAACATGCTAAAACAACCATACTTTAATGAACTAAAATCACTATACAGTATATTTCTCAACATATAAGATACACATGTAAAATTAACTTTAAATCATTCAATATTAGTAAAAAGGAGGCTTAGGCATCATGGGTGGAAGGAGCCATTGGCTCAACACCATATACCTTAGCTTTGGAGAAGTTCTAGGTGAAGTTTTAAAATAGAGGCTTGAAGCTTGAAGAACATCCTTTGTTCCGGATGAGGGTTTAGAGTACTGAATTTTGGAGCAAAAATATGGATAAGTGTGAAATTTTGCTATATATAGATAAAAACACGCTTGGTAAAACTTGGGTCCAACACTTAAAATAATTGGACCGCACAAGAAAAACACTGCCAGGAAAATACACGTGGAGAGGATGCGGAGAAGGAATTATGCATGAGTGCGCCCTTGGCGCATCGTGTAGGTAACGTGGAAACCTCACTTGAATTTGCACTTTCAAAAATTGAAATTGTTATTCTTTCGCTCTTAAATTGGGGTTAGATCCTTTTTTTACCTAATTTCTACCCCCTAATCACAAATATGAAGTCGAATTTTTAAAATAACGAATGGATTTATAGATATATGAAAATTAAAATTCTGGGTATCCCAAGGCATGTTTTGGGGCACTTTTTAGTGTTGTTATAGTAACGTCCCCAAAATGGAAGACTCACCAACAAGCTTGAGTGAAACCGTACTAGCCACGTAGGTGGAAATCCTCAAGCGGGGCTCCAGTTCCTATATAGTGACATCATATAGCCATAGAGTATATGTTAGTACATTGGAATGTACTAAGTATATAGGATGCAATCAATAAGAGATAGGTGATGTAATCAAAATGTATAATCATGAGCAATAGATAGCATAATAGCAATATGGCAGACATGAACAATGCTTATAGTAAAACATGCTTGAAAATAACCATACTTACATAGATCATTTAACATAATAAGGTAACATGCTTAGATAATCCGAACACCTTGTACTAGACGGTGAGGAATATAGCATAGGTTATAACCCCTTCTAGTAGGTAATAGGTAGTATATGAGGGTAAAGAGATATATCATAGTTCATAACCCCTACATGTAAACAAGAAATAATGAGTAACACATGAGGGTAGGATGGTAACATAGGTCATAACCCCTACATGTGTGCAAATGAGAGTGAGGCACTCTACATAGTTCATAACTCCTTCATATGAGTACGTTACATAACCCCAAATCATATATGAAGGTACGAAGTACAACATAGTTTATAAACCCTACATGTAGAAATGAGTAAGTGAATAACACATGAGGGTAAGGGTGGCATAGATTATAACCCCTACATGTGTGTATAGTTTATAAACCCTACATGTAGAAATGAGTAAGTGAATAACACATGAGGGTAAGGGTGGCATAGATTATAACCCCTACATGTGTGTATCTTGCATAACCTTAACCTTACACGAGGGTAAGGAGTGCAACATAGTTCATAACCCTACATGTCGATATGAGTAAGTAAGTAGCATTGATTCATACATGAGGGTAAGGTATACAACATAGTTCATAAACCCTACACATAGGAATTGGCCTTGCACTAGAGGGTAAAGCATATACCATAGGTCATAACCCCTTCTAGTAGGTTTCACAATGGACAATAGCATATACCTTAGCATAAGAACCAAATAACTCATTAAAAACTTCCAAGAACATAACAACATGAGAGCCCAACAATTCAAACATAAGAATACATCATCATCAAACATTGCCCTTGTATTAACATGAAAAGGCTAACAAAAGGTATAATTTTTGAAAAATGGCTTAGCTTCACACTTGCAATACCATAGGTTCTTTACATGTTTTAAACACAAATATATTCATCCCTTTCATCATCATATAGTCACTCCCTCATTAGACATGGGTTAGACCATCAGTTCCTCAAAAACCATAAATCGGACATTTTATTAAACACTTAGAGGGTGTGTGGTGTTAGTATAAAATCATGCAATTCAAGAGTGAAATCATGCTAGAGAATCCAATGTAAAACCATCAATAGATACTTGGTAAAACCCTTAAGCAATATACATCAAAACTCTTCATCAAATCCCACAATAGATCTTAGATTCATAGCCCAAAATATAGTAAAACAGTCACAATTTCATAAACCCCCACATAGTGTGTAGTGAATTTCAAAATAAATAAGACCCATGAGTAAATCACCTTTGAATCAAGTAATTTTTGTGAAAAGGAAGCTTGGGCATAGTGGGTGAAAGAAACCATACCTTAGCTTTGGAGATGGAGACTTGAAGTTCGAGAGGAAATGCTTAGATCTGGAGAGGGTTTTGAGACTTGAATTTAGGAGTAAAATATTTGGCTAAGTGTTTGATGGAGTATTGGAAATGTTTAGAATAATATAAGGGTGAAAAATGGCTAAGTATAGGTGTTTTCATGCATGGGAACACTTAATCCCATGACCCAAAATTCTTGGACCGAACTAACAAAACTAAACAAGAATTACACTGAGGCGTGTTGCGCCTGTAACGCACTAACATCACTTGAAATTGACACTTTGAAATTCGAATTTGTGAATTGCTCGCTCTAAAATTGGGGTTAGATCCTTCCCCCCTCCTAAATTTGACCCCCCCCCCCCCAACAACACAAGAATCTAAAGTTAATTTTTTGAAATAATTCATGGATTTTGAGATATATGGAAATTATAATTTCGGGCACTTCCGAGGCACATTTTCAAGCACTTTTTTGGGGGGTCGTTACAATATCTCCGCCTTGGAAACATTCGTCCCCGAATATCAAAGAAATGTATATGAGAAGAGCAATCATGAACAAATCAATCCCAACGAGAATGCAATAATACATTTAAAACACAATTTTCTAAACATCAACATAAGTGTCAAGAATTGTCATGAACTTGTTGACATAAACATCAGCGCATGGAAATGACATAAGGGCTGAAACATAAGGCTTGGAATCATGAAAGGACTGGACATGTCATCATAGGCTTGAATAGAAATGAAAGAGATTCGGATATTATTTCTCCATGCCTACTCTCCTAGAGACACTTTCGACTAGATGAACCTTCCAAAGAGCCTTAACGAACACCACATCCTTTTGAATGAACTTCTTCCACCCTTCTATCCAATGCCTCCATCGAGACCTCTTCCAGAGTTAACTTATCCTCCACAGCGCTCACAACCTCAAGGAGTTTTATAGCACTAGAGTTGTCAACACATCCCCTCAAATAAGAAGCATGAAGAACTTAGGAAAAATCACCATATCCATAGGCACCCTTAGCATGCAACATTACTAATCTTCCTCTACACTCTATAAGGACTCACGACCAAAACTCAATTTTCAACCTTAACCACAGCTAGTCTAGTTGGTACCACGAACTACCATCTACCGATTGGGAGATAACCTCCACTCAACCATCCTTCACCAAGACCTCCAACTCCATCAAGACGAAAATCAAAACCTTATTTATCTAGACCCCTTCAACCATAGAAGATTTGGAACAATCAAATCCACTACACCACCACTCTCCATCTCACCTAATATAATCAATCGGTAAACTCCTCCAACTGCCTTCTTGCCATCCAAAGGTCTCTACTTTCCATAATTAATAAGTAACCTCACCTCCTTTGAATTCACAATATTACCTGTAAATGATTCACAAGCCCTTCCTCACTTCTGTAAACAATCAACACATTGTCAACAAGGACCACCACAAACGTAACAAAGTAGTAAAGACCCTATTCATGAGACTTATAGACATGACCGGTGCATAAGTCAACTAAAAGACACCACCCCAAATTCAACATACCGAAAAGGACATTTAATAGCTCATTGGTCACTAGAAATAACTCGATATAGATAACTTAGGCTCAATACCCCTAACTCTTACAAGATGATAATGCAATCCCTTGGAAATCAATTGCACCCTAAAACAAGAGATGGACTTACCCCTTCACTACAACTCAAAGACAGGTGATTAAGGAATTGGAATCTAACTCTATAGGCCCTACCATCAAGGGAGACACAATATGCATGCAGTTAATCTATCCCAAGTATTATCATTAAAATCCACCACATTTAATCCAATAAAACCATAAGCCAAGATCTAAATGTAACATGACCGTGAAATAATTTTCATAGACCATTCTAGCAATAATAGACTCACTAATAGAATATACACCAAAAGTCCACATAACTATCCGAAACACTCATGAATCCTACTAGCAACAAAAGGAAATTTCAACATACTGGTAGCAACATCGGGTGCCTCATCCACCTTGTGCCTCCTTTGAAGAGCATAGAAGCAATTAAGTTTTGAAGCACCTCCTTGATCAATATACCCACCTTGGGCCTGTTGATTCACCTGACCATGTTGACCATGAGGACAACCCTCCCTACCCTTGTTCCGGACATAAGGGCAATTAATAAGCTTGTGAGCTTCCTTCCCACATTAGTAACACTCTCTTGAATTCTTTAAGAATTTGCTATGATAATGTTTTTCACATTATGGGCATTTTTGAAAACTCATTCCACCATTACCTCCTTGGAACCTTGGTCTATCAGTTCCTTCCATAGCAAGCCTCTTACTTGGAGCACTAGAAGACCCTTGGCCTTAAAACTCGTTACCTTGTAGGAACCGATCATCCTTAAATCGAGCCCTCTTAGACTCTCCACTCCTCTGCATAATCTTTTTACCCTCAAGTTGTTCAGCACAAATCTTGAGGCAGGACAAATCCATATCATCAACCAATATAGCGGACCGGCATTCTTCATTCACCAAGTCGATGAACCCATCACGAACTTGTTCATCCTAGCCTTTGGGTCGGCAATCAAGTAAAGATCATACTTAGAGAGTTGGTTAAAATTGAGGGCATACTCCATCACACTCATTTACCCTTGTCTCAAATTTATGAATTCTACCAATTTGGTTTTCCTAAGCTCAAAAGGAAAGAACCGATTAAGAATAGCCGCCTGGAACTCTTCCTACAGAATCATATTGTTGACCCCCTTCTACTCCCTCTATTGATTGTACCATGTTTGTGCTACCCCTTTGAGTTGGTAGGTTGCCAACTCTACCTTATCTTGCAATATAATACCTATGATGACTAATACCTTATAAATTTCATCAATAAACTCTTGGGGGTCTTCATCCACCCTTGACCCATAGAACTCCGATGGACTCATCCTCATGAAATCTCTCACCTTGAGAAGCCAAAGTAGGAGAATGAGGGTCTTGGGCCCCTTGATTTGCTTGGTTTGCCATAACTTGTGCAAGCAAAGCGAGACCCTCCTGAAGCTCTCCATTAGTCAGTTGTCCCTCAGGAGCGCAGGCTCTTCTTCCTCTTGTATTAGGCATGATAAACTAGCATGATAAAAAACAATTGTTGGGGCGGGGAACTTACTTTAACTCTATAACATAACTTAGAACGTGAAGAAGGGAAACATCTCCTAAAACGTTTCATAGCCTCCTATAAGTTGTGGTGCAAAATACAACTATGAATAAGATACTAATTGACGTGGTATGTTGGACTCTGATAATCTAACAACCTAGAGCTCTGATACTATCTTTGTCATGACCCAATCCTAGAGCCTAGATGTGATCGATGAATGGGGAACCCGAAGAAACCCCAAATAAGCCTCATAACATATCATTGCACATCCTTGGCTATGAAAGTAAATAAAATGACAATAAGCGATTAGTATAAATAAGGGGAACTGGGACTAAGGATAAACTCCATGTCATAAATATCAAGAAAGAAGAGAGTCAATACTCATAACATAGATACATAATATGTCCAACAACACATCTAAACATAAATACTAAGCGGGGGCCAAGACAAGCAATTGGGCTCACCCTCATAGTCAAAGTATACATAACACAAAGGTAGTTTTAATACATAGAAAGAGATCATAAGTTACGTCCCCGAAATGGAGGACTGACAAACAAGCTTGAGTGAAACCATACAATCTATGTGGGTGGAAATGCTCAAGCGGGGCTCCGATTCCTATATAGTGGCATCATGTAGGCATAGAGTATGTGTTAATACATTGGAATGTACTAACTATGTAGGATGCAATGCAACAAGAGATAGGTAATATAATTAAAATGCATAATCATGAACAATAGATAACATAGTAGCAATATGGAATGCATGAACAATGTTGCAGTAAAACATGCTTGAAAATAATTGTACTTACATAGCTAGTTTAACATAATAAGGTAACATGATTAGATTATCCAAATACCTTGTACTAGAGAGTGAGGAATATAGCATAGGTCATAACCCCTTCTAGTAGGTAATAGGTAGTATATGAGGGTAAAGAGATAGCATAGTTCATTACCCCTATATGTAAACAAGAGATAATGAGTAGCACATGAGGGTAGGGAGGTAATATAGGTCATAACCCCTACATGTGAGCATATGAGGGTAAGGCACTCCATATAGTTCATAACCCCTTCATATGAGTACATTGCATAACCCCAAATCATACATGAGTGTAAGGAGTACAACATAGTTCATAACCTCTACATACAGAAATAAGTATGTGAATAGCATATGAGGGTAAAGGTAGCATAGATCATAACCCCTACATGTGTGTATCTTGCATAACCTCAATCATATACGAGGGTAAGGAGTGCAACATAGTTCATAACCCTTATGTATGGATATGAGTAAGTGAGTAGCATTGATTCATACATGAGGGTAAGGTGTATAACATAGTTCATAAGCCCTACATATGGGAATTGTCCTTGCACTAAAGGGTAAAGCGTATAGTATAGTTCACAACCTCTTCTAGTAGGCTTCACAATTGACAATAACATAAACTTTAGCATAAGAACCCAATAAATCATCAACAATCTACAAGAACATAACAACATGAGAGCCCAACAATTCAAACAAAAGAATAGATCATAATCAAATAATACCCTAGTATTAACATGAAAAGGCTCACAAGAGGTATAATTTTTGAAAAAAGTCTTAGCTTCATACTTGCAATACCATAGGTGTTTGACATGTTTTAAACACACATATATTCATTCCTTTAATCATCATATAGTCATTCAACTTATAAGACATGTATTAGACCATCAATTCCTCAAGAACGATAAACTAGATATTTTATCAAACACTTAGAGGGTATGTGGTGCTAGTGTAAAACATGCAATTCAGGAGTGAAATCATACTAAAGAATCCAATGAAAAATCATTAATAGATACTTAGTAAAACCCTTAACCAAAATACATCCAAACCTTCATCAAATCCCACAATAGATCTTAGATTCATAGCCCAAAATATAGTAAAATAGTCACAATTTCATAAATCCCAACATAGTGTACAGTGAATTTAATAATAAATAAGACCCATAAGTAAATCAACTTTAAATCATTTAATTTTTGCAAAAAGGAAGCTTGGGCATCATGGGTGATAGAAATCCATGAAAGAAACCTACATACCTTAGCTTTGACGATGAACTTGATGAAGATTGGAGATGGAGACTTGAAGCTTGAAAGGAAATCCTTAGATCTGGAGAGGGTTTTGAGACTTGAATTTAGGAGTAAAATATTTGGCTAAGTATTTGAATGAGTATTGGGGAATGTTTAGAATGATATAAGGGTGAAAATGGCTAAGTATAGGTATTTTCATGCATGGAAACACTTAGTCCCAAGACCCAAAAGTCTGACCGAACTAACAAAACTGGACAGGAATTACACTGAGGCGTGTTGCGCCTATAATGCACTAACCTCATTGGAAATTGACACATTGAAATTTGAAACTGTGAATCGCTTACTCTAAAATCGGGGTTAGACCCTTTTTTTCCCTAAATTTGACTCCCTAAACAAGAATATAAAGTCGAATTTATAAAATAATGCACTAATTTTGAGATATATAAAAATTATAATTTTGGCTCTTCCGAGGCATATTTTCGGGCACTTTTTTGGGGGGGTCGTTATAATTATCATGCAAGACCAAGCGAGCTACTACTTGGAATCTCAATGTTCACTCCGCACCAAACAAGGAGTGGTCTACTTTGCCAAGGTAAATCAAACACTCACCTTGCAGGAACTCCCTCATTTCAAAAAGTGCTTCATAAACATCTTATGAGACACCACCCTTTTCGATTAATATATGGTAAAAAAACTTATGGAACACCACCCTTTTCGGTATTTAATTAACATATTCCATATGAAAACACTACTTTTTTTGGTCAATCATACAACACAAGCTATATGGATCCATTAGCTAATTCACAAACCTATGGCGGCAACATAGTTAAGGGATATGGTTATCTACCAATGTCCTCTCGGTGCTAGGTCACAATCCTAAGGAATACTTAAATTATACTTATAATCATAATATGCAAAGTCTTATAATATCATAATATCATCATAAAGTAGCTTCTCAAAGACTTCATAATATCAAAGATAAACTTCATATAATCATAACTTTCACAATATTTCATGCCTCATAGCCTACATAATAGCCCTTCAAAGTTTATAACATTCATTATTTACATATCTTGCCGTAAGGCTTTCAACACCATATAAGTTTGTACACAACTTCAGTTAAACATGGTGGGTATGCATATATGCTCAAAATCATGCAAAAGTCTAGATTTAGGACATGAGAAGAGTAAACAAGGTCCTTTTCAAGTCCTTTAAAGTAACCCACCTTAACAAAGTAAAGCTTAGTTAGGGCTTCCTTAAGACTCATAAAATCCATAATTTCACATGGCATTTCAATACAATATAATGTAGAAAGGTAGAATTCCATAAATCACTTCATAATATCATCATACTTAAAAGTTCACAAAACTTTCATAAATTTCCAAGAATTGAAAATAAATGAGAAAGAGGAATAATAGAGATTTGTGGAGGAAAGCTTTCCATAAATCAAAACCCATATACCTTGGTGTGATTTAATGGAAGAAAATCTTATTTGGAAGTGAGGAAATTGAAACCCTAGCTTGGACTTTTCTCTTAAATGCCTTGAGAAACTTGAGAGTGTTTGGGACTTAGTTTCTTTGAGAATAAGCTGGAATGGAATGGTTTAGGGTTGTATAAGGCTACAAATGGGCTCATTTAGGGGCTTAAATAACGTAGCATCGGCTTAAGGAATTAGGAAATGACAAAACTGCTCCTTCTTAAAAACTATCGAACACGAGACCCCAATTACGGGTCGTGGTCTATTCCACTGGTTGTGAAAAAGGGATCTCATCTGCTAATATTTTAGACCCTCAAAAACTTTTCTCTAAATCTCAATCCACGATATGACTTAAGGCCCTTCGATCAATGTACAAGCCTACTGGTATCTCGTACTCCAAACTTTAGAAAATCAATTTTTCACCATGTTTACCCTCTATTCTCTAAGCATAAACAATGGCCCATGGAACAACATACAACCTATACACTCCTTCGTGCAAACTATTATTACTTAGAAAATTCCAAAATTCATCTCTTAGGAATTTTTACACCTTTATATGCCCTCGTCTAGAACAGTAGAGGTATGTTAGATTTCTATGTCTATGTTATCATGTTCATTAAAAGATGTAATGACCCAGATGTTGTACAATCTCTTTAGAGCTTGGAAATTTCAGTTTTGAGAGACTTTGGATCAAGGTGATGCCCCATAGGAGCCCTCATGATCCGTGTGATGTCATATAGCCCGTGTAGGGCATCCTTGGAGTCACTCTTGGCCTCATAATGGTTGTTCTGCCCTTGACATAAAATTTTAAGCTAAGGCGTGCCACACTTGGACCCCACACGTACCGTGTGACATATCATAAACCATGTGGAGTGTCGTGTGTGGCCTTATGCTTGGAATCCTACCATTTGGGATCAAGAATAGTGACACAATGTGGCTTTTAGAGTAAAATTTTTCTAAGTATAGAATCACAGTCTTGGCACTTAGCCTTCGAAGACATTTACTTTTTCTAAGTGCTGGTGTACAGGCAGTCACATGGACCACGTGACCTCACATAGCCCATGAATCCCTCAGTGTGATTGATTACACCAAATGAAACAACCCTACAAAAGTGACCAAAAATATGCCTCGGAAGTGCCTGAAATCATAATTTCCATATATCTCAAAATTCGTGCGTGATATCAAAACTTTGACTTCATATTCTTGTTTCGGGGGAAAATTTGAGAGGGTGATGGGACTAACCCAAATGTTAGATCAACCATAGCAAAACCCAAAATTTCGAAGTTGGTGAAAAATAGTGAAGATTCACGTCCCAAGCGCAACGTGCCAGGGCCACGCCATTGTGTATTTTTGTGCCCAGTTTTACGTTTTGGTCCAAGTATTTTGAGTATTATGCCTAAGACTTCCCATACATAAAAGTACCTATACTGTTATATTTCATTTTTATATCATATAAGACATTCCCCAATATTCTCTCAAACACTTAGACAAATATGTCACCCAATTCAAGTGACCCAAACTCACTTCCGGATCTCAAGAAATTCATTCAAGGTTCAAGCTCTCATTAAAATCAAATTCAAGCTTATTTATATTACTTAAGACCATTGTGGGTCCCCTACATCAAGCCTAGTTCAAAGGAATTTCTGTTGGCTAAGCTTTGTACAAGTATCGGTAGGAAGGTCAACTTTAAAGAGGCATATCTGTTAACTCATAAAGAACTGGGTGGTCCACAACCTACAAAATCAAATCTCTTTGAATTAGCTTTCCAATGAACTTGGTTTCACCTTATTTAGAGTTCAGATAAAGAAGTTATATCTACTTTTGTAGAATTCATACGTGCACGGGTATATATGGGTTTTTGCCAAATTTTGCCTCATTAATAGCATTTTGTAAATTTATCCATTTATAATTGTCTTTTTGGGATCCTTATGCTATCTTAACACTTCCTATAGACCTAACCCTATTCCTAAAGATCAAATTCACTCATCCTAATTAGAATACACTCTCAAATTCTCTCAAGAGCCTCCATCAAAACCCCAATACAAATTTAAGGAAACGCAAGAACTAGTTGTGGATTTCAAGACAACATTCCAAGCTTCAAGTCTTTTTCAACTCAATTTAAAAAATTCAAGGTCTAAGGTATGTGGGTTAAATTCATGGGTACCTTTCACCCATGAAGCCCAATCTTTCATTTCTATGAAAATTACATGTTTCCAAGTTGTATTGCTTATGGGTATTAGTCATTAGAGATTATGATCATATACTATATTGCTATTTTATGAAATTTAGGTTTAAAATACATGATTACTCATGTTTAAGTCTATACCATGAGATGATTTACCTATTATGATTATGCATGTTTTAAGCTTTAGAATCGTGATCTCTCTTGGGATTTGATGAGGGGTTTCAATGTATTTTGCAAGCTCATACTACCAAGTATTGGTGGGATAGTTTATTGAAATATTTATTGCATGATTTTACTCTTTAATTACATGATTTTACACTATCATCACACACTTGTGAAGTGTTTGATAAAATGTCCAAATTATGTATCTTGAGTTGTTGAAGACCTAGAGCATGGTATATGAGTTGAATGACTTTATAATGATGAAAGTATGGTATTCATGTGTTGAATTCATGGAAAGTATCTATAGTGATGGAAGTTAACCGAATTGAGGGGTTGGTACCTCGCTAACCAAATTGAGGGGTTGGTACCCCATTAACCAAATTGAGAGGTTGGTACCTTATTAACCAAATAGAGGGGTTGGTACCCCATTAACCAAATTGATGGGTTGGTACATCATTAACCAAAATGAGGAGTCGGTACCTCATTAACCGAGTTAAGGGGTTGGTACTTCAATCACCTAGATAGGGGGTAGTACATTCGAGAACCAAGTTGAGGGGTTTGTACCTCAAGCACCTAGGATGGGGGGTGATAAACCTATTAGCCAAATAATGGTCTCTATTTATAGATGCAATATGTTCTATATAAGAATGTTTTACTTCAATTATCATTCATACATGTCATATTGTTAGTATGTTATTCATTGCTTATGATTATCATTTTGCCTATGATGCCTATCTCTTGTTGTATTGCATCCAACATACTTAGTATATTCAAATGTACTAATACATATTCTATGCCTACATGATATTACCATGTAGGAAGCGGAGCTCCCATTGATTCTCCCCCGTGTGGCTAGACGGATTATTCAAGTTAGCTTTTGGTGAGTCCTCAAATCCGAGGACAATATCTATCTTCTTTTACGCTTATGTTGAGACTATATCTTGTATATTTGGATTACTTATTGTCATTATTATGAGGGTGACCTCAGTTTCTTCTCTTGGCCTCTGCTAAGTTTTTACTGATGTTATAAGCTTGTTTCTCTCTTTGTCTCTCTTGATATTTTATGAAGTGAAGGTTTTTCCTTAGTCCCTATGCCCTTAATTCTACTCTTTTATTTTTTTAATCGCTTCAATGACCAAGGATGTGTAATGATATGTTAAAAGGCTTGCTTCGGGTTGCTTTGGGCTTCGCTTGTGTTATTTCACATCTTGGCCTTAGTTTAGGTCCTGAATAACTTGGTATAAAAGCACTAGGTTGTTAATGGTCCTCGGAGTCCAACACACCGCGTTGATTAGAGTCCTATTCATGGTTGTGAAGCATGCCATGACTATGAATGGGAGGCTATGAGGCATTTTAGGAAATGTTTCTTTTCTTCTTGGTCTTTGTCGTGCAATAGAGTTAAGTCTGCTAAGGCTTATTTCTTAATGTAATATTTGCATTTTAGAATATGTCTCAAGTTACTCAGGATGGTGATATATTGAATATGGAGGTTCGCAATGTTTTATGGGTATTGACCAAAGCGGTGATAGAATTAACAAGCCAAGTCAATCGACAAGTGAGTGTCCCCAAGACTTCAATCGGTAAGAGGAGTAGTGAGGCCAAGAGAGCCCATGATGGGGATAAGTTCCAACATTTCAAAGGTGGTGGTGGTGTAGTGCCTTATGCTAGGTGCCTAAGATGTGGTAGAGGCTATGATAGCCATGCTTGAAGGTTACTAATGCTTGATATAATTATGGGGAGATAGGTCATAAGGTAAGGGATTACCCTTGTAAACGTAATAAGAGTAGAGGATGTGATGAGGGGGTGGAAAAGCCTAAGTGCCAAGAGTGTAAAAAAGGCCATGGTAGCCCATGTTTGAAGAGATGTATTTCTTACTTTAGTTGTGGCAGATTTGGGCACAAGGTTAGGGGTTGTCCTCATGCTCAACCCAAAGGTAGAGGTAAAGATCATCTAAGTGGTTCCCCATGGTACACTAAATTTTATGTTTTTCAGGAGAGGCAAGAAGGGAATGAGGCACCCGATGTTGCTATCGGTACGTTGAAACTTCCTTTGGCTTAGATATGTTTGTATTATGGGCTCGGGTGCCACTATTTCTTTCAAGATTCTTTCTTGTTACTAGTGGGCTTCTAGTGTACCCCGAGTTGTTGTGTGACCATTTGGATTCTACCCTTTTGTTGAGTCTATTGCTGTTACAAAGTTCATAGGTAATGTTTCTTGCTCATATTGGATTAGGTCTTGCCTTGTGACTTGTTGGGTTTGATGTGGTGGATTTTGATGCCATACTTGGGATGGATTAGTTGAATAAATATTGTGTCCCCTTTGATTGTAGGGCCTATAGAGTTAGATTCTAATTCTCCAATAAACCCATCCTTGAGTGGGGGCTTGTAAGGTGGATGTGAAGGGGTAAGTCAGTTTTTTCTCTTAAGGTACAATTAATCTCTAAGGGTTGCATTTACCAAGTTGTAAGAGTTAGGGATGTTGAACTTAAGTTATTTATATTGAGTTATTTCTAGTGATCAATGAGTTAGTGAATGTCCTTTCCAATATTTTGAATTTAGAGTGGTGTCTTTTGATTTGACTTACGCACTGGTTATATCTATAGGTCTCATGAATAGGGTCTTTAATCCCTACCTTGTTATGTTTGTGGTATTCTTTAGTGATGAAGTATTGATTTATTTGGATCTTTAGAATCATTTAGGGGTAGTGTTGCAAATCTTGGGGAACGAGAAGTTGTATGCTAAGTATGAGAAGTGTGAATTTTGGTTGAAGGAGGTTACCTTTCTAAGTCTGTGGTGTCGGGAGATGGTATTAAAGTAGATCCTAAGGAGACGGATGTGATTAGAAATTAGCCTAGACCTTTGACTCCCTCGAACATTAAAAATTTCTTGGGGATAGTGGGTTACTATCGGAAGGGTTATTATGTATTGGTGATGCCTCATGACTTAGTTTGGGTTGTGCTTTGATGCGGAATGGTAAGGTGATAGCCTATGCTTTTAGACCACTTAAGATGCATGAGAAGGATTATCCTATCTATGACCTTGAAATGGTTGCCGTGATATTTGCTTTAAGAATTTGGTGTCATTATTTGCTTAGGTTGCATGTTGAAGTGGTTACCAATCACAAGAGTCTCCAATATGTGTTCACCCAAAGGATCTTAGCTTGAGACAAAGAAGGTGGTTAGAACATCTTAAGGATTATGATATGAGTGTGTATTATCATCCCGGTAAGACTAATGTTGTGTTCAGTGCTTTGAATAGGTTGTCCATGGGTAGCCTAGTTCATATTGATGGTGGTAGGAAAGGGGTAATTAGGGAGGTCCATCGATTGGCTAGATTGAGGGTTAGGTTGGAAGAGGTTGATAATGGTAGAATTGTGGTTATTGATGGTTCAAAGGCTTCCTTAGTTGATAAGGTAAAAGAAAAGAAAGATCTTGATCCCTCCTTATTAGAATTAAAGGATTCAGTGAACGTTTGCAAGGTGGAGGTTTTCTCCCAAGGGGGAGATAGTTCCCTTAGGTACCAAGGTAGGTTGTGTGTGCCTAGTGTTGATGACTTGAGAAAGAGGGTTCTTGATGAAACTAACAGTGGCTATCATTCTATCATTGGTATGGCTCCTTTTGAGACTCTATATGGTAGATTTTTTAGGTCCCCAGTTGGGTTGTTTGAAGTAGAAGGTTAGTGAGTGTTTAGGGGGATTAGTAAGGCTACATACAAGTTGGAGTTTCCTATGGATATGGATATGGTTCGGTCAGTTCTTCATACATCTAGGTTGAGGAGATATATTGGTGACTCTAGTGCTATAGAAACTCTTTGAGGTTGTGGGTGTTGTGGAGGATGAGTTGGCTTAGGAGAGGGTCCTGGTAGAGGCATTGGATGAAAGGGTGGAAAAGTTAATTAGTAAGGATATCGTGTTCGTCAGAGCCCTTGGAGGATTCGTCAAGTTGAAAGTGTCTCTCGGGGGGCCAAAGCGGGCATGGAGAAGAAATATCCATACCTCTTTCATTCTATTCAATCTTATGATAACACATCAATTCCCTTTTTTTATAATTCCAAGTCTTATGTTTCATCCCCTATGTGATTGCATGCATTCATGTTTATGTTGATATGTTCATGATGATTACACTCATGTTGAGATTTTTGAAAATGGTATTTAAGCATATTATTGCATTCTTGCTGGGGCTGATTTCTTCATGATTACTCTTCTCATATACGTCTCTTTGATATGCGGGGACTAATGTTCCCAAGGAAGAGATATTAAAACAACGCGAAAAAGTGCCAAATAATGTGGCTTGGAAGTGCTCTGAATCAAAATTTACATATATCTCAAAATTTGTGCATGATATCGAAAATTCAGCTTCATATTCTTATTCAGTGAGAAACATTGAGTGGGTGATGGGTTTAACCTGAATTTTAGAGCAATGTAGCAAAATTTGAAATTTCAAAGTTGGCAAAAAACAGTGAAGATTTGCTCCCCAGGCGTGACGCGCAAGGAGCACGCCATGGTGTATTTTTGTACCCAATTTTGTGCTCCAGTCCAAGGTTTTTGGGTCTTGGGCCTAAGTCTTCCCATACGTGAAAATACCTGTACTTAGAATTATTTCACTTTCATATCATACAAGACATTCACCAATACTCTATCAAACACTTAGACAAATATTTCACCCAATTCAAGTGTCCCAAACTAACTTTTGGATCTCAAGAAACTCATTCAAGTTTCAAGCTCTTATTTAAATCTAAGTCAAGCTTGTTTATGATGTTTAAGACCATCGTGGGTCCCTTATATCAAACCTAGTACAAAGGAATTTTCGTTTGCTAAGTTTTGCACAACTACTAGTGGGAGGGTCAACTTTAAAGGGGCATATAACTTAACTCACAAGGAACTGGGTATCTCTCAACCTACCTAATCAAAGCTCTTGGAATTAGCTTTCCATCGCACTTGGTTTCACCTTATTTAGAGTTTGGATGAAGAAGTTATGCCCATTTTTGTAGAACTCGTATGGGTTTTTGCCTATTTCCACCTTATTAATGTCATTCCATAAATTTATCCATTTCTATTGGTCTTTTGGGGATTCCTATGATATCCGAACACTTCCTATATACCTAACCCTATTCCTAAAGATCAAATTTACTCCTCATAATTGGAATACACTCTCAAATTCTCTCAAGAGGCTCCATCAAAACCCCAATACAAATTCAAGGAAACTCAAAAACTAGTTGTGGATTTCAGGACCACATTCCAGTCTTCAAGTCTTTCTCAACTCCATTTAAATAAATTCAAGGTCTAAGGTATGTGGGTTAAATTTATGGGTACCTTCCATCCATGAAGCCCAATCTTCTATTTCTATGAAAATTATATATTTCCAAGTTCTGTTGCTTATAGGTATTATTCATCAGAGATTATGGTCATATACTATATTGGGATTTTATGAAAGTTAGGTTGAAAGTACATGATTACTCATGTTTAAGTCTATACCATGAGATGATTTACCTTTTACGATTATGCATGTTTTAAGCTTTAGAATCATGATCTCTCTTGGGATTTGATGAGGGGTTTCAATGTATTTTCTAAGATGGTATTGGTAGGATATTTTACTTAAAGATTTCTTATATGATTTTACTCTTTAATTACATGATTTTACACTAGCATTATATACCAGCCAAGTGTTTGATAAAATATCTGAATTATGTATCTTCAGTTGTTGAAGGTCTAGAGCATGGTATATGAGTTGAATGACTTTATGATGATTAAAGTATGGTATTCATGTGTTGATTTCATGAAAAGTATCTATAGTGACAGAAGTTAACCGAAATAAGGGGTTGGTACCTCGTTAACCGAATTAAGGGGTTGCTACCCCATTAACCAAATTGAGGGTTTGGTACCTCATTAACCAAATTAAGGGGTTGGTACCTCATTAACCAAATTGAGCGATTGGTACCTCATTAACCGAAATGAGGGTCGGTACCTCATTAACTGAGTTGAGGGGTTGATACTTCAATCACCTAGATAAGGGGTAGTACATTCGAGAACCAAGTTGAAGGGTTAGTACCTCAAGCACCTAGGATGGGAGATGATAAACCCATTAGCCAAATGATGGTCTCTATTTATGCACATAATATGTTCTACATAAGCATGTTTTAATTCAATTATCATTCATACATGTGATATTATTAGTATGCCATACATTGCTTATGATTATGCATTTTGCCTATGATGCCTATCTCTTGTTGCATTGCATCTAACATACTTAGTACATTCAAACATGTTAATGTATACTCTATGCCAACATGATATTACTATTTAGGAAGCAGAGCTCCCATTGATTCTCCCCCTTGTGGCTATACGGATTGTTCAAGTTAGCTTTTTATGAGTCCTCAAGTTCGAGGACAATATCTATCTTTTCTTATGCTTATGTTTAGACTATATCTTATATATTTGGATTACTTATTGTGATTATTATGAGGGTGAGCCTAGTTGTTTGACTTGTCCCGTGCTAAGTTCTATGTTGAGAGGTGTTGTAGGACAAGTATGTAATGATGTTATAAGCTTGATTCTCTCTTTGAGTCTCTTGATGTTTTATGAAGTGAAGGTTTTCTCTTAGTCCCTTTGTCCTTATTTCTACTCTTTTATTTATGTTTAATCGCGTCCGTGACCAAGGACATGTAATAATATGTTAAGAGGCTTGCTTGGGGTTCCTTCGGGTTCCCCTTGCGACATGTCACATCTTGGCCCTTGTTTGGGTTGTGACACCAAATTTTTCTAAGTATTGGATTACCATTTTGGACACTTGTTAAGCAAAATTTTCTAAGTATTGGTTCACAGGCAAGTACACGGTTCATGTAGTGCCACTTGGACCATATACCCTCCCTTGAGATGAAAATATTCAATTCTCCAACTCATTTCATTAATGGCATTTTCGTTAATGCGGTTTCTTCTAAAGGTCTTTTGGGACTTCCAATGCTACCTAAAGACTTCCTAATGAGCTAAACTTCATTCATAACATTCAAATTCATTCCTCACAATTGAAACTCCTTTCAACTCACTCTTAAATCTCTTTCAAAGAACTCATGTGGGTGTTAAGCTTGGGGATCAAGGAAGGGCTCTTTCTTCACCAAATTTCTTCTTGAATCTTCTTCATTAGCTAGGGTATATGGGTTTGATTCTTGTTCCCTTTCAACCAAGAAGACCCAAAACCCTTTTACTTGAATTTTCATAAACTTTAGCTCACTTTAAATATGGATTTTTAATATTATTATTTAATTACTTCATTTGATGCATGGCCAACGCTTTATTGATGATTTTATGTTGCATAAAGTCCTATTTTGATGATTTATATTAAAGTTATGAAGTTATGAATGTGCATGTCCCTTTCAAAGCTTATTTTATTCCTAGGTAGTCCATACTATGTTTTTAATGTGAATTTTACTTATGCCTTTACTTGAATTTCCTAATATTTTGTTGATTTTAGATTTAATCTCCATTACCCATGCTATACTTACAGTATTCATAGCATATGCATTCATGTTCATTTGATTTTATGAAAGTTATAAAGTGGGGTAAGCCCAAGTATATTTATGTAAAGGATTTTGACAAGGTATTGTTCATGACAAGAATGTGATCACATAAATGTCAATTGTTATTGGCTCTTTGAGAATATTGGGTGCTTGAGCCATATCGACATGTGCATGAGCTATTCTTATGCATTAGTATCATGATATTGAGCTATGATTTGGCTTTTGAGCCTAAATGTGCATTGAAATGATTTGAAATGCCTATTTTTTCCTCTTTTGAAACCATGTACATCTATAAGTATTCTCATGGGATATTGACTTAACACCTATGTATTGGGGGTCAAGGTTATCCCTAAGGGTCCTCTGTTTCTCCATGCACTATGTGTCAGCATAGGAATGGTAGCCATCTATGAAATGGTTGGGCAATAAGGGATGGCTATTCATTTATTGATATGATATGATAATGGAAATCCTTCCAAAATGACCAGGTTGTAAGGAAGGTGGACAACACATATGAATGACCAGGTTGTAAAGTGTGGTGTAGATTAACTTTGGCAAGTAACCTTCTCTAATCGATAGGGGGTTAATATCAAGAAAATTCATATAATAGCTCGTATGAGTTTGAGATATCAATTAAGGTCTCATCCTCAATATATATATATATGAGCATTATGCATATCATGCATCATCAATTTCATGGAATATTTATACTATATCTCTTGCTATATGTCTATTTTTATATTATGTGCACTTGTCATCTAACATTAAATGCAGATTTGATAAGTCATATGCATTGCATCCCTCATACTTAGTACATTCAAATGTACTAACACATACTTTTGCCTACATGATCTCCCCATGTAGGGGCTGAGGAGTACATTCACTTATCGTACGACGTCTAACTTAGATTGTAAGTTTTTCTTATTATGATAAGTCCAATCTTCGAAGGACAACCCACCATCTTTCTACTTATGGTGCTTTCTATCTATTTTACTTACTTTGAGGGTAAGACCGGGGTATGTCTTGACCCCCAAGCTATCTTATGTTTAGAGTCATTGTTGGACATCTTATAAACTCCTTGACGGTTATATATTATGTGTTATGATTGGAGGTTACGTTATGGCTTGGATACCTATTGGTTATTGTCATATGTAATGGTTATGAGCCTTGTGAGACGGATATATGTATGATGTGAAAGATCTTATCCCAAATTGCCCCCCATAGAGTGAGTCATACTTACCCGCCCTTTAGTATTTATGTGCTATGTGCTTTATGAATTCATATTACTCCCACTCCCTATGATATCTCCATAGCATTATTCTTGTTCTCCCATCCCATAGAATTATGTGTTTACTATTCGAATATGCTTTCGAACTGATGATGTGAATATGGATACTATGAGGCTT
Organism: Solanum sejunctum; assembly: GCA_025642045.1. Classification (NCBI taxonomy): domain Eukaryota; kingdom Viridiplantae; phylum Streptophyta; class Magnoliopsida; order Solanales; family Solanaceae; genus Solanum; species Solanum sejunctum. Next base: position 956 of record JAOTQJ010002368.1, on the reverse strand, counting down.
ATTTGGGAACTCTCGGGTTCCCATTCATCATATCACTCCTAAAGTTAGGTCTGGGTCGTGACAAGCTTGGTATCAAAGCACTAGGATTATAAATGGTCCTCCAAAATCCAAGATGCCGCATCAAGTAGAGTCCTATTCATGGGTGTGAAGTGTACCATGCCTATAAGTGGGAGACTACGCAAACATTCTAGGAATTGTCTCAATTCTTCATGCCTTTCATGCTATGTTTTTTATGTTTGGTTTCTTTATCTTGATGGTGTCCTTGCTATATTACAGAAGGTGCCTCAAGTAAGACCTCCCAGACCAGCCCTAGCTAATGAGGGTCAAGCACATCAAGAGCCAATGGAAGAGCCTATCTTTAATAGTGAATTTTGTACTACCTTTGGTATGCTTGCCGAGGTGGTGACTTCTCATACTAGGTAGGCTAATCTTCCTAGGTATCCCACTCTGACCTCTAGGGTGAGGGATTTTACTTGGATGAAGCCTTTGGGGTTTTACGAGTCAAAAGCTTATGGGATGCTCAGGAGTTCATTGATGAACTCACTAAAGTGTTGACTATTATGGGTGTCATTTTTGAAGAGAAAGTTGAGTTGGCTGCTTATCAATTGAAGGATATGGCTCAGATATGGTATACTTAATGGTCGATGGAGAGAGTTTATGGTAATGATATTAATTTGGAAGAGTTCAAGCTTGCTTTTCTGGATCTCTTCTTTCTATTTGAGCTTAGGGAAGCCAAGATGATTGAGTTTATTAACCTTAAACAGGGTGGTAGAAGTGTAAGGGATTATGCCCTCAGGTTCACTAAGCTCTCCAGGTATGCTCCTACACTTGTGGCCGACCCTCGTGGAAGGATGCACAAGTTCATTTTTGGTATCTCTGATTTTATGACTTAATAATCTAGTAGGTTAGTCACCTACTTTCTTAGCTTAAAATTGATAGCTAAACGGAGACGAGAC
>JAOTQJ010002358.1:0-18876 GCA_025642045.1 Solanum sejunctum | reverse complement strand
CCCCACATCCCTTTTTATTCTTAAGGACCTAACTTAGGTAAAATATTATATTCGGTCCCAAACTTTATTAAATCGAAACAATTAAGGACGTTCGGGGTTTAAATTACGTTGCGGGTCCTAACAACTTGTAACTCTATAGATACCTTTCATGAAGTCAACACATATACACATTACTTTTATCACCATAAAGTCATTTGACTCATATGCCATGCAATAAATAGTCTATAGCTCAAGAACACTTAGCAAGACATTTTATCAAACAATTGGTGGGTGTGTAGTGCTAGTACTAAATCATGAAATTCAAGAGTTAATTTATGTGAGAAAAACAATGTAAAACCACCCACCAACATGTTGTAATACCCTCATGCAGGAAACATTAAAACCCCTCATCAAAATACATAATAGGTCATAGATTCATAGCTCAAAACATGTTTAAACAGTCACAATTTTATGAAACCCTAACATAGTTTGTAGTCAACTTTCATAGTAAGAGATACCCATAAATAATCTACTTGAAAATACGCAATTTATGTAAAAAGAAAGGTTGAACACCATAGGTGGAAGGACCAACGGTTGAAACCCACATACCTCAACTTTGGAGAATTCCTTGATGAAGATTTGATTGAGAAAATCAAGCTTGAGTGAATTCCTTAAGATCCAAAATGAGTTTAGGACCCTTGAATTTGAGTGAAATATTTGTCTAACTGTTTGGGAGAATTTTGGGGAATGTCTTGTATGATATGAGGTCTAAACATGAGTAAGTATAGGTGTTTTTAATGCATAGGAAGGCTTAGGCCCATGACCCAAAGGCTTGGACCAAAAAAACAAAAACTAGCAAAAGAATAACACTAACCTACGCCCTTGAAATATGTACCAAAACCTCAATCTGATGTAACCACAACAATCCCTGTGAAAACATGAGTTAGGCTGATCTTTGAATCATCAAAAATGGACTTGTAAAACTCTTTTTATGACTTGGAGAAGTTTGAAAGAAGCCTAATTCATGAAGTGTGTAAGCCATGTATATAGGTCTCGTTTCTTCTCTATGAACGCGAACTAAGCTCTACCAAATAGGACTTTATGGTCCTCCATCACCACCAACATAGACTGGACCCCGCAAAGATAGTGGTGTTTCCTCTTTGCCTTTGGCTAACGCGGATAAGCTTTGCAAACACAAAGGGTAAATTTGCTGCAGTTGCACTAGAAATTTCAAAAAACATCCCCGGCTCTCTTAGGCTATCCAATGTTTGTATTACGTAAATAAATAGTAAAGCCACATGGATTTTGATTTCCAGATACAATGGTGCAGTCCAAATTACCAACAGAGCATCCTAAAAGAAAATGAGGATCCCACTTCTTTCTAGCTAAATTTAGCTAATACAATTGAGAGGACTCAAAATGCAACTAGATGCCCCTATCAACTGATGAAGGGTTATTTAACAATATTTTTGACATTCTGGAACTTACCATTCTATAATATTTTGATTCCAAGCATGTTTAACTGGATTTTTTTACAAAATTTTACTTTGTAGCTTCCAGTTCAATCCAGTGCAACGTTTATCTCAATATCATATTGAGACCCTGCATCCTTGGACTAACCACCCTTCAAGCATAAATCAGTCGTTACAGAACTGATGGAATTGTCAAAATCCCATTTCATGACCGTTTGTTAGGGTTTGTCGGAAATCATCTTTTCATAGTTATAACTTCTTGTTAACTTGCAAACTTGCATGCTTCTCAACGAAAACTGCCCACAACCATTCCAACAGTCACAATACACCTTAAATGGTCTGAGATCACCATCCAAAAGCTCCTATCAATAGAGTAGCCATAAAAATATAGAAATGACCTAGAGGGTCATTACAAAATTATATTTATAGTTATAGCATTTCATTATATAATGTGTGATCATCTTTTTAACTACATTTGCTATCAATATGTATTTTCCCATTTACTTAATCAAATTAATACGTTCTGAAAAGAAAGATTAGGAATTGACAAACTATAAAAAAGTTCCCAAATTCTATGCTTACAACGAGTCATAAATAATTTTGTTCCATTGAAAATATCCTTCTATTATTGCCATGTATCTTTTCAGCTAATTTAGATGCGAAAATGTTTGTAGAATGAAAGAATATGATGATTAATAAAAGTATTATTTTGTTATACGAACAAGAATCAATCAAGAAGAGCACTGAGATGGAGTTAACTCAAAACAAGAATTCAGAAGAAGCACAGATGTTTAGATGCGCCAAAAATATGTGATCAAACAACTACAATATTTATATAATTTTTGGGATTACTTCTATTTAGTAAAAGGCTTTTGGTTTTCCATGATCATGTATTATATCATAATTAAGATTTTGAAGATACTATCAAACTAAAAGCACTAAAGTGTTGTATTGATTATATGGATAACATGGTTACCTTTTTTTGGTCATCTTGAAGTACTATTAAACAAGACTTCATCCACTTATTCCCTAGTGATTGATTGAAGTATTGTCTTATAATGACCCTCCAAATAATTTTTGTGTTCGCACTTACTTTTTGTTGGTTAGAGCTTTTCTAATGCGACTTAAGGTTTTTATGACTTGCTGACATTGATAGCTCAATCACCGGGTCTTTCGTTTGGGTTTTCTGTAGTTCTCCATGTTGGAAGGCATATTATAACTTGAAAAGTCCATTTTGGGTTAAAAGCTAGGTAAACAGTTTCAGAACATAATTTGGACCATTCCATCTATCTCCAAGATTTATATTGAAAGAAAACACTAAGTTCAATAAGTCCAACAATAGTTAGAATCCACTTTCCACAATATAGCTAATCAATCACTACAAAGGCATTGTATTCCCCTTCCAAATTGAATCTGAATCACCATAATCTACTTGAAAATAAATTTGCAATCACAATATGAATCTACCAACACCAAAATCAAGTAATTCAAGAAAAAAAGGCGGAATTGTCCAAAAATTAACTATAAAAAATTAATGATGAAATATGAAATTATTCAGAGTAAAGAGTCCCTTTCATGATTAGTAAAATACTAGTGAAAGCCAATTTGAATACGGAGTAGAAATGAGCACATAATCGTTAATTTCATAAAAATCTCAAAGTTCATGAAAACCCCAATTTTCTCAGTTAAATCATCCAAATTTTATATTAAAATCAAGGTATAATTAATAGGTAATGATAAGTAAAGTCCAAAACAGCTTTTTTAGTGAAATTGTAATGACACTGTGGGTCATTTCTAAGTTTCCGTGACTATTCTTCTGATTTAAGCATGTGTATAGCTACTTTGGCCTACTTGTGACTTGTCGGGACTATTGTCATGGTTACTTGATGAGTTATTTGTAATTTATATGGGCCTTTCAGCTGAATGAGAAGTTTCAACTATAAAAATGATGTTACTAATAAATTCCTAGTAAATGGCCTCAGAATAGGATTCTTACGGTTCTATCAGTTTCACTAGGACCGAATTAGGCTAGGAGGATGTCTAGTAGAGTATATCATTTTTTGAAAATTTACCTGCTCGAACAGGTCAATAATCGACTTTAGTAACACCTTTAGAAAACATGCCCAGATGAAGATTTTTATAACACAAGCTGCTCTTAAACCAATAGTTTTGGTCTAGAACGGCCCCTCGAGGGCTTTTCGTTAAAAGTTTAATATAAGGAAGTGAGACTCACATCTGATCATAATGGCTTTTAACGGAAACACTATTTGTATCATTGCATCTAAAAGGTCTAAATTATTAGAGTTACATAGTTTATTTACAACAATAATAATTTGAACAATCTTGAAACAACAAAAAAAGGATTGAAAGATTGCTGAGTTGAAGGAGAGACATGGCAAAACCAAGTTACACCACGTGGAGCAACTTGGTACTGCCATATGGAAAGTGTTGTCACCATGTACATATGGGTATATAAAGGGTCCTTTTTACAGGAAAAATATATATATATATATATTGTCTCAAATTTGCACCATACAATCAAGGGCATTATTATATGCTTTAGGTAATTCAAAAAGCTAACTTGTGTATTTCTTTGAGAAGAACATCGTGCATGTCATGACCAGACATCTTGATGTGATGGAACTCACCTTTTCCACCATGGCGAATCGGCCCTATCATATCTTTTACCCACCCTAAAAAATACCTTATTGTATTTCTTTATATGTCTAAATCCGCGCATGATTTTACAAATCTGACTTCATATTCTTTCTAAAGAGGCAATATTGTGTAGGAAAGGAATGATCTTCAATTTTTAGATGACTCACACTAAAAAACAATTTTTTGCTATGGGGGCTCAACCAAAAAGGGTATGCGACTAGTCCATGTATGGTCTTGTAGCATAGTAGTGAAAAAATTGCCTAATCCATTCCTGGGCCAAAGCAGGAGGAAAATTAAACTTTGCACAAAAATGTACTTGTCCACTACAATTCCATGTCCCAGACTTATCATGGACTAGTCCAACAGGTTTCTTAATTTTATATTTCCACTTAAGGGCAATTGGACAGTAACCCAATACCTACATAGATGGGAAACCCTTATTCCTTAGCCATTTTTCTGCCCTAAAGCTCAAAACAATCTCTTAAATCCTCTCTAAAACATCATTAACTTTCCAAATGCTCTTATTAGGAGATATAAGACATTGATTTTGGGAGTTACATGCAGGGGTAGAGGTAGATGGAAGAAGTATTGGGGGAGGTGATCAGACAAGATATGGCAAAACTCTATCTCACCAACGACATGACCTTAGATAGAAAGGACTAGAGGTCATAAATTAGTGTAACAAGCTAACTGTTTGGTAGGATTAGGCTGAATGTCTTGCTTTGGGGTATAGTAGGATAGCAGGAGTAGTCGTGCTTTATGTCATGTGTTGTCATTAGCCGTCTTATATGTGTTAATTTTATCATATTTACATGTTGTAATGTGTTTTTCTATATTAGTCGCTCTTTTTGTTCTTTTTCCTTTTCTTTTTGTCATATCTTGGATTTATACCCTGATCCTTGCCATAGTTTCTTGGACAATCTGCCATCTTGTGACCAATAGCATGCATTAGAACCCGTCAAGCATGGGCATCCATGACACCTTCCACATTTAGGGAACAAATTCTTAGGATCCACACAACCAACACGTTGAGGCTTAGGAAAGTCATTGGCAAACTCCATATTCGTAGTATGAGTAGGCCCTTGGGCTTGTAGAAATCTAGCACCATTTTGGAATTTACCCTCAAATCGAGCCCTCTTAGCCTCATGCCCCATTCTCCTTCTCAACTTTTCTTCTTCCATATCTTGGCATATGTCATCAATCGAGACAAGTCCATGTCAATAATTAGTATGGCGGACTGACATTCTTCACTTACCAAGTTGAAGACCCCCATAATGAACATATTTATTCTAGATCTAGGATCAACCACCACATGAGGAGCATACTTTGAAAGTTGATTAAACATGAGGGAATACTCCCTCATACTCATAGCAGCACCTTGTTTCAAGTTCATGAACTCGACTATCTTAGATTCCCTAAGCTTAAGAGAGAAAAACCGATTAAGGCAAGCTAATATGAACTCTTCACAAAGCCCACATTACCAATTCCCTTCTCAACCTTCCATTTATCATACCATATTTTGGCTACCCTTTTTAGTTGGTATGCCGCCAACTCTGCCTTTTTATTGGCCCAACACCCACGATATTCATGATTTTGTAGACCTAATCAATGAACTCTTGTGGATCTTCATCTACCTTTGTGCCATAAAATACTAGAGGATTCATCCTCATAAAGTCTCTTAACCTAGCTCCCGAGATAGTAGCATGGGGGGCTTGGGCCACTTGATTGACTTGGTTGGCCACAACTTAGGCAAGCATAGTGAGGCATCCCGGAGCTCACCATTAGTAGGTTGCTCCTCGGGAGTTTGGGCCCTTATTTCTCTACTATTTGGCATGATATAGCATAGGAAAGAACAATCATTAGGCAGAAAACTTACAATAACTCTATAACATGACTTTGAACATGAAGAAGGAAAACATTTCCTAAAATGTCTCATAGCCTCCTAATCATAGTCACAGCGTACTTCACACCATGAATAGGACTCTAATCAACACAGTGTGTTGGACTCCGAGGATCTATCAACCTAATGCTTTGATACCAAGCTTGTCACGACCCAAGCCTAGGGCCCTGATATGACACGACCCAAGGGGAACTAGAAGGGACCCTAAACAAGCCTTTTAGAATATCATTACATATACTTGGTCGCGAAAGCAATAAAATGAGCATCAAGAGATAATAAAATGGGGCAACCAAAGCTAAGGGAAAACACTATCATATCATAGAAATCAAGAACAATAGAGTAAAGGCTCCTAGCATAGATACAAAACATGTCTAACAAATAACTCTAATACATAGATAAGAGCGGGGGCCAAGACAAAACAACCGGGCTTACTCTCATAGTCAAAATAGAACGTAAGGAACAATGTCTCAATACATAATAAGAGTAACATAGACTAAGGTCCCCGAAGTGGAGAATCACTAACTAGCTTTAGTAGTATCAAACTAGCAACGTAGAGGAGGATCATAAACTTGGGTGTTAGTTCCTACATGGGGATATCATGTAGGCAAGAGTATGTGTTAATATGTTTGAATATACTAAGTATGTAAGATGCAATTCAACAAGAATTAAGCATCATAGTCAATATGCATTACAATAGGCAATAGGCGTAATATAACAATATGGCATGTATGATCGATGCGTAAGTAAAACATGCTTAAGTAACTTATGCTCATATAGGATATCATATGTATAGATGAGACTAAGTTAGATTTTCAAGGTACAAACGCCTTGGTGGTTGATGATGGTTTCATACCATTACCCTGGCAGTTTGTTACAAACCCATCACATGGTTGATGATATTCATACCTTATCACCACGATGGCAAAGTACAAACCCCTCATGTTGTTCATGAGTACAAACCCCCATCTTGGTTACTCGGGCATTAAAACCTATGAATCAGGTACGGTTTAATGCAACATTGTATATAGATTATGTCATATGCATAAGCTTATTTCATCATTATATAGTCATTCATATCGTATCTCATGCTTTGGACCTTAAACTTCTCAAAAAACCACATCCGGACACTTCATCAAACACTTAGAGGATGTGTAATGCTAGTATAAAACCATGAAATATAGTGATTAAATCATGCAATAAAATCCATTGTAAAACCATCAATCAACATCTTGAAACACCCTCAAGCAATATACATCAAAACCCATCATCAAATCTTACAATAGATTAAAGATTTATAGCTCAAAACATTACAAAATAGTCACAACTTTACATATTTAACATAATGTGCAGTAAATTTCATAATAAGCAATACCTGTTTATAAATCAATTTTTAATCATGCAATTTGATGAAAAAGAGGCTTGGGTATCATGGGTGATAGGAAATCATGAAAGAAACCCACTTACCTTAGCTTGAAGATGAACTTGGTGAGAGTTGGAGATGGAGACTTGAAGCTTGAAGAAGAACCTTGAAGGAGAACCTTAGCTTTGGATGAGGGTTTGAGACTTGAGTTTGGGGAGTGAAAATATGGCTGTGTTTGATGAGTATTGGAGAATGTTTAGGATGATATGAGGGTGAAATAAGGCTAAGTATAGGTAAAAATACATTTGGGAACACTTAGGCCTAAGACCCCAAAGCCTTGGACCGAGATAGAAATAACTAGAAACAAAATGAGCAGGTCCACATCTAGTCCGCGATGTGGACCTATTGCGGAAGACTAATTAACACATATTCGTAACAACTGCACATCGCAGCACTGTCGTGGATCAATTCTTGGTAAGAAAAATTATGAAAATTCAAATTGTTAATCGTTTGCTCTTAATCGGGGTCAAACCTTTCCTCCCCCCCCTAATATTGACCCCTAAACCAGAATATAAAGTCGAATTTTGGATATCTAGCATGAATTTTGTGATATATTGAATTTAATATTATGGTCATTCCAAGGCGCATTTTTGGGCACTCTTTTTTTGTGTCGTTTCAATAATTGAGCTTAACCCACTTCATAAGTTCCATAAAATTGAACGAAAACTTAAATGCATGTGCTATGAGTAATGTGAGAATAACATGGGTAACTGGGATTTATTTTAAATTCCACAAAACATTATGAAATTCAAGTAAAGACAAAAGTAAAATTCACATTTAAAACATAATATAGACTACCCATGCATAAATCAAGCTTTGAAGGGGACATGCACATTCATAACTTCATTATAAATCATCATGATATGGCTTTAATCAACTTAAAGTAATCAATAAAGAATAGCCCATACATCAATTGAATTTAATAAATCATGATATCAGAAAACCATATTTAAAGTAAGCTAAAATTCATGAAAATTCAAGTAAAAGGGTTTTGGGTCTTCTTGGTTGAAAGGGAAAAAGAATCAAAACCACATACCTTAGCTAATGAAAAAGATTCAGGAGAAATTTGGTGAAGAAAGATCCCTTTCTTGATGCCCAAGCTTAAGACCCACAAAAGTTCTTTGAAAGAGACTTGAGAGAATTTTAAAATGCGAGGAATGAATTTGAATGTTAGGAACAAAGTTTAGGTCACTAACAAGTCTTTAGGTAGCATTGGAAGTCACAAGAGACCCGTACAACAAACCATAGTTATGAAAACAGTATTATTGAAACAAGTTGAAAAATTGAATGTCGTCGCTTCAAGGAGGAGGATACGGTCTGTGACATACCATGGACCATATAATACTTTGTGAACCAACACTTAAAAAAATTATGCTTGATGAATGTCCAAAATGGTAATCCTATACTTAGAAAAATTTGATGAAATTATCTATACGGGGAGTAACATGAGCCGTGTGAAGCCACACGAGCCTTGTCCCCAACCGTATCCCCCTCCTTAGAAAATTCTCATGATAATGTTCCTAGACTGTGATTTAACACATAGAAAACTTTCACTCCAAAAGTTATACGGGATGCTTCACTGGTCGTGTCACCTCACACAGGCTGTGTACTTGGACATATGACTTTTCTTGCACCCAAAATTTTGGGATTTCAAGCTAAGGCCACCACCCAGCCCACCACACAGTCTGTGATGTGTCACACGGACCGTGAGGGGTCTATGTATGGCATGCCTTAGCCTAAATGATTACATTCAAGGTCCGAACATCCTCATATGCCAAAGGTCACTTCATGGTAGCTCCACACGGGCCGTGTGACCTCAAATGGACAGTGAGAGCTCCCATGGAGTGTCACCTTTTTCTAAAACCACTCGAATCTAAAATTTCCAATCTCCGACGAGGTCATACAATGTCTAGGTCCTTACATCATCTCCCTCTTGGGAACATTCATCCTCAAATGTGGTATAATAAGGCTTAAAAGGTTTGACATAGATCATGAAACATCTGAACACAATATACAATGCATTTCATCACTTGAAAATCATGAAGTCATTAAAAATCATATTAAAAAGTATTCAACACGTCTTGAAAATCATTTGGTGTACATGTATACATGTTATGTCATGAAACACAAGAGTGAAAGAATTAGGACCACTTGGAAAAGGAAGAACCTAATACCTTAGGCTTGAGTAGATTGGAATAGATGGGGATATCATTTCATCATGCCCATTTCTACCTCCTATGTGGCACTCTCCACATGTTGGTTTCTCCAAAGCGCTTTAACAAAAGCCACATCCTTGTTACGAAGCTGCTTCACTTGCCTATCAAAAATCTCAACTAGAATTTTATCATAAGATAAGTTCTCCTCAACCTCAACACCTTCAAAAGGCACAATAGTACTAGGATCAGCAACCGATTTCTTCAACATAGACAAATAGAAGACTAGGTGAATAAAGCTCAAATATGGAGGCAACTCTAACATATAAGCCACATTCTTAATTTGATGCATAATCTAAGGGCCTACGTACCGGGGACTTAGCTTGCCCTTCTTACCAAACGCATCACACCCTTCATAGGTGAGACTTTCACATACACCTAATCACCAACATGAAACTCAAGATCCCTCTAACTAATATCCAAATAGGACTTTTGGTGACTTTTGGCTATTTTAACCTTTCACTTATCAACTTCACTTTTCCCATAGCCTCCAACACCAAATCCAGGCCAAGCAAAACTATTTCTCCCAACTCAAACCATATCACTAAAAACCTACACCTCCTACCATACAAGGCCTTAAACGGGCCATACCAATGCTAGCATGGAAGTTATTAATATAAGCAAACTCGATGAGTAGAAGATGGTCATACCAATTACCCTTGAACTCCAACACACAAGACCTCAACTTGTACTCTAAGGTTTGGATTGTACTCTCGGCTTATCCATCAGTTTGAGGATAAAAGGCGGTGCTCAACTTCACTTTAGTATCGATCACTCTTTGAAATGACCTCCAACAGTAAGAACTAAATTAGGTACAATGATACGACATGATAGACCTATGCACGCCATGTAACCTCACCAACTCTTGGATGTACAACCCTACGTAATCTTAGGCACCAAAAGTAGTCTTCACCAATTGGAAATGAGCCTAATTAGTCATCCAGTCAACCATAACCCAAATGGAGTCAAATTGACTTTGTGTGTACGACTGTCCAACCACAAAATCCATGTTCACATCTTCCCACTTCCAAGTAGGAATCTCAATATCTTGAATCAAACTATCACGCCTTTGTTGTTATACCTTCACTTATTGACAATTAGGGCATTTAGATAAAAACTTGGATGTATCCTTCTTCATACCATGCCACCAATGCACCTCCATCAAATCCCGATACATCTTAGAAGATCACGAAGAATAGAATAATGAAAGTTGTGGGCATTACTCATGATCACCCTCCTATGATCATCCAAGTCCTGAACACATAACTAATCTGAAGAATACCATCTCTCCCTTTGGATAACACCTCTATTTTCTTTTCGGCAACCAATTTCTTCAACTAAACAAATGATGAATCTAGATCTTTCTTAGCTTTTACATCAACAACCACCACCCCATTTTTAACATAAATACCACCATCATTGGATCTAGTCAACCTAACACCCAATTAAGCCAAATAGTGAACATCCCTTGCCAAATCTTTCTTCTCGTCCTCAACATGAGCCACACTTTCTATAGATAGCCTACTAAGAGCATCAGGTGCAACATTCACCTTGCCGAGATGATAGTGAACATTCATGTCATAGTCTTTTAAGAGTTCCAACTATCTCCTTTGCCTAAAGTTAAGATCCCTTTGAGTAAACACATTTTCAAACTCTTATGATCGATGAAAACACAACATTCACCCCATACAAGTAATGCCTCCATATTTTCAAGGCAAATACCACCGTCGCTAACTCAAGGTCATTAGTCGGGTAATTACGGCCATGCATATTCAATTGCCAATGATGCATAAGCTATCACCTTACCTATTGCATAAACACACATCCCAACCAAATCATAGAAGCATCTCAATACACGACGAACCCATCCAAGCCATTCGGTAGAGTTAAAATAGGAGCCGATGTAAGTGGATCCTTTAAAGTTTGAAAACCTTTCTCACATTCATTTTACCACACAAACATAACTTTATTTTGGGTTAACTTAGTCTATGGAGATGCAATAGATAATAACCCTTCAACAAACTACCTATAATAGCCAACCAACCCAAGAAAACTTCAAATATCTGAAGGAGCCAATGGCTCAGCCAATTCTTTATGGCCTCATTCTTCTTTGGGTCAACCTTTATACCATCATTGGACACCACATGACCAATAAAAGCTATTTCTCCCAATGAAAACTCAAATTTGCTAAACTTGGCATACAACTTCTCTTTCCTTAGGGTTTAAAGAACTAACCATAAATGATCCATATGCTCCCGCTCACAAAAAGAATAAATGAGAATATCATCAAAGAAGACAATCATAAAACTGTCAAGGAATGGCTTGAATACCCAATTCATAAGAACCATAAACATAGCTAAATGACATCACCACAAATTCAAAGTACCTATGCCTAGTCCGAAAAGCCATTTTAGGAGTATCACTCTTCCTAACCTTCAATTTATGATACCCAAAACAGAGGTCAAACTTTAAGACACGGGTAGCCCCTTGAAGTTGGTCAAATAAGTCATCGATTCTTGGCAACATATATTTATTCTAGATGGTGAAGTTATTCAATTGCCTATAATGACTGCACATCCAAAGAGATCCATCTTTCTTTCTTACAAATAACACCGGAGCACCCATGGAGATATACTTGGCCTAATGAAGCATTTCTTCAATAAATCCTTCAATTGATCTTTCAACTCCTTCAATTCATCTAGTGCCAAAAGATAAGGAGGAATAAAGATGGGCTGAGTATCCAGGAGAAGATCTATACCAAAGTCTACTTGCCTTCCAGGAGGCTTACTAGATAAGTCTCTGGCTAACACATCTACAAACTAATTCACTACCCAAATTGATTCAAGAGTAGGTGATTCGAACTCCACATCCTTGACCCTCACAATATAATAAATACACTCCTTGGAGATCATCTTCTAGGCCTTAATGTAGCAAATAAACTGACCTTTAATAGTGGAGTCACTACCTTTCAATTCAAGAATGGGCTCATCCAAAAGTTGGAACTTGACCTTATGGGTTCTATAATATATAGAGGTATACGATGCAAAATACCAATCCTTCCTAAGAATTTCATCAAAATCAAACATCTCAAGTTCCACAAGGTCACAAAATTAAAAACTTTATGAAAAACAAAAATAGGACAACCACAATAATCTCTATGGGAAATAAGAAATTAACCAATGGGAGTATAAACTGAAAAGGGGTTCCTCAGGATTTCATGACTCAAACCAAACTTAACAACCAACATAGGAGCCACAAAAGACAAATTTGCAATCAGGTCAAGCAAAGCATAAGCATCAAAATCAAAGACTTTTATCATACAAGTCAAACATCTAAAGCTTCCTTAATTCTTGATGTGCATGAAGAGCATAAAACTTGTTTTTACATGGGGGAAATACCTTGTGGAGCTCTTCACTAGCCTTGTGTACCTGGAGCCACCTGACCTTGACCTCTCTGAGCATTCTTAGGACAATTAGCAATCTTGTGGTTTTTATCACCACACCCAAAGCATGCACCCAACTCCTTCCAGGAAATGCTCGTGTGATTCCTTCCATACTTTTCAAATCGAGGATATGATGGTCCAACATAAATTGGTGCCTTTGGAAGAGGGAACCTAGGATTAGAAACTTAAGCATTGGATCCTTGGCCTTATTTGAAGCGACCAAAACTACTACCCTTGAAATTGGAGAAACCATCATCATGACGGGGTCCCTTAGGATCGTACACTCTCCTCTCCTTAAGCATTTCCCCTTCCATTTGCTCAGCATATACCATGAGTCTAGAGATATTCATACTCAGATAAGCATCATTGTACAACATATTTTCACAAGCAAGTCAAAGATACCAGAAATGAACTAATGCATTCTTGCATGGGGTCAGCCATAAGTGTAGGAGCATACATGGAGAGCTTAGTGAACTTGAGGGCATAATCCCTCAAACTCATACCACCCTATTTTATTTGGATAAATGCAGTCATCTTAGCTTCCCTAAGGTCAAGTGGGAAGAAACGATCCAAAAAGCCAAACTTGAACTCTTCCCAATTAACAGCATTACCATAAACCCTCTCCATCGACCATTGAGTATACCACACTTGGGCTACGTCCTTAAACTTATAGGCAGCCAACTCAGCTTTCTCCTTGGAAGTGACACCCATAATAGTCAATACCTTTGTGAGCTCATCAATGAACTCTTAAGCATTTTCGTTGGCCATTGACCTATTGAACTCTGGATGATTCATCTATATGAAATCTCTCACCAAGAAAGCTAGTGTGAGATCTCATGGAAGGTTAGCCATCCTAGTCTCAGAAGTCACCACATGGGCAAGCATAGCAAAGACCATATGAAATATGACATTAAAGATAGGCTCTTTTACAAGCCCTTGAGGTGCTTGCCCTTCATTAGCCAGGGCTTGCCTTCGTAGGGGAGCTCTTCCTCGAGGCATCTTCTATAATAGAGCAGACACCATCAAGACAGGAAAATGAAAACGTATGAGCCATAGCATGACATAAGACATGAAGAAGTGAAACAATTTCCAAAATGTCATTATAGGATTCCACTCATGGGCATGGTGCACTTAACACCAATGAATAGGTCTCTACGTGACGCGACATGTTGGACTCCAAGGATTATTTACAACACTTGTGCTCTGATACTAAGGTAGTCATAACCTGAACCTATGGCTAAGGAGTGACATTGCGAATGGGAACCCGAGAGTCCCTACACAAGCCTCATTGTACCCATATTCACATCATTGGTTCAAAAGTGGCATTGAAAAGTAAATACATAAGTTTAAGAGATGGGAGAAAAGGACTCATGCTATGGGGATGTCATAGGAAATTGGGAGAACATGTATTCTCATAGCACGTAGCATATAGATACTAAAGGGTGGATAAGTATGACTCATGTTGTGAGGGCAATGTGGGACTTAGGATTATTCGCAACATAATATAGAAACATTTCATAAGTTCGTAACGAAATCATAGAAAGATAACTAGATAGTTAGTTCATATAAACAAAAGTATGCATTAATACGTTTGAATATACTAAATATACGGGATGCTATGCATATGACTTACCAAACATGCATTCAATGTTAGATGACAAGGGAACTTATTATAGAAGGATATATTTAGTAAGAGACATAGTATGTGATATGCCATGAAACAAATGATGCATGCAAAGCACAAATGCTCATATATAGCGGGGATGGAATATTATTGACAAATTTAACTCATGCGAGCTATTGCATGAATTAGTGCGGTAATGACCTCCTATTGGTGGGCAAAGATTACTTGCCAAGGATAATCTACATCATACCTTATGACCTTGTTTTTTCGGTGGATGGTCACTTTCCTTATGACTATGCTTTTCAGATGGATTTTCATTATCATATCATATCATATCAATAAATGTAACCATAACTTAAGACCATGTCTTTTCGATAATGACTTCCATTCCTATGCTGGCATATAGTTCAAGGAAAGGAAGAGGACCCTTGGGGATAGCCCTGATGCCCCCAATACATTGGTGAAAGCATATACATATATATGCTTTCAAAAGAGGAGCGAGTCATTTCAAATCCTTTTGAATGCACATTTAGGCTAAAAAGCCAAACACAACTTATGATCATGGTACTTATTCATAGGAATAGCTCAGTCA
Source organism: Solanum sejunctum (assembly GCA_025642045.1). NCBI lineage: Eukaryota > Viridiplantae > Streptophyta > Magnoliopsida > Solanales > Solanaceae > Solanum > Solanum sejunctum. The sequence goes on along the minus strand of JAOTQJ010002358.1, from coordinate 3,576 downwards.
CATAAAAATATGGTGCAAGCATCCAAAATGCTCAAAGAGCCAATACCATAGATATATATGTGATCACATTCTTGTCATAACCAACATCTTATAAAAATCATTTATAATAACATATTTGGGCTTAACCCACTTCATAATTTTCAAAAAATGCAATGAACATGAATGCATATTCTATGAGCAATGAGAGAACAACATGGGTAATTGAGATTTAATCTAAATTTAAGAAATAATTATGAAATTCATGTAAAGTCATAAGTAAAGTTCACATTTAAAAGATAATATACACTATTTATGCATAAATCAAGCAAAAGGGGACATGCACATCCATAACTTCATCACTTCATTTTAAATCATCATAATAGGGCTTTAGTCAACTTAAAATCATCAATAAAGCATAGCGCATACATTAATTAAATTTAATAAGTCATAAGATTGAAAACCCATATTAAAAGTATGCTAAAATTCAGGAAAATTCAAGTAAAAAGATTTTGGGCCTTCTTAGTTGAATGTGACCAAGGATCAAACCCACATACCTTTGCTAATGAAGAAGATTCAAGGAGAAATTCGGTGAAGAAAGAGCCCTACCTTAATCCCCAAGATTAAGACCCACAAGAGTTCTTAGAAAGAGACTTGAGAGAATTTTCAAATCTGAGGAATGAATTTGAATGTTGAGAATGGAGTTTAGGTCATTGGGAAGTGTTTAGGTAGCATCGGAAGTTACAAAAGACCCTTAGAATAAACTATAACTATGAAAACATCATTAAAGAAATGAGTTGAAAAATTGAATGTCATCACTTAAAGGACTATACGGTCCTTGACACACCACATGGACCGTATTCTTCTCCATAAAACAATATACAAATTAAGCTTGACGAAGGTCCGAAACTATGACACCCCATAACTCCATGCTTTTATATTTGTATTTCAAGCCTAATTTGGTTAGCTTGTGGATTGTATTAGGTTCATGGGAGACTCCTATTACCTAGACAAGTTCAAGACTTCCCTAAGAGTTGAGTTTTGGGTGATGGTGTATGCAAGAGTCAACTTTAAAAAAGCATAACATTTAGCTCATTTGGAAGTGGATGGCCCAACAACATGTCAAATGAAATCCCATTGAGTTAGCTTTCCAATGCACTTTGTTTCACCTCATGTAGAGTTCGGAGTAAATTGTTATGGTCATTTTATTGATGTGCAAAGTTGCACTACAAACCCATAGTTACGAGTCGTAGGTCGAAGTACGACTCGTAGGTCAAGCTCATAGCAATTTCTAGATGCTTCAAAATTGAATCTAGGGGTTATTTAAGGGTCCTACGAGTCATAATGCTACCTATGGTTCATAAAAGGCTCATAACAGCCGTTATACAGCTTTTTAGGAAGGGTTATTTTGGTCCTTTCCTATCATTTCTAAGCTCTAGATTGATGTTTTAATTCTTATTCAAGGTTCCAAAACCCTTAAGTTTTTATTGTATTGATAAAATACTATCTCAAACCCTTATACTAATATTTCACTCAAAAATCAAGTGTCCAAATCTCTTCCGAATCTAAGGATTTCCATCAAGGTTCAAGCCTCCATTTTCAATCTTCATCAAGAACTTCTCTAAAGGAAAGGTATGTGGTTTTGAACCATTGGGTCCTTCCACCCATGGTGCCTAAGTCCTCTTTTTACTAATAGTGTGTTATTTAAAGTAGATTTTACATGTGGATCTTGTATATTGAGAAATTTACTACACAGTGATTTGATTTCATGAATATGGTTGTTTTATCATGTTTTGAGTTTTAGAGCTTGGATCTAATGTTGGATTAGATGAGGGGTTTTTTATGTGAATGTCTTCACGGTATTGCAATGTGTTGATTTATGGTTTTACCACTAATTTTTTACATGATTTTATCTCATAATTGCATGGTCTTTTACCTCTATTACACACCTGCCAAGTATTTGATAAAATATTCTATTATGATTTATTGAGGAATTGAAGGTCCAAAACATGTCTAATGTTATGACTGATGTTATGATAATGAAATAGGAGTATGTACATGATATTTTGATAACGATAGAAGGAAGGTATGTGTATGATATATCTATATATAGTGTTGGATTGACCATAACCAATTGAGGGGTAAGCCTCAATCACCATTTGAGGTAGGGTGTGACTATCCTCTAACCTATGAAGGGGTTTGTACCTTGGTAACCCATCAAGGGGTTTGTCCCTTTGTACCAGGGTGATGTGTCAACTTCATCACTAACCTATAAAGATGTTTGTACCTTGGTAACCCATCAAGGCTTTTGTGCCTTGGCTCTAAGGTGATAGGGCGGTATCATCACCAACTAGATGGGGGTTTGTACTCATCCACCTAGCGAGGGGTTAGTACCTCACCACCTAAGTGATGGGTCGACATCATCACCAATCTACCAATGGATTTGTACTTGGAAATCAAGCTTGGTCTCTCCCACATATATGATATCCTATATGAGCATGAGTTATTTAAGCATATTTGACTTATGCATTGATCATACATGACATATTGCTATATATTATGCCTATTGCCTATTGTTATGCATTTTAGATTATGATGCTTATCTCTTATTGCATTGCATCCCACATACTTAGTATATTCAGACGTACTAATGCATATTCTATGCCCACATGATATGACCATGTAGGAACTGAAGCCTCGCTTTAGCATATCCACCCACGTGGCTAGTATGTTTTCACTCAAGCTTATTCATGAGTCCTCCATTCCGGGGACATTGGTTTATGTTTCTTATGTTATGTATTGATTCCTTCTTCCTTATTGCTATTTTGACTATGAGAGTAAGCCCGGTTGCTTTATCTTGGCCCCCGCTAAATATCTATGTTTAGAGGTGTTGTTCGATAAGTTATATATTATGTTTGAGCTTTTACTCATCTATGTTATTTTAGTATTAAAGTATCTCTTTCTCCCATGTCCCATTTCTGCTTGTTTATATTTCATATGACGTTTTATATTGCTTCCATGACCAAGGATGTGTAATGGTATGCTCTGAGGCTTGTTTGATATTTCTTTGGGTTCCCCATTCACCGGTCACGTCTAGGCTAGAGGCTTGGGTTGTGATAGAAACAGTAATCCCATATTAAGAAAAATTTGACAAAATCATCTGTACGAGGAGTCACACAAGCCACCTGAAGCAACGCGGGCTGTGTACCCAACTGTGTCTCCCTCCTTAGAAAATTCTTGCAATTATGTTTCGAGATGGTAATTTAATATTTAGAAAAATTTCTTTTTGGAATTCGTATGAGAGGCCTCATGGTCCATGTCACCTCACATGGGTTATCTACTTGGCTGTGTTACATTATTTGATCCAAAAAATTTTGGATTTCAAGCTAAGATCCACCATAAGGTTCGTGAAGAGTCACACGATTGTGAGGGGTCCAAGTGTGGCATGCCTTTATCTAAATCACCACTCTAAAGGGCCAAACATCCTTATGATGCAAAGGGTAACTTCGTGGTGGCTCTACATGGGTCATGTGACCAAATGGACTGTGAGAGCTCTCATGGAGTGTCACCTTGGTCCAAAACTTCTCAAAATTGAAATTT
>JAOTQJ010002307.1:0-18886 GCA_025642045.1 Solanum sejunctum | reverse complement strand
TCCCCCCCATTTCCCCCCCCCCCCCCCAAAGTGTTTGATAAAATGTTCGGTTATGGTTTCTTGAGGAATTGAAGGTCCAAAGCATAAGATATGATATGAATGATGTAATGATAAAGAAATGAGCTTACGTACATGACATATATATATATATATATATATATATATATATTATGTATGTGTGTGTATGTGTATTCTTTATAATGTATTGCATTAGACCATGCCCGATCCAGGGAGTATAAGAGCCCGAATAACTATGTGAGGGGGTACGTACCTTGCCACCATAGTGTCCAGGTGTGAATGACATCAACCATGTGAGGGGTGTAGTACCTCGCCACAAGGGTGTCTAGGTGTGTGGCATCAACCATGTGAGGGGTATAGTACCTTGCCACCATGTTTTCTAGGTATGAATGGCATCAACCATGTGAGGGGTGTTGTACCTTGCGACCACGGTGTCCAAGTATGAATGGCATCTTCCAACCGTAGTTGGAATTCTAGCTTGGTCTCTTCTACACGTATAATATCTTATATGAGTATGAGTTATTTAAGCATGTTTTACTGCAAGCATTGTTCATGCATGCCATGTTGCTAATATACTATCTCTTGTTATGATTATGCATTTTGATTACATTGCCTATCTCTTGTTGCATTGCATCTCACATACTTAGTACATTTAAATGTACTAACGCATACTCTTGCCTACTTGATATCACCATGTAGGGACCGGTGCTCAAGTTGATCTTCTTCCTCCTCCACATGGCTAGACCAATTCTACTCAAAGCTAGCTAGTTGGTGGGACCTTAGTCTATGTTGCTATTATCTATGTATTGAGACATTTTCTTGTGTTCTATTTTGACTATGAGGGTGAGCCCGGTTACTTTATCTTGGCCCCTACTCGATCTATGTATTTAGAGGTGTTTGTTGGATAAGTTGTGTAATTATGATATGAGTTATGACTCTTTGTCATTAATATTGATGTTTTGGTAAGCTATCCTTTAGCCCCTTTGTCCCTTATGCTTGTTTTATGTCTTTTACATGCTTCCGCGATCAATGATGTATAATAATATGTTGAGAGGCTTGTTTGAGGTTTATTCGGGTTCCCCATTCGTTGTGTCATGTCTAGGCCCTGGACTTGGGTCGTGACATCACCGTAGTTTAGAAGGTCAATTGTCCATCTTTCATGCCCAACTCCAGCCATGAAGTTGGCTGGTGACTTGGTGGGAGAGGTGTCAAGACTAGTATGATTGGTGCAAGGCTGGGATTTGGATGTGTTGGTGGGATTTGGTTTGCCATGGCAATTGCTAATCTTAGGTGATAATTGCCCACATTCCTTTAATAGTGATATAACTCCATCTATTTGAATTAAGGGGATATTGTGATCTCTTAACGAGATGTCGATGATCATGCCATCTACATCGGAGTGTGATTATTCTTTTCAGGATAATAAACCCTTTGCATCAGAGAAGATGATAAGGAATTACACTGAGTGTTTTCTCCATGAATATAGTTTGAAGAGCAATATGCAGGACCTATGCTCTTTGGGATGAGAGTTCGCTAAATTAATTTTCCTCTATCAAATCTGCTTTGGGCAATCTCCAAATCTTGTGTAGTTGGGGACATTGAATTCCTATTATGGCCATTAAAGGCATGGTGGTTGGTTTTCCTAAGGCCAATATAGAGGCATGCATGGCACCCACTGCTTTTTCTTCAATTGTCAATGATGGTCGATGGGTCTTTATTTAAATGAGTGTTTTGCACATCGTTTGACGTGTTACCATTGAGGTCCATGTTGTTTTTGCTTAGGTGTGTAAGGGGTCAGCCTCATAGTCCAATAGGGCCCAGGACCTACTTCTTCTTCGTTCCATATTGGGTTCGAGTTGTTGATTGTAGTTAGGCTTCATTTGGGCCTTCTTAATATTTGGCCTACGTCTCATTGGGAATTTGACTACCTCCCAGGGGTTACTCTCCTCTACTATGGCCATGGTGTCACTAGGTGAATTAGTGTCGGCTGGTGTCTATGATGGTGCACTTTTTCATAGTCTTGCCACATGTCCCAATCGACCACAAGTGGTGCATAAATTTCCATCACCCTCATACATGATTTTTTAGCGATGGGTGCCAATCATTGCTTCGCTCTTGACAGGTGTGCCGATTAGTACTTGGACACAAATAAGGGCGTATCGACCTCTAAGGGTCGCTGAGGTATAAGCATCAATCTTCAGAAGTATGCCCAATTTCTATCCTACTCACTCTAATATTTCCCTGTTATAGAACATAATGGGAAATTGTAGCATGCGTAGATCGCTGAGTGTGTGATGGTCTCCTTACGAGGCACGAAGTTAGGTTTCTATTTTCGGACTAAGACAAAATTCCCAACAATAAACCAAGGCCCTTCATATATAACTTTATTGGTATTTACTTCCATATTAAACTTGGCCACATGATAATCATTCCCCAAACTTATGAGAATTAGGGGATCAGAAGGTTTCCATAGACCCATTCATTTGTTTTTTAAATAGTTGTGAGGAAATCTCTGCCCAAAGACCTTCCTGATGACCGACGTACTCCAGTGGAGGTAGACTTTTCGCAAATAGCTGGATGGCCTCCTCCTTTTGTATTAGTGTGTTCATTTCCAGTCCTTGTGGAGTGAGTTGAGTATAGATATGGCTTAGGCTCGTACTCTTTTGTAAGAGGGTATCCTTAAAGGATAGAGTTACCCTTTGTCTGGCATACGAGTAGTTTGTCGGTCTGGTGGCTTGGGGTCCAGCGGTGGTCATAGTTGATGTCCCCTGACTTCAATAGTTTTTTTGGTCATATTAAAAGATCTTTTTTAACTTGACTCCTTTGGTATTTTATTATAGGTCATTTATTATAAGCATTTGTGTTATTTTGTATGGTTGGCACTCCTAGAAAAGAAAAGGCCAACATCTTTTCTCTTCTCAATAACAACAATAATAACATACCCGGTGGAATCCCACAAGTAGCCTGCTATTCTAATTCACGACCTCCACTCCTTTCTATATAAGGTCATGTCCTCAGTGAGATCAAGTTTTGTCATATCTTGTCTGATCACCTCCCCCTAATACTTTTTTGATCTACCTCTACCTCTTTGTGTAGCTCCCAAAACCAACCTCTCGCACCTCTTAATAGGAGCATCGATACTACTACTTTGCATATGTCTAAACCATCACAATCTCGCTTCGTTCATCTTATCAGTCATAGGGGCCACCTCTAGCTTCTCCCGAATGGTCTCATTCCTAATCTTATCACTCCTGGTGTGACCATACATCCATCTTAACATCCTCATCTCTACAACATGTATCTTCTGAATATGTGCATTTTTTATTGGCGAACACTCCACCCCATACAGAAGAGATATTCTAACCACCATTCTATAAAATTTACCTTTAAGTTTAGGTGGTATCTTCTTATCAATAATATTCCTGAGGCAAGCCTCTATTTAGTCTATGCTGCCCTAATATGATGTGTTACATTATCATCGATATCGCTACTACTCTGGATGATAGACCCTAGATACTTAAAGTTTTCCCTCTTGGGGATAAGTTGAATGGCAAGCCTCACATCAATGTTTGCTTCATCCCTCATAATACTGAATTTGCACTCCAAGTATTCTGTTTTGGTCCTGCTCATTAGTTTGAATTTTTTGGACTCCAAGGCATATCTCCATTCCTCCAACCTATCATTAACTGTAGTCCGAATCTCATCAATCAGTACTATGTCATGTACAAATAGTATACACCATGGAACCTCCTCCTGAATAGATAGTGTCATCTCATCCATCACCAAGGCAAACAGGATATGGCTCAATATAGATCCTTAATGGAGTCTCTTCTCAACAGAAAAATATTCTAGGTCTCCTTCTACCGTTCTTTACCCGAGTTTATCTCTGTCGTACATGTCCTTAACCGCCATGATATATGCCATTGGGACACCTTTCACCTCTAGACACCTCTATAGGACATCCCTTAGAACCTTGTCATAGGCCTTCTCACGATCAATTAACACCATATGAAAGGTCCTTCTTTTTTTCCTCTATATTTCTCCACTAATCTCCAAACAAGATTAATGGCTTTAGTAGTCGACTGCCCTGACTTGAATCCAAACTGATTCTACGAAATAGACACTACTCTTCTCACCCTCATCTCCACCTTCTCTCTCGCAGACCTTCATAGTGTAACTTAGCAACTTGATACTCCTGTAATTATTACAGTTTTGAATATCCCCTTGTTCTTGTACAATGGAACTATTGTACTTCTACTCCATTCATCAGACATCTTGATCGTCTTCATAATAGCGTTGAACAGTCTAGTCAACCACTTTATGTCATCCTTGACCATGTTTTTCCAAAAATCTACTGGAATCTTATCGGGTCCGATTGTGCTCCCTCTATTCATTCTACTAATAGCCCTTCTAACCTCCTTAACTCTGAACCGCCTACAATAACCAAAATCATGATGACTTTCGGAATGTGCCAACTCACCCAGCTCAATATCTCTATCTCTTCTTTCATTTAAGAGTATATGAAAGTAAGCTAGCCACTTTCCTCTTCTCGTGAAATGAAATTAATAGTTCTAAGAATAAGCTAAGTCCTCGAGTGTTAGTCATGACCTGATTGAGAGTTGGATTATGATATTAGAGTTGACACCTAATTTTGTCCTTTCTTTCTTCTAGTTTATTTCCCCGAGCTTCTAAATTATAAATGTGTCAATTATTTTACATTATCATGTTCTTAAATAGTGCGAAGTTTGAGAATAAAAGAATTAGCAGTTCATTTTTTCACATATCATTATAGTGTATTAGTGTTACATTTTATCCCTTAATTGACGTAAGACTATATTTTCTACTTTCTAAATTTTTCTGGAGATCGATAGTTCTAGAAGAATCATAAATTATTTTTTTTATCTTTTCATGATTGTTTTCTCAATAGGTGAGAGATATTAATGTTACCTACAAAGTCGAGACAAGTCTTCTCCAAAATATTATCATCATGGACTGTATTGTGGTCCATGTACAACATTATCCCAATTATTGACGATTAACTTCAAAAAAAGAAAATGGCGAAACATCAATGAGAAAAAAAAACTAACAACAAATTGCAAAAAGAGTAAAATGAGTATGCTTGATTCCAGAAGAATACATAACATGTAAGAAGCAAACACACTTGGGAAAGTACTTAATCAAGTTTTCTTCCACAAAAGAATCACCATAAAGAAACATTAGATATCGAAAAGACGAATATTATGGTGTTCCATCATAAGGTTTTCTAAAAGAGACTCAAACCTGCACTAAGGTAAGAGTTGAACATGTTTTTGAACATTGGAAATTAGGCAAGAGTGAGAGATGCTTCAAACTTCATCTTAGATTTATTTCAAAGGCATCAGGCAATATTCCTAAATCAATAATTCAAAATACCAAAAGTTACCTTTTATATATTTGAGTAAACGCTGGATTCAAGATAGAGATAACATAACAAGTACCCTTAAACCTTGTGATTGCTAATTTTATGGCTATTAAAACATGTTTTTAAAAGTTAAATGGGAAGTTCAATGTTAAAATTTTTAAATATAAAGGATATCATTCTTCGCTGAACAAACTAAATAGAAAAGAAATATCATATTATGAAAAGGAATAATATTTTGTTTTTTGCTTTCTTTTTTGAATATCATCTTTGTGTGTTGATAAGTTTGATTTGCTTATAGACTTTAGGTGAATTCAAGATATATTACCAAAAATAAATGGATTCTTCAAAAAATAGAACACATTGGAAAAAATGTCTTCATAGTAAAAGTTATCTATGTTGCTTGAATTATTCAAAATTATCATTGAGTATATATGTAATCTGATCCTCCAAAAGCTTTGCATTTTTTGAAGATCTGACATGGATCCAGTAATACCTTTTGGAAGGTCTTAATAACATAGGTAACAAAATTCGAAAGAATGGTTAGAAGCTGATAGATTTAGATTGAAATATTGGATTATAACTATACCTTTCATTTTTTAAAGTATCTTTTTTGCGTGCACTTAACTATTAGCTGTTACCTTGGAAAGTCGCTTTTATTGTTGAAGAAAAAATTGGAATCATGAAGAAAAAATTACTTTCTAACATAATAACTATTAGCTGAGTGATCATCTAACTTCAATTTGGTTCACTGTGTCGTAATTAGTCAAAAACTTTTAACGGGAAAGACTATTTTGAGATACCATAGCGAGCTTAAGAGCAACGGTAGAGCCTTCATTCGCAGAGAGATCATTGATCCACCACAAAGATTACCTAGCCAATGGGCATCTCATACTGGCTGAAATCACTAATATCACCAACAAATAAGTGTTGACTACAGATGGTTCGTCTGTTCTTGTTACAGGTAGTGACCAGTCGTTACAGGTAGTGGCCCAGTGTTGGCAATGGGGCGGACACGGGTGCAGGGCGGGTTGAGTTCAACTCGTAAATTTTTTAAACTACCTGCCCCGCATGATGACTTTTTTCATTTTCAACTTGCCCCACATAGACCCGCATAAACCTTCCCCACCCGCTTAAATTTTAAAGTTTTTTTATTTTTAATTGAATTTATTTTTTTCTTCACTAATTAACTTCTCAACAATTAATTAATTTTTTTTAGTTGACAGTAACACTCTGGCAAGTTTTCATGGGATTCAACCAATTGTCTTGATCATCATGCTCAGCTTTACAACAAAGATGTTGAGATGAACTAGAGATAAAACGTTATAGATTACTAGTCAAAATGGCATGAGGGCCGACTTGTATTTGTAATGCAGTAGTGTTGATATCCGCTGAGCAAAGGTTCTTTATTTGTAAAGCAGCTCCTCTGGCAAGTTTTCAGGGGATTCAACCAATTTGCTTGATCACAACTTCTTTACTATTTTATAAATATGTCAAGATGTACTAGTTATTAGATCTTTTCTTTTGCGATTGTCCTGTTCACATTATAGATTACTACTAGATATTATTAATCAAAATGACCCGAGGTTTGACTAATTTTGATGTCCTTTTTCGTAAATGATAAAACAAAGCTAGAGCATGGGGGTTTTGCATACGTTGAGCAAAGGATCTTTATTTATTGTAAACCGTCTCCTTTGGCAATTTTTCATGGGATTTAGCCAATTGTCTTGATAATTGATTCACTCAGCTCTAAACAAAATGTTGCAAGGTTCGACTAATTTTTGCACCATTCTTCTTGTTGCAGAGAATGAAAAGATAAAAGCAGTTGATTCTATATTGATTGTTGGAGGTGATCTTACTGGTGTTGAACTTGCTGCAGAAATCGCTGTCGATTTCCCTCAGAAAAAGGTAACTTTGGTGCATGACAGATCAAGGCTACTAGAGTTTATCGAACCAAAAGCATCCAACAAAACTTTAGAATGGTTAAAAAACAAGAATGTGGAAGTGAAATTGATGCAATAAGTCGATATGAGTTATAACATGAACAACTCGGGTGGAAACAGGACATATTTCACCTCATCTGGGGAAGCTATCAGAGTAGAATGCCATTTGCTTTACACAGGAAAGCCACCAGGTTTAGAGTGGTTAAGGGAGATATATTTGAACGATCGAATAGACAATTTTGGAAGATTGAAGGTTGATGAGAATATTAAGAGTTAAGGGTCATAGAAACATATTTGTTGTTGGAGATATAACTAATATTAAGGTAAGCACTAAACTGCATATCTCTTACCGTTTGATTTAACCCCACAAAGATGAAACCAACTTTTCAGTTGCAAGAGGTAAGGTCTACGTATACTCAATTTAGAAGGCATCTTGAATCTTCCTGATAATATAGAAGTAGACAGAGGACTTGAAGCTGCTAGCTAGAACTTGACTTTTTTGTTTCTATTATTCAACTGAATTCTTACCTGGCAAGGTAAGAGTAAGGTCTGTGTAAACTCTACCTTATCCAGAATCTACTTGTGGAACTATACTATGTATGTTGCTATTGCTATCCAAATTTAATTCGACTCTAATGTGAATACCAAGTAGGGGATGGAAAACGAAAACAAATATATATTTGAATTTGTTCGCATAAAATACTTCAAATTTTTCACGCAAAAAATAATCGATTGGAAATTCAAATTCACTACTTCAAACCTTATTCAACCATTGCGAGTTTTCTTTCTAATTTGATTTTCAGTGCTCAAATCTTACAAAATCGAGGTTGTCAACTTATGACGAAATTCCTCTAATTTTCTTATCAATGGAGGAAATTACAGAAGAAAAACAGAGAAAGGAGAAGAGGCTATAGAAGAAGCTCAGAGACTGGAGATCTTTTCTTTCATTTGAACTGAGAGAGAGTATGTATGTATATCCTAATCTAACTATCTAACTAATTGCTAATGACATTTAACAGATTAACTAACAGCTAACAACTTTACTATTCTCAACACCCCCCCTTCAAGTTAGGTAGTGTAAACAAGTTTAACACTCCTAGCTTGCATAAGATATATGTGTGTTGTGATCTACTCAAAGCTTTGGTGAACAAATTTGTTTCTTGGTTCTTGGGATGCCACATGAAATGTTCTGATTGTCTCATCTTAGATCTGCTCTCTTATGAAATGCAAGTCTATTTCAATATGCTTAGTTCTTTCATGAAATATTGGATTTGCAGCAATCTGAATTGCAGCCCTACTGTCACTGAGTAACTCTACTGGAGTTTCAATGTCAATCTTCAGTTCTTTGCAAATTCCTACTAGCCAAAGCACCTCTGAAACAGCTGGAGCCATGCATCTATACTCTGCCTCTGCTGAACTCCTGGAGACTGTGCTTTATTTCTTTGACTTCCAAGAAATTAGGGAATTGCCCAGCTTCACTACATAGCCAGTGATTGACCTTCTTGAATTGGGACATCCTACTCAGTCTGCATCACAGAATGCAATCAATTGTGTTGCCTTTTCTGAGCTCAATAAGATCCCCTGTCCTGGTTCACTCTTTATATATCTTACCACCCTGTATGTTGCATCCATGTGAGATCTTTTTGGCCTTTACATGAATTGACTTAGCATGTGCACAACATATATTATATCTGGTTAGGTCATAGTCAAATATAACAACTTCCCAATCAATCTCTGATATGGTCATGGATCATCTAGCTCAGCATCTATTACCAAATCACCCACATGTTCATATTCTACTGTGATAAGCTTCTGATTACACTCCATTGGAGTGCTTACTGGTTTAGATCCTGATAATCCTAACTCACTGATCAACTCAAGTGCAAACTTTCTTTGGTTCATGAGACTTCCTTCATTTGATCTTGCTATCTCAATCCCAAGAAAGTACTTCATTTCACTCAAGTCCTTGATCTTAAACTTCTCCTGCAAAGCTGTGTTGGCTTTCTGGATCAATGTATGATCATTGCCTGTGATCAGTATATTATCAACATAGATTAGGATGATCACTATGCTATCTTCCTTTTTTCTTGTGAACAGAGAGTAGTCAAAATGACTTTGTGTGAACCCTGAATTGGTCAAAACATCAACAAGCTTCAAGTTCCACTATCTTAATGCTTGCTTGAGTCCATATAGGGATTTGTGCAGTCTACATACTTGCCTATTCCCCCTTGACTGCCAAATCCTGGTGGTGGAAGAATGTAAACTTCTTCTACTAAGTCACCTTGGAGGAATGCATTGAAGACATCTATTTAGTATAAACACCACTGATTTGAAGCAGCCATAACAAAAACCAATCTGACAGTGACCATCTTGACCACAGGAGAGAAGGTTTCTTGATAATCTAAACCTTCCTCCTATTGGCTATAACCTTTTGCTACCAATCTGGCTTTGTACCTTTCAACTTCACCATCAGCTTTACACTTCACTTTTAAACACCCATTTGCATCTTATAGGAGTCTTACTAGAGGGAAGATTAACCATGGACCAAGTATGATTATCCTGTAAGGTAGCTATTTCCAAGTTCATGGCTTCCACCCATAGAGGGTCTGTGATTGCTTCATCATATGACTGGGGTTCTCTAAGAGGAGTAATCTTGGACAAGTATGCTTGATAATGAGGACTACGATTGGTATGAGACATGTAGGACTGTATAGGATAGAGGCAAGTGGAAGTAGTGGATGAATTTAACTTACCATATACATAGTCATGTAACCAAGTAGGAGCATTTCTGGACCTACTTGATCTTCTGGGAGCAATAGGAGTTGGTGAAGGAACAATTTCAGATGATGGAGGTGTGTGTATATGGTAAGTAGTGGTGGAAGGATTGGGTGATGTGAATGTTGGAATGACTAAAGGCTCTGTGTTAGGTGTTGTGAAAACTCCATTTGGAAATAGCTGCAACTTTTTGTCTTTGATCATCTGAAAAGGAAATATGTGTTCCCTGGAAACCACATCTCTGCTGACAAAGAAGGTGTTTGTGAGCATGTTGAAAAGCTTGTCACCCTTTTGTGTGGAAGAATATCTCATTAACACAGCTGCAACAGATCTTGGATGGAATTTATCTCCATTATGCAAATTAGTGGCAAAACATAAACAACCAATAATCTTCATGTGATGTAAATATGATGCTCTACCATATACTATCTCAAAAGGAGATTTACCAGACAGAACCTGCAGAGATAATCTATTTATTACATAGGCAGCACTGAGGACACATTCATTCCAGAATTTTAGTGGTAAGAAACCTTGTAAACGAATGGCTCTAGCAACCTCCAAAATGTGCCTGTGTTTTCTCTCAACCAACCCATTTTGTTGAGGTGTGTGTACACAAGAACTTTGATGAACAACACCAAGGGAATTAAACAAATCAACACAATTGAAATTGAAAAATTCAGTACCAATGTCACTTCTAAAAACCTTCACTTGTGCACCAAATTGAGTCTTTCTCAGTGTAAACAATTGTTTAAGGGTGACAATAACATCATTCTTCATCCTCAACATATACACCCAGGTCATTCTACTACAATCATCTACCAAAGTAAGAAAAATCAGCAATCATCATGACTATCAACTCTATATGGACCCCAACATCTCCATGCATGATAGAAAAAATATCAGTGCTTCTACTAGAATTGCTAGGAAATGGCAGTCTAGTTTGCCTAGCCAGTGGGCAAACAGTACAATTTGGAATGTCATGACAGTCTCTCTTAATCTTCAATGTAGGGATTTGGTGCAACACTTGATAGGGATATGTCCAAGTCTTCTGTGCCAGATACCCGCATATCCAGCCTTATCTACAATGTTAGTGTTGATCAAGTTGGCACTTATTGTTTTGAAACTTCCTTCCTTCTTATTGGTAATCGAATATTGTATATACCATCAACTTCTCTACCAATCCCCTTCACTACTCCACTGAACAGATCCTGCATAACACAGAGATCAGGGAAAAAAATGACAGCACACTTTAAGTCTCTGGTTAGTTTGAATACTGATAGTAAGTTGTGTTTAAACTCAGGAATGCACAGTGCATTTGTGATAGTATCTCCATTATCTAACTTGCATTTTCCCATACATGCTATGTATTGTGCATTACCATTTGGCAAATATACTCTCTTAATATTTTATTTGGTAATCTGACTAATTTCATATGATTGGAAGCTCCAAAGACTATTATCCACTTCCTAAAGGTTGCACTGTTGGTAGTCAAGAAAACTTGATCCATACCTGTCTTGTCTGAGTCAGATGGGATTTCCTTGTGGAGCATCTTCAAAATCTGATCATATTGTTCCTAAATGAACATCATTCCACCTCCTTGATTTGAGCTATGTGCAGATTGAGAAGGTTCAGCCTGTAGTGGGTTTCTACACTGGAAAGAGGCATGTCCAGTTGAATTTGTCACTGCATTGGCTGTGTATTATGGTGAATATGCATTCTTCTTCTTAGGTTTGTGATCTGTTGGGTATCGATGAATCTTGTAACATGTCTCTTTTGTGTGGCCTCTCCATTTGCAGTATTCACAGAACAAATGTACACTCTTTCCTTTATAGTTTCCTCCGTCATAAGACCCTGACCCAGCAAGCCCAGATAAACCACCCTGATATCCTTTTGCCAAATAGCTAGATCCACCAGAACTATAGTGATTCAGTCCTACTTTGTTGCTGAACAAGGCTATACCACCTGAATCTTCAGTTGTTTTCCCCAAATTTCTTCGACTCTCTTCAGATATCAACATTGCATATGCCTTATTGATATTAGGGACCGGCATCATCATTAGAATTTGGCTTCTCGCTTGTGAGTAAGTCTCATTTAACCCTGTCAAAAATTGTAGTAAATGTTGATACTGATAATGTTCCATATATAGTTTTTTGATCCTGCACATTCACAACCAAGACATGGTACTAATGAGTCAAACTCTACCCACAAATCCTTCAATTTGGTGAAATAACTTGAGATAGACGATGTTCCTTGTGTTAATATCGCAATCTCCTTATGCAATTGGAAAACTCTAGAACCATTCTCCTAATCAAACCTCTCCTTCAGATCATTCCAAACTGTGTATGCATAAGAAGCATAAGCTATACAGCTAATCAAATCCTTGCTCACAGAACTCAAGAATCCACGACAATACTATGACATTCACTTTCTCCCACAAATCGTGAAGTGAATCATCAAATTTGTCCTTCGTATGTCTCTCGTCGACAAATCTCATTTTACTTTTCTCTACGAGTCCGATCCTCATAGATCTACTCCATAAGGCATAATTTTCTGGACCAGTTAGTTGAAAGGAGATAAGAAAGCTACCTGGTGTGTCGCAAGCTTGTAGATACAGAGGATGATTGGCATCAATTGTTGTGTTGGACCTAGCGGCTCTTCCAGCACCAGCTTCTCCGGTTTCCGCCATTATTGAAGAGTTCGCTTGACCTAGCTTCACTCGATGTCTGCACAGTTTCTTTAGGGAAATGCGACACACCTAACTTTATCAACCTTGCTCTGATACCATGATGAAATTCCTCTAATTTTCTTATCAATGGAGAAAATTACAGAAGAAAAATAGAGAAAGGAGAAGAGGCTATAAAAGAAACTCAGAGACTAGAGAGCTTTTCTTTCATTTGAAAGAAATGAGAGAGAGTACATTGTTGTGTCTATTGTGTATATATAAATAGATAGATAGATAGGAATATTCTAATCTATCTAACTAATTGCTAATGACATTTCACATACTAGCTAACTACTAACTGCCTGCTAATGACATTTAACAGATTAACTAACAGCTAACAACTTTACTATTCTCAACACACTATTAAGAGGTGGTTGGGTTGAATAAGGAAAATAAGAAAAATGACCGATCATATGTAACATGGATAAAATTAAATAAATTTTCTTGTTATTCTGTCAAATGTGTGGAAATGCTATGGCACTCATTTATTTTATACATCAATCAACTTTGAACACTTAATATATCAGGCAAAGTTCTCAACGGCGATCCATATTGAAACTAAAAAAATCAAGATTGTTTGAAACCAAACATATGCATAATCTTCAATTTAGTGGAATATGAATTAGGCTACAACAACTTAGCAAACAGTTGATAAAGGCATTTGACAAGTTGTCATCTTCTACAGAAGCAAGGCATGTATTATAACTCAATCAGAAGATGAGTAAAACTAAATACAGCAGAAGATAAGCAGAATCATAAAAATTTGGATCAATATAATGTGTTCTAAGAATGAAAACTAACAATATCTTGCGCTGACTGATGAGGGTGCCAATGAAGGAAATCTATTTCTGTGTAGCATTATGTGGTTATCTAATAACCTTGAATTCATCCCGAGCAGGATATACAGCCTTGACTTTCTGCTAGCTCCGAGGTGTCACTCGAGGTTGAGTATTGGACATATTTCGAAGGAAACTTCATAATCTCCAAAGTTTTCTGAATATCAAAGCCAAAAAACTGAGGTAATATTGTGGATCTTCGAATATCAAAACAAATGAAAGAAAAACTGATATAATAATGCAGTTGCATTAAACCTGATATCAATGAGGTACATGTGTAATGGCGTAAAATAATGGAGGTAGATATTTAAAGTCATTTTCAATTTCATTAACTCTTATCAAGGTCTTGACTACCTGATTAAGAAAGTGAGGTTGCATTTCTTGGACCCTTTTATGTATGTAAAAGAGACAAATACTTTCATGATGGTGAATAATGTTCCGGTCTGCAATGTCTGAGAAAGATTAAAGAGTCTTAATAGTAGACAGGCAACAGATGCTAAAAATCTTCAAAGGGAAAATAATAACATACCTCTGTCATTTGCTTTAATCATTATAGGTAGTCCCAATTGATCTGTATGTTGGGAATTTGAGCAATATTTGGCCAGTATTCGCCCTTGTCAAATTCTAGCAGTGGTCTGAGCAATGGGCAGTTGCGAATAACTAGTTTAGAGAGGGAAGACCGCATCCCATTTATCGGAAGGGATTGGAGATTAGGGCAATTATAGATAGTCATCAGAGAGAGGGAGGAGGGCAGTGCTGATTCGGGAAGTGATCAGAGATTACCGCAGTTTTGGATGTGTAGACTTTGAAGCCAAGTGAGGTGGCAAAGACCTAGTGACTGAATTTTACCCTGAATATCTAAATATTCAAGAGAGGTGAGGCTTTTGACAAGTTGGCTGCTTAATGTTTTCAGATTGGATACCTCAAGTCTTTGAATAGAGCAAGGCAACTCCCAATGTTCGATATCTTCATCGCTCCCGTCATGATGGATCGTTAAATATCTGAAATAATGGAGTCTCTGTAAACACCACTCCTTTCAACCCTTCATCAGTCCCGTGCAATTCTTGATCTGAAGGCATTGTAAATTGAAAGGAAATCCTCCTTCCGGAGAGGACTCTATTTCTGGACAATTATTCAGTATCAGTTCCGTAAGAGATGAAAGGAGTTCCTGCATACGTTCTGGCAGCCACTTCTGCTTCGAGCAACCAGAAAATGCAAACATTTCATTGCAGACGGACGGTTCCCACATGCCACTGAAAGTTTTTCAACATTCTCACATCTCAAAATATCGAGAGTTTCAATGGCAGGAGGAATCAAAAACCTAGTGAGGTTGGGGCAACGCTTTACCCACAAAGTGTGTGCTCTTGGGAGCAACTCAGATGATATGTCATCTATAAAGTCACATGCTTTCAGTTTCAATTCC
Organism: Solanum sejunctum; assembly: GCA_025642045.1. NCBI lineage: Eukaryota > Viridiplantae > Streptophyta > Magnoliopsida > Solanales > Solanaceae > Solanum > Solanum sejunctum. Next base: position 3,771 of record JAOTQJ010002307.1, on the reverse strand, counting down.
TCCAGAAACATCTCACCAACTGGCACCTCCAATTTCAATTTCTGGCAACCAGATATGCTTACTCTCTTCAAGGTACTCAACGGTATGCTAAAAGGTAACAAGGTAAGAGAGCTGCAATCACCAATATCTAATTCAACAATCTGCTTCATTCCCTCAAATTGGGATGTGAACAGTTGAGCCTCATCAAAAACACCTCCACAGTCTTAGGACAAGCACTAACTTCAAACCTTTTTAAACTGAGTTCAGGACATCTTGAGAGTTTCAATTCTTTCAGAGAACAAAGATTTTCAGGCAACTTCCCCATCAACTTAGCACAATTTTCAATTGAAAGGTTCTCAAGTTTAGGGAAGTCGAGAGCATGCCATTGCTTCCACTCAGGCATATCTTTAAATTCAAGCTTCTCAAGAGAGTTAAAGGACTTTTTGGACAACAAACTTCCCTAGAATTCTTTAGTCACCTCTACTATTCCATCCATCCCTATAATTGAAAGGAATTTCAAAGAAGGAAGCTGTCCTAGTGCTGGCAAGGAATCACAGTCCTTGCACTTGATAAGAGACAATTTCACCAGCTTAAGAAACGAAACATCAGCTAGCCAATTTGGAAATTTTGTCCCTCTATATCCGGTGATTTGGAGTTGTTTGATGTTTTTATGTGGACGTAGCTCATCAAGTACATCTCTTTCAGTTTGTGAATTGTCAGCAACACCTCCAGTCCACTCCAAAGATAACTTGTCAACATGATTCTTCTCCCTCATCTTTGCCTTCACAGCTTCCCTTCTATCAACCACATTTTGCAACTCTACAACTGATAGACATCCATACAAGTTCTGTGCTTCACCTAAATCTTCCATTCTCAAACTACCTACAAGAAACTTGGCTCCCACTAGCACTTGGAGGCTTTTCAACTTGCTCAGATTTAGCAGCATCTTCAAGCCAGGAGTGTTGCTTATGTCAAGATGATGCAAGTTAATCAACCTCTCCATCTGCAGCGGTAGCTCCTCAATAAAAATACAAGATGACAGGAGAAGTGTCTCTAAGTTAGACAATGCACAAATGGAATCAGGAAACTTTTTAATCTCCATCTCAGAAAGATCCAAAAATCTGAGGAGCTTTAATTTGATAAACAAGTCATCAGCAACTCCGTAAGCCAGTAATGAGCCAATGATAACGCCCTTAAGGATCTTAGTGTTGGCAGTATGTTATGCAACACCCTCTTGCTTATAAATGTCAAAATAGTAGAAGTGGGTATTGACTGGAAGCAATGTCTTTAACTGCTCTAATTTGTAGAGGGGTTTCAACTTTTCAAAGTCACCACCTACTCCAATGGAATAGGACATGTGCGGACATTGTTCCAACATACAAGATCCTTGGCTCTCTTCCAACCTTATACAAAGATTTGAAGATGTAATTTGGGCCAAATCATTGACAAGATCAAGCATTAAGAATCCCTACGATGTCCACTCCGACTCTGGGACCCTTTCAAACAATGATCTTGATGTCAACTCAAGAAAGTGTGTGTTACCTAAACAGAACTGCTGTACAAGACCATTAGCAATCCACATGTGAATAACTTGGTCTTTGCAGAATCGATAGTCTTTGGGATATATTGCACAAAAAGCAAAACATCGCTTCAAATCTGGAGGAAGATCATTGTAGCTCAACATCAATGCTGGTAATATGTCTGTCTTGCAGCTCCCATATTTCACTTCTTAAAATGTTTCTCCACTCCACCTCTGATTTGCCACGTAAAACACCAACAAGTGCCTTTAGAGCCAAAGGCAACCCTTTGCACTTGTCCATAATTTGTTTTCCAACCTCTTCAAGTTCTTGATGTTCCTCGGTATCCCTATTTTCTAGTGAATGATGTTTGAATAAATCCCAAGAATCTTCTCTAGACAGAGTCTCTATGGTGATTTCCCAACAACCCATCATCTTACCACATATCATCCGAGCAACACTCTCCTTACGAGTAGTTATAATGATCTTACTTCCCATATCTCCTTGAACAAAAAGATTTCTCAGGTCATCCCACTGACTATAGTTATCATTCCACGCATCATCAAGGACAACAAGAAACTTCTTTCCCTTAAGGGTTTCCTTCAATTTGACCTGCAATAGATTAAGATTGTTCTCATCCTTAGGATTAAATGCGCCAATTTCTTGAAGTAATCGTCTCGTTATTCCGAAGGCATCATATGCCTCAGAAACACAAACCCAAGCTTTCAAAGGAAAATGTTTCTTCACCCTATCATCATTATAAACCGCTTTAGCAAGTGTTGTCTTACCTGCACCGCCCATTCCAACAATAGGAACTACAGCCAGATTTTTTCCATTTACATCTTCAGACAATAAACGGTCAATCAACTCTTCTATTTCCTTCTGCCTAGCAAATATATCAGAATCAGCAACTAAAGAAGTTGAAGGCGTTCTAGTTTCTATTTTAGTCGAAATAAAATGTTCCTTTAAGCCAAGGTTACCAATTTGCTATTGCAAATTCTCCAATGTTTCAATAGTTGGTTCCAACTTGTCCTTATTGTTGAGAAAAGAATCATCACCCAAGCACAGTTTGCAAATCCTACAATGTTTCAATAGGGTTTGTGCAAGATTTTGATGCTTACCGTCCACCTTAAGCCTCAAAGCTTCATAATTGAGTTGTTCTATCAAGTTTTCAGCAGAGTCGACAGCATCTCGAAGCTCGTTAAGCCACTGTCTCACAAATTCATTGGATGCCTGCTTATTCTCTGCATCACTCAGCACAGCTTGAAGACCAAGCAAAGTCATCCTCAGCTTGATTAAGAGCTGAACATCATTCTTACGCTTCTGAAACATCTTGAGCAGATCACTCTGAGGAGCAAGCCTTTCAAGGAAACACAAACTGATTTTTCAAGAATTTTGACAAGACAAAATTTTTTATCCTCAATCACTAACAACTTTATATTTACCTGTTGAATGCTAAGAGCAATATGTTCTCTCTCGCTTTTGCCAGTGGTCTTGGACATCTACGTTTCTTTACTATTCATTATTTTTCCATTCAATAATTGAAGCAAGAGAGTAAAGGTGGGTACAGAAAGGGCCCCCCAAGTGGGGGACTCAAAAATAAGAGAGTTCGAAACTATAAATTTCTACGTAGCACATCATTGTAGTGTTAAAAGGGACTATGATATGTATATGTTGGGGCAACGATAAATTTATATTTATGTAATTATATTTATGTAATTTTTATGTTTTGAGTTGTGAAAATAAATATTAATATTTGTATTAGGTATAATATATAAATTTGATTTTAAATTATAAATTGAAACTTCAAATGAATAAATAAATATTTCAACTAACTCATTTTTCACTATTTAAACACACCCATCCTAGCAGATAAAATGCGTGTACTAAATAAAAACTAAGCGTGTGACTGCCCTTTTTAGGCTAAAATGAATTTAAAAAAAGATTAAAATAACTATTTTACTCTTAATATTATATATATATATCCTTATATTTGAATGGAAAATTTTATTTTTCTTCTTCTTTCTATCACTAATCTTCAAGAATTTTTTTCTAATTTTTTATATGAAAATATTTCATAATTTAAAATATTTTTAAAAAATAAATATTTAAATTCTTTTTAGGAAGGTGAGAGTTGAGGTGGAGTAAAGTAAACAATTAAAATTTTCACAATTTAAAATTTTATAAAAGATAACTTTTTAATTTTTTTCTGTATACGGGTGGGAGTAGGGTGGGGTGTGTTGGAGGTTCGAGGTGAAGTAAAAAATTTAAAATT
>JAOTQJ010002287.1:0-18887 GCA_025642045.1 Solanum sejunctum | reverse complement strand
ATTATAAAAGTATGTAGTTACAATCTTTTTTGGCATAATTTTTTTAACTTAAATATTTTGTTGATATAGTTGCTATATATGTTGTTCTTTTGAGAGACAATTTATTCATCTTTACTTGACATTTTTAAAGATGTCAGATGAAGTAGGTCAAAACAAAAAATTATAAATAAAAAATAAAAATAGAAGTAATAATATTAAATATATAATTATGAGCTTATGAGACTAATTCAAGGTAGAAAAGTTATATAAATTTTGTCGTAAGTAATTTTCTCAAGAGGATAGATGTTTCTCCACTTGCAAGTTACCTCGATCAATACACTTAAGAATCAGTATTCAGTAATAATATTTCTTCTAATAAAAAATATATATTGTGTCAACTTTTTTCATTATTGGTTGTGAAACTAACAGGTGTACACAAAGAAAAATCATTTGTTTGAGTTAGAAAAGTATAACGTGAAATTTTACAAACAAAAAATTTAAAAAGCTTTACAAGACATAAAATCAACAACTAATTGTTGTTTTGTCTGGTTTTTTCCTAGATGCGTTGACATTCCCATTAATTAAGAAATCCTAATTATTTTATTATTTATAATTTAAGATGATATAATTAATTTATATCTCATAATAATTTTAATGATATTTAATTATTTATATTAGGTGAATACCACTAGTATGAAAAGTGAAACTAAAAAAAGTTGGGGGGTTTATACATGAAGAAATAAGCGAAAAGTCAACAACTTAAGGTGCAAAATACAAAACAAATAACTTTATGTCTAGAACTAGAAAGCCCATCTTTCTTTTTATTTGGATGTGAGAATAGAGACAAATTTTATATTTTATTGTGGTTAATGTTTGATTTTGTGAAAAAGAAAAAAAAAAGATAATAGTTATTAGGAGTATTATTAATAATTTTATGTGAAGTTTTTATACTTGTCTTTCGACAGATCATAGCAGTTTGAAGAACTCATCTACAGAGAAAGTGTAAAGAAGTATAAGCGATAGAAAATTTTGAAGCACATGATGAATACATTACATATTTCAGGAATTGTTTAAAGATATTCTAGTTTTTCTTTTATTAAGTGTTAAAAAATATAATATCATATAAATTTGTATGTTTATAGTTTTGTAACTTTACACAATATCATTCTTTATAGTGAACTATGAAATTTTATGTGAATATAATCAATTTATATATTTTCATATGTGCACGTATTTGTATGTTTATGTGTGAATATTCATATGCAGTTTGCATATTTGTTGATTTGATTTGTGGTTATAATTAAGGTTCTAATAACTAGAACTAAAGGGAAACATGGATTAACTGGTAAAGTTATTGTCATATGAGCAGAAGGTCACGGGTTCTAACCTTGGTAACATCATTTGACAGAAATGCAAAGTAAGGCTACTGAACAATAGATCCTTGTGGTCGGAGGACCTTTCCTCAAAAGTGCACTGGGCTTGCCTCTTTTTTCAATAACTAGAATATCAATTGATGAAGGAAAATTTTGGTTACTAAAGAAAAGGTATAACAACTGGATTTTTGTAGTCATTAAAGTTTTTTTAATGACCAGACTTTAATCTAGTCATTAACTTTTAACGTTGAAATTTAATCTAGTCATTAACTTTTAACGATGGAGCTACTAAAGACTGCTAATGACAAGACTTTTACTAGTTGTTATTGACTAATAACAACAAGATTTATACTTTTAGCGACCAAATTTTCCCTCCTTGAAGAGCTATTTTCTTGTACGTTGTGCGAGTAAGGGATGTGGAGTCCAAGGTCCTTCCTATAGAGTCGGTTCTAATCATAAATAAGTTTCTTCATGTCTTCCTAAATGACCTTTTCGGTGTTCCTCCTGAAAGGGAAATAGATTTTGGTATAGACCTCCTTCCCGATACTCAAACCATTTCTATTCCCCCTTATTGTATGGGGCCGACGGAATTAAAGGAGTTGAAGGAGCAATTGAGAGATTTGTTTGAGAAGGATTTCATTAGGCCTAACAAATGACCTTAGGGTGCACCAGTCTTGTTTGTGAAGAAGTCAGATGGGTCCCTTAGAATGTGTACTGACTAATGGTAACTTAATAAGGTTACCATAAAGAATAAGTATCCTTTTCCAAGGATTGATGATTTGTTTGATCAATTGCAAGGGGCTAGTCACTTCTCTAAGATTGATCTTTGGTCCAGGTATCATCAAGTGAAGGTGAGGAATGTGATATTCCTAATATGGCTTTTCGGACAAGATAAGCATTATGAATTTGTTGTGATGTTTTTTGGGTTGACCAATGCACTAGCCATCTTTATGGATCTTATGAATAGGGTCTTCAAACCCTAACTTGATTCATTTCTTGTGGTCTTCATTGATAATATTTTGATCTATTGACATAGTGAGGAGGAGCATATGGCTCATTTGAAGGTAGTGCTACAAAGATTGAGGAAAGAGAAGTTGTATGTTAAATATGAGAAGTATGAATTTTGGTTGAAGGATGTTGCCTTCTTAGGTTTTGTGGTGTGAAGGGAATGTATTAAAGTGGATCCTAAAAAGATGGATGTGATTAGAAATTGTCTTAGACCATTGACCCTGTCAGATATTAGAAGCTTCATGGGCTTAGCGGGTTACTATAGGAGGTTTGTGAATGGGTTCTCTTCTATTTCTTCTCCTATGTCTAAGTTGACCCAAAATAAGGCTAGGTTTGTGTGGACTGATGAGTGAGAAAAGTGTTTTCAAACCTTGAAAGATAAGCTTGTGTTCGCTCCTATTTTATCTCTACCAGAAGGGGATGAAGTGCCCTTACATATAATTCTAGGCCAGTTCCTGTTTAAGTTATAGTTTCCTATGCTTAAAGAGTTTCCATAACTTGGTTTGGGCTGTGTTTTCATGCAAAATAGTAAGGTGCTAGGCTATGCTTCTAGACAACTCAAAGTGCATGAAAAGAATTATCCTACTCATGATCTTGAGCTAGCCATCGTGGTATTTGCATTAAAGATTTGGCGTCATTATTTGTATTGGGTGCATGTTGATGTGTTCACTGATCATAAGAGTCTCCAATATGTCTTCACACAAAAAGATCATAATTTGTGGCAATGAAGGTGGTTAGAACTTCTTAAGGACAATAATATGAGTGTGCATTATCATCTCGGTAAGGCTAATATAGTGGCTGATGCATTGAGTAGGGTGTCCATGGGTAGCCAAGTACACATTGATGATGGTGGTAAAGGGGTGGCGATGGAAGTCCATCAGTTGTCTAGATTGGGAGTTAGGTTGGAAGAGGTGGATAATGGGGGTGTTGTGGTAGGTGATGGCTCTAAATTTTCATTGGTTGAGGAGGTGAAAGCTAAGCAAGAGCTTGACCCCACTTTGTTGTAATTAAAGGCATCGGTAAAAGGGGGTAAGGTGGATGTTTTCTCCCAAGGGGGAGATGATGCCCTTGGATACCAAGGTAGGTTGTGTGTCCCTTGTGTTAATGGCTTGAGAGAAATGATTCTTGATGAGTCTCATGGTTCTTCCTATTCTATTCGCCCCGGTTCTACTAAGATGTATAAAGATTTGAGAGAGGTATATTGGTGGGGAGGTTTGAAGAGGAACATTGACAAATTTGTATCGAGTTGTCATAGTTGCCAACAAGTCAAAACCGAGCAACAAAGGTTACGTGACCTAGCACAAGACAAAGAGATTCCTACTTGGAGGTAGGAAGAGATTAATATGGATTTTGTTGTTGGTCTACCCAAGACTAGAAAGGGTTTTGATTCCATTTGGGTGGTGGTTGATAGGATAATGAAATCAGCTTACTTCCTACCAGTTAAGACTACATATGGGGCTAAAGATTATGCTGGATTGTACATTCATGACTTTATGAGATTGCATGTGGTTCCCTTGTCCATCATATCAGATCGTAGTGCTCAATTCACTTCACTTTTTTAGAGGTTCTTTCAAAGGGGTCTTGGTATAAAAGTTAAACTTAGTATGGCCTTTCACCCTCAAACGAATGGCCAAGCCAAAAGAACTATCCTAACACTTGAGGATATTACTAGGGCTTGTGTATTAGAGATTAAGGGAAGTTGGGAAAATTATGTTCTATTGATTGAGTTTGCCTATAACAATAGCTATCATTCTAGCATTGGTATGGCTCTTTTTGAGGCTCTCTATGGTAGACGTCGTAGGTTACCGATTGGGTGGTTTGAGCTTGGAGAGGTGGCATTGTTGGGTCCAAATCTGGTTGTAGAGGTTCTTGAAAAGGTTAGGATGATTAGGGAAAGGTTGAAGATGGACCAAAGTTGCCAAAAGTCCTATGCTGATGTAAGGAGAAGGGATCTTGAATTCAAAGTTTGTGATTGGGTCTATTTGAAGGTGTCACGCATAAATGGTGGGGTTTGTTTTTGTAAGAAGGGCAAGTTGAGTCCAAGATATGTGGGTCCTTATAAGGTAATGAGGAGGATTGGCAAGGTAGCTTATGAGTTAGAGTTGCCTAGTGAGATGGATTTGGTTCATCCGGTCTTTCATGCATCAATGTTGAGGAAATATATGGGAGACCCTAATGCTATTGTGCCTCTTGATGTAGTGGGTGTTGTAAAGGAAAACTTGACTTATGAAGAGGTTCCGGTTCAAAATTTGGATAGACAAGTGAAGAGGTTGAGGAACAAGGATGTGGGTTCTATTAAGGTCTTTTGGAGGAATCAATAAGTTGAAAGTGCTACTAGGGAGGCTGAAGCGAATATGCAAAAGCAATATTCTTATCTCTTCCTTTCTACTCAAGCCTAAGGTACCATTTCTAAGTCTTCTATATGATCTTATGTCTTAAGTTCAGCCCTTATTGTCTTTGCAAACATTCATGCTTAAATTGACAAGTTCATGATAATTTTACACTTATGTTGATAATTTTTGAAATAATGTTTAAGTGCATTGTTTCATCCTTATGTGGGCTGAAATTGTCATGTCTATGCCTCTCATATACCTTTCTTTGACATTTGGGGACGAATGGGAGAGATATTGAAATGACCTCAAAAAGTATCTGAATATATGCCTCGGAGCCTGGAATCATAATTTCCATATATCTTAAAATTTGTATGTCATATCAAAACTTTGACATAATATTCTTGATCAGGGGGCAAACTTGAGTGGGAAATAGGTCTAACCCGATTTTAGAGCAACCGTAGTGAAATTTGATTTTCCCAAATTTGCGCAAAATAGTGGTGACCCACGATGGTACCATGACTTGCAACCATCACGGACTAGTGTAAAATTTGCCTCTACAATATGTCCACGTCGTGGACCAGATGCGGGCTTGTGTATTTTATTGCCAGTGATTTTTATCTAGATCCAAGACTTTTTGCTCTTGGGCCTAAGTCTTCCCATGCTTGAAAATACCTATACTTAGCCATATTTCACCTTTATATCATCCAAGATATTTCCCAATAAACTCTCAAGCACATAGACTAATATTTCTCTCAAAATTCAAGGGTCCAAATCTCTTCCAAATCCTAAGGAATTCATCCAAACTTCATGTCTCCATTTCCAATCTTCACCAAGAATTCTCCAATGCTAAGGTATGTGGGTTTCAACCATTGGGTCCTTTCGCCCATGGTGCTCGAGCTTCCTTTTTACCTAAATTGCATGATTCTAAGTTGATTTACTTATGGGTCTTCCTTATTATGAATTTGACAATGAACTATGTTGGGGTTTCATGAAATAGTGATGGTTTTAGCATATTTTGAGTTACGAATCTAAGATCCATTGTGGGATTTGATGAAGTATTTTGATGTATATTGCTTGAGGGTATTACCAAGTATTAATGGATGATTTCACATTGAATTTTCTTGCATGATTTCATCCCTAAATTGAATGATTTTACACTAGCAATACACACCCGCCAAGCACTTGATAAAATGTCCTATTATGATTTCTTGAGGAATTAAAGGTCCAATGCATGTCTTATGAGTTGAATGAATTTATGATGATGAATGGACTGTATGTATATGATATTCTCCTATATCATGCTGGGATTGACCATGCCCCACTCTAGGGGTTATGAGCTCGATTAACCATGTCGAGGGCTTTGTACCTTGATAATCGGGTTGAAGGATTTGTACCTTGATAATCGGGTTGAAGGGTTTGTGCCTCAATCACCATGGGTGGTAGGGTGAGATGATCGACCAACCAATCAAGGGGTTTGTACCTTGATAATCGGATTGAGGGATTTATATCTCAATCACCATGGGTGCTATCGTGAGATGATCGACCAACCATATCAAGGGGTTTGTACCTTGACAACCAATTGAGGTGTTTGTACCTCAATCACCATGAGTGGTAGGGTGAGTCAATCCACCAACCAATTGAGGGGTTGGTACCTCAATGGACTACAAAGTCTATGATGGTATCTTCTTGCACATGTATTATGTTCTATGTAAGCATGATTGAGTTCAAGCATCTTCTATTTGTGCCATATTATGTTTTGAATTTTGATTATGTTGCTTATATCTTGTTTCATTGCATCATACATAGTACATTCAAATGTACTAATACATACTCTATGCTTACACGATGTCACCATTTAGGGACCGGAGCCCCATTTGAGAATCTTCATCCACGTGGCTAGTATGATTTCTTTCAAGCTAGTTGGTGAGTCCTCCATTCCAGGGATAATTGCTATAGTCTCATGTTATGTACGACTATCTTTCTTTTATGTATGCATTGACTATGAGGGTGATCCCGGTTGCTTGTTTTGCCCTCCGTTCCTATCTAACTTTTAGAGGTGTTGTTGGACATATTATGTATTGAGCCTTTACTCTCTTGATTGATATGTATTTTATGAAAGTTGTTTCCCCTATTTCTCATTCAATTGTGTTATTTAATTGCTTCCACGACTAAAAATGTGTAATAATATGTTAAGAGGCTTATTTAGGGTCCTTTCAGGTTACCCATTCGTCGTTTCACATCTAGGCCCTAAACATGGGTTGTGAAAGCATGCATATATAGAATATATTACATATGAAGGAAAAGACCATCATCATAGACCAAGCAACTTATTACTTGCAATACACGGTATGCCACCCGCTTGGAAGGCGGATGGGGTACATACCCCTCATCTTTGGTAGTGTGGGATTGCCACCACCTGATAAGGTTGATAAGGTACATACCCCTCATCTATAGTAGTATGGGATTTCCACCATCCGACAAGGTGGATGAGGTATATACCCCTCATCTATGGTAGTACGAGATTCCCACCACCTGATAATGTGGATGAGGTAAATACCCCTCATTTATGGTAGTACGGGATTGCCACCACTTGACAAAGTGGATGAGGTACATACCCCTCATCTATGGTATTACGGGATTGCCACCACCTGACAGGGTAGATGAGGTACATGCCCCTCATCTATGGTAGTACGAGATTGCCACCACCTGACAGGGTGAATGAGGTACATACCCCTCATCTATGGTAGTACGGGATTGCGACCACCCGACAAGGAGGATAAGGTACATACCCCTCATCTATGGTAGTATAAGATTGCCACCACTCGACAAGGTGGATGAGGTACATACCCCTCATTTTTGGTATGGTCAACTTGTAGCACTATAGACACTTTCCATGATAACAACTCATATATACATTCCTTTTATCATCATAAAGTCACAACTCATATACCATGCATTAGGCCTTTAACAACTCAAGAAACCTTAACCAGACATTTTATCAAATACTTGGCGGGTGTGTAATGCTAGTATAAAACCATACAATTCAAGAGTGAAATCATACCAAAAAAAACTCGAAATAAATCAATACATTAACACTTGGTAATATCCTTATGCAATATACATTGAAACGCTTCATCAAATCTCAAAATAGATCATAACTTCGTAGCTCAAAACATGCTTAAACAGTCACACTTTTATGAAACACCAACATAGTTCATATTCAAATTCATAATAAGTAAGACTCATAAGTAAATCAACTTAGAAACCTACAATTTATGTTAAAGAAAGGAAGGTTGGGCACTATGGATGAAAGGACCCAATTGTTGAAACCCATATACCTCAACTTAGGAGAATTCCTTGATGATTTGATTGAGAACTTAAAGCTTGAATGAAATCCTTAGATTCGGAATGAGTTTGGGACCTTTGATTTTGAGTAAAATATTTGTCTAAGTGTTTGAGAAGGTTTTGGGGAATGTCTTGTATGATATAAAGTTGAAAAATGACTAAGTGTAGGTGTTTTTATGGATGGCCCAAGACCCCATGACCTTAGGCCAAATTAAAAAAAATGGTAACAAAAATACACTAGTCCGCAGCTTGGCCGTGTCGCGCCAAGGGCGCAAACCCTTATGTTTTGGCAAAATTTGGGAAACTAAATTTTGCTATAGTTGCTCTAAAATTGGGGTTAGACCCATTTCCCATTCAATTTTACCCCCTAAATAAGAATATGAAGTCTATTTTTTATATCATGCATGGATTTTCAGATATATAGAGATTATGATTCTGAGCATTTCCAAGGCACATTTTCAGGCATTTTAGGGGTCATTTCAATATCTCCCCCTTCGAACATTCGTCCCCAAATGTCAAAGAAATATGTATAAGAGAAGTAAGCAAGATAATTTCAGCCTACACAAGAATCCAACAATGTACTTAAACATCATTTCAAAAATCTCAAGTAAGTGTCAAAATCACCATGAACTTATCAATTTAAACATGAATGTATGCACATGACATGAGGGAAGAAACTTAAGACTTGAAATTACATAAGGGACTTAGATTCATACTTTATGCTTGAGTAGAATGGAAGAGATAGGGATATCACTTTTGTATGTCCACTTCGGCTTCCCATGTGGTACTTTCTACTTGTTGATTCCTCTAAAGGACCTTAATGGAAGCTACATACTTGTTCCATAACCTCTTCACTAGTCTATCAGAAATTTCCAATTGAACGTCTTCATAAGTCAAGTTGTCTTCAATAACAGCCATAACATCCAATGGCACAATAGCATTTGGGTCACCCACACAATTCCTCAACATAGACACATAGAAGAATGGATGAACCAAGTCCATTTCAGTAGGCAAATCCAACTTATAGGCCACCTTGCTAGTCTTTCTCAAAATCCTATAAGGACCAATGAATCTTGGACTCAATTTAGCTTTTTAACCAAAATGAACCACCCCTTCATGGGCGAAACCCTCAAATAGACCCAATCACTAACCCTAAATGCGAGATCCCTTCTCCTCTCATTGGCGTAGGACTTTTGATCACTTTGGGTTGTTTTCAACGATTCTCTAATCAACCTCACTTTCTCTAAGGACTCCATCACCAAATTTAGACCCAATAAGGCCATCTCTCCCACTTCAAACCACCCAACCGGTGATCAATAACGTCTACCATAAAGGGCCTCATCTAAAATCAACCTCCTCAAGTCATCAACATTAAGCACACAAAATCTAACTTGGCACCTAATGGCACCATCTCCTCCTTGGGAGAAAACCTCTACCTTATCATCTCTCACCAAGGACTTCAACTTTAATAAGGCAGGGTCGAGATCTTGTTTTATCTTTACCCCCTCAACCAATGAAGATTTAGAACCATCAACCACCACTATACCACCATTATCAATCTCTTCCAACCTAACCCCAAATCTGGATAACTGATGGACCTCTCTAGCCATCTCCTTACCACCATCATCAAGATGAGCTAAGTTACCCACAAACACCCTACTCAAAGCATCGGCCACAATATTAGCCTTACCAGGATGATAATGCACAGTCATATCATGATCCTTAAGGAGTTCTAACCATATTGTTTGTCTCAAGTTGAGATTTTTTTGAGTGAACATATATTGGAGACTCTTATGATTGGTAAACACATCAACATTCACACCATACAAATAATGATGCCAATTTTCAAAGCAAATACTACGGCGGCCAATTTAAGATCATGGGTAGGATAATTCTTTTCATGCACCTTAAGTTGTCTAGAAGCATATGCTATCACCTTACCATTTTGCATCAATACAAAACCCAAACCAATGCTTGAGGCATCATAATACACCATAAACCCTTCTAATCCTTCTGCTAGAGATAAGATAGGAGCAAAGACAAGCTTATCTTTCAAAGTTAGGAAACTCCTTTCACACTCATCGGCCCACACAAATTTAGCCTTCTTTTGAGTTAACATAGTCATAGGAGAAGCAATATAATAGAACCCATTCACAAACCTCCGGTAATAACCCGCTAAGCTTAGAAGCTCCTAATATCCGATAAAGTCATAGGTCTAGTCCAATTTCTAACTACTTCTATCTTTTTAGGATCCACCTTAATACCATCGCCCGATATCACATGAACTAGAAAGGCAACCTCTTGCAACCAAAGCTCACATTTCTCATACTTGGCATACAACTTCTCTTCCCTCAATTTTTGTAGCACCACCTTAAATTGACTAACACACTCTTCATCATTATAGGAATAGATCAAAATATCATCAATGAAAACCACCACAAATAAATGAAGGTAGGGTTTAAGGATCATATTCATAAGCTCCAAGAAGATAGTTGGTTCATTGGTCAATCCAAAAGATATAACCACAAAATCACAATGCCCATACCTAGTTCAAAAGGCCGTCTTGGGAATATCATACTCCCTCACTTTCATTTGATGATATCCAGACTAAAGATCAATCTTAGAGAAGTAACTAGCCCCTTGAAGTTTGTCAAATAGATCATCAACCCTAATAAGTTGTTGGTAATCAACACACATTCCAAGGGAACCATCCTTCTTCTATGCAATGACACCCGGAAGCTCACTAGGAAAGACATTAAGGAACTCATTAACCACCATAACCGACTCTATAAGAATGACTTTGGACTCAACATCCCTAACCCTCATGAGATGATAGAGACTCCCCCTAGAAATCAACATATGGGATTGAATACAAGAAATGAATCTACCTTGACCACCACATCATAACTCTCCTACTCATGAACGAGCTCGTTAGGAAATTGGAATCTAACTCTACGAGTCCTACAAGTAAAGGAGACATAATATGCATGCAATTAATCCACCTCAAGTATTACATCAAAATTCAACATAGTCATTAGATAAGATCTATGTAATATGACCATAGAATAATTCCTATGGACCTTCCTAGTAATAATAGACTCACCATTGGGGAAACACCAAATGTTCACATAACAACTCTGGGCACACATAAAGCCCACTAGCAAAAATAAAAAAGGAATGATGAAAGAAATAGTAGCACTCGGACCCATCAATACATACACATCAAAGTCAAAGAAAATTTCAACATACCAGTAGCAACATCGGGTGCCTCATTCCCTCCTTGCCTCCCTTGAAGACCATAAAATTGATTGTGCCATGGGGCACTACCTTGATTACCTTCCCTTTCTCTTTGGCCTACATTTAGCATATGGACAAAACTATCTTGTGGCCCATCTCACCACACCCATAGCATGCACCCGTGTTCCTCAAATATATGTCATCATATTTCCTCCCACATTTTAGGCATCTAGGATGAGTCACTCCTCCATTAGCCCCGGGCTTGGCATATGGATGGCTACCTCTAATTCGAGCTCTCTTAGCCTTTCCCTCTCCACTATTACCATTTGAAGTCTCAAGGGTTCCCACCTATTGGTTGAGTTGGGTAGTCACGGCCTTGGCCATAATCCATAGAACATTGCAAACCTTTGCATTTGATATATCGTCTTCTTGAGTAGCTTGAAACATATTCTGAAATGCATTGGTAAGGAATTAGTAATAATCCCTAGAGGACTTAGCTTTACTGGACAAAATAGATCATGAAGAAGTGAAATATTTCCTAAAATGCCTCATAGCCTCTTACTCATAGTCGTAGTGCACTTCACAACAATAAATAAGACTCTAATCCACGTGGTGTGTTGGATGCTAAGGACTATTAACAACCTAGTGTTTTGATACCAATTTTGATATGACCCAAGCCTAAGGCCTAGACGTGACACGAGGGATAGGGAACCTAAAGGGATCCCAAACAAGCCTCTTCACATATCACTATACATCCTTAGTCAGCAATTAATAACAATAAGAGAATATAAATAAGGGCAAAGGGACTAAGGGAGTCTTTCATAGCTCACAACATATGAGAGTGAGGAGAGTCAAAGCTCATAACATCATTACGTAACTTGTCCAATAACACCTCTAAACTTAGAATTGAGTGGGAGCCAAGACAACTTTGTTGGCTCACCATCAAACTCAAAAGCATGCAATAAGATAAACAGAGTCTTTGCATACAAAGGAATAAAAGATATCTTCCTCGGAGTTGAGGACTCACCAAACTTGCTTGAAGAGATAGTACTAGCCACATGAAGGAGGACTATGATCAAATGGAGCTCCGATTCCTACATGGTAAAATCATGTAGGCATAGAGTATGCGTTAGTACATTTGAATGTACTAAGTATGTGGGATGAAATGCATCAAGAGTTAAGCAACAATCAAAATGCATAACATAGACAATGGATAAGCATAGTAACAATATGGTATGTACGAATGATGCTTGAAGTAAAACATGCTTATATAAAGTATAATACATGTGAAGGAAGAAACCATTATCATAGACCAAGCAACTTATACTTAGAATCCAACGCATGCCACCTTCTTCGAAGGTGGATGAGGTACATACCCCTCATCTTTGGTGGTATGGGATTGCCACCACTCGACAAGGTCGATGAGGTACATACCCCTCATCTATAGTAATACAGAATTGCTACCACCTGACAAGTTGGATGAGTTACATACCCCTCATCTATGGTGGTATAGGATTGCCACCCACCCGACAAGGTGGATGAGGTACATACCCTTCATTTATGGTAGTACAGGATTGCCACCACCCGACAATGTGGATGAGATACATACCCCTCATATATAGTAGTATGGGTTCGCCACCACCCGACAAGGTGGAAAAGGTACATACCCACCATCTTTGTTATGGTAAACTTACAACACTATAGATACTTTTCATGATAGTAACTTATATACATTCCTTTCATCATCACAAAGTCACTTAACTCATATATCATGCATTAGGCCTTCAACAACCCAAGAAAACTTAATTGGATATTTTATCAAATTCTTAGAGTGTGTAATGCATTGAAGTAAACCATAAAATTCAAGAGTGAAATCATGCAATAAAACTTGAAGTAAATCAATCCACCAACACTTGGTAATACCTTCATGCAATATACACTGAAATCCTTCATCAAATCTCAAAATAGATAATAACTTCATAGTTCAAAATATGCTTAAACAGTCACTCTTTTATGAAACCCCAACATAAGTCATACTCAAATTCATAATAAGTAAGACACATAAGTAACTCAACTTAGAAACCTACAATTTATGTAAAAAAAAAGGAATGTTTTGCACCATGGGTTAAAAGACACAATGGTTGAAACCTCACATACCTTAACTTTCAAGAATTCCTTGATGAAGATTTGATTGAGAACTTGAAGCTTGAATGAAATCCGTAGATCTAGAATGAGTTTGGGACCCTTGGTTGAGTAAAATATTTGTCTAAGTGTTTGAGAAGATTTTGGGGAATGTGTTGTATGATATGAGGTTGAAAAATGACTAAGTATAGGTTTTTTTATGCATAGGATGGCTTAGGACTAAGACCCTAAGGCATTAGGCCGAATTAGAAATCTGGCAACAAAAATACACTAGTCTGCCCCCTGGTCATGTCGCGCCAGGGCCGCTGACTCTTACTATTTTGGAAAAAATTTGGAAAACTAAATTTTTCTATGGTTGTTCTAAAATCAGGGTTAGACCCATTGCCCACTCAAATTTTCCCCCTAAACAAGAATACGAAGTTGGATTTTTGATATCACATATTGATTTTGAGATATATAAAAATTATGATTATGGTCATTTTCGAGGCACATTTTTAGGCATTTTTGGGGTCATTTCATTGGATGAGTTTCACAATGGTGGTGTAGTGGTTGTTGATGGTTCTAAATCTTCCTTAATTGGGGAGGTGAAGGCAAAACAAGATCTTGACCCCGCCTTGCTAGAGTTGAACACCTTAATGAGAGATGGTAAAGTGGAGGTTTTCTCCCAAGGAAGACATGGTGCCCTTAGGTACCAAGGTTGATTGTGTGTGTCAAATGTGGATGACTTGAGAGAACTGATCTTGAAAGAGGCCCATAATTCATCCTATTCCATTCACTCTGGTTCTACAAAAATGTATAGAAACTTGAGGGAAGTGTTTTAGTGGGGTGGTATGAAGAGAGACATTGCTAAGTTCATATCCAAATGTCACAATTGCGAACAAGTGAAAGCCGAACATCAAAGGTGAAATAACCACAAAAAGTACTCGAAAATGTATCTCAGAAGTTCCTAGAATTGTAATTTCCATATATCTGAAAATCCATTAATTATTTCAAACATCTGACCTCATATTCTTGTTTAGGAGAAAAAATTGAGTGGGAAATGGGTCTAATCCAAATTTTAAAGCAATCATATCAAAATCCAAAAATCACAAAAATGCAATTTAGGAGGGTCAACTTTAAAGGGACATATCACTTAGCACACAAAGAACTAGATGGCCCATAACCTATCAAATTAAATCTCTTTGAATTGGCTTTCAAAAGCACTTGAGTTCCCCACATTTTGAGTTCCGATGAAGTATTTATGCTTGTAGAACTCGTATGTGTAGAAATGTAAATTCTAGTAAGTAATTCACGTAGCTTCCACGACACGAATCAGTGTTATTTAGTCCTATTTTTTTTACTTCAGTCCAAGACTTTCAAGTGCTTGGCCTAAGGAATTCCTTCAAGCTTCAAGTCTCCATTAGAGTCTTCTTCAAGAAATTCTTCAAGGTTAACGTATGTGGGTTTATTTCATGAGTTCCTTTCACCCATGATGCCAAAGCCTCCTTTTACACAAATTGCATGATTTAAAGTTGATTTACAAATGGGCCATGCATATTATGAAATTCACTGCAAACTATGTTAAATCTATGTAAAGTTGTGACTGTTTTGCTATATTTTGAGCTATAAATCTTGGATCTTTTGTAAGAATTGATAAGGGGTATTGATGTATATTGCTTGAGGGTGTTACAAGGTGTTAATTGATGATTTTACAATGAATTTTCTTATATGATTTCATCTCTATATTTCATGGTTTTATACGAGCATTACATACCCTCTAAGTATTTGATAAAATGTCTGGATGTGGTTTCTTGAGAGATTGATGGTCTAAAGCATGTCATATGAGTTGAATGACTTTATGATCAAGAAGTGATTGTTTATATGATCTATGTTTATGAGAAGTAGCTATGCTATTCTAATATGACCATCTTGGTGAAGGGTGTGATGTCCATTAACCATTATAAAGGGTTGATACCTTGACAACCTAATTGGAGGGTGTGATGTCCATTAATTGGCAAAGGGTTGATACCTTAGCCACTTAAATGGATGGTGGGATTTCCATTAACTGGCAATGGGTTAATGCCTTGGCCACTTAAATGGAGGGTCGAATGTCCATTAACCAACAAAGGGTTGATGTCTTGGCCACCTAAATGGAGGGTGGGATGTCCATTAACCATAATTGAGGGGTTGAAACCTTAGCCACCTGGGTGAAAGGTGTGATGTCCATCTACTGATTAAGGGGTATATACCTTGATCACCCTCCAAGGGGGTGCCAAACCTTGGATTCTAAGTACTAGTTGTTTGGTCTATAATGATGGCCTCCTTCTACTTATGTATTATGATTTATATAAGCATGATTTTACTTCAAGCATCATTTGTACATGTCATATTGTTACTATGCTATCCAGTGTCTATGTTTATGCAATTTCATTATGTTGTTTATCTCTGATTGCATTGCATTCTACATACTTAGTACATTCAAACATACTAATGCATACTCTATGCCTACATGATGTTATCATATAAGAATCAAAGCTTCATTTGGTCATCATCATCCTCTACGTGGCTAGTGGTATCCATTCAAGTTAGTTGGTCAGTCCTCAATTCCAGGGATATTGGTTTCATTCCTATGCTATGTATTAAAGACTATCTTTCCTTTTTGGTATCTTTTGACTATGAGGTTGAGCCCTATGTCTTGTTGGACAAGATGTGTATTATGCTTGAGCTTTGACTCACTGATGATATTCAAGCTATTTAAATATAAGTCTCTCTCCCTTAGTCCCAATTTTCCTTGTTTATGTTTCTTATGTTGATTTATCTTACTTTCGTGACCAAGGATGTATGATAATATGCTACGAGGCTTGTTTTGGATTCCTTCGGGTTTAGGCTTGGGCCATGACAAAGATGGTATCGAAGCACAAGGTTAATAGATCCTCAAAGTCCAACACACCTCATCGATTAGAGTCTTATACATGGTTGTGTTGTGCACCACAACTATGAGTAGGAGGCTATTTAGAAAATGTTTCCCTTCTTCATAGACTATGTCATGCTTTATAAGTGAGATAGGGCTTTCCCCTCTAATGAATGTTCTTTGCTCTTCTAGTTGATCATGTCCTTCGAAGAGGAAGGCAAAGAAAGGTAATTTAAAGGTTTTGATATTAATGGATCCAAGTTTTACTATTCCTTCCATTATTTCTTTTGGTTGCTAATGGGCTTCTTGTGTGCCCCAAGTTAAGATATAAACCTTTGGTGTTTACTCTTGGTTAGGTATATTGTTGCTAGAAACTTCATAGTTATTGATCCGGGTTTGTATTGCATTAGGTCTTGCCTTGTGGCTTATTAGAGTTAGTATGGTGGATTTTGATGTCATACTAGGGATGCAATGGTTGCATACATGTTGTGTATTCATGAATAGTAAGACTTGTAGAATTAGGTTATGATTCCCTAATGAAACTATCTTTGAGTGGGAGGTTGCCAAGTAGTAGCAAAAGAGGTAGGTCCATTTGATGTCTTAAGGTATAATTGACATCTAAGGGGTTGCATTTATCATCTTGTGAGAATTGGAAGTGTTGAACCTAAGTTGTTTTATTTATAGAATTATTGGTAGCGGTAGATGAGGCCTTAAATGTCCCTTTCCAATATTTTGAAATTAGGGTAGTGTATTTTGGTTTGACTAGTACACTGGTTATGCCTATAAGTCTCATAATTAAGATCTTTAATTCCAACTCTAATAGGCTTATGGTGGTTTTAGTGATGATATGATGGTTCATTTCCCTAATAGGGAAGTGTATGTAAGTCATTTGAGTGCAGTACTACAAAGTTTAAGGAAAAAGGTTGGATGCTAGATAGGATTAATGGGAATTTTGGTTGTAAGAGGTTGGCTTCCTATGTCATGTGGTGCTGGGTGATGACACTAAGGTGGACCTTAGTAAGACAAAGGTAATTAGATATTAGAAATTGACTCTCTTAGGTGTTAGGAGCTTTTTAGGCTTAATGGGCTATTATCGGAGGTTATGAATAGGTTATCTTCTATCACTTCTCCTATGACATAGTTGACCCTAAGTAAGGCCACTGTTGTGACCAATATTTTGAGTAGGGTGATTTGATAGGTCGGGGAGTTGTTATCCCTTGTGTGATTCCTTTGTGCTAATGGGATTCATGTGTGTGTCCTAGATGATTGCATGAGTCTATTGTGGCAGGTAGGGGTCTATAAGGGTTTCCCTATGTTATCATTGCATAGAGTCTTATCTTCTGATCTTGGTTGGACTTACCTTGATGGGTTTGTCACTTCGCTAAGGTTGATTTGAGGTTCGAGTTTTGTTCTCAAGTGTGGAGGAGGGTAGGTGATATCTGGAAGTGTCCTTTTGAACTAGGAATGATCATTTTGAATATTCATGGAGATGTTTGGTTGGCTTATGTATCGGTAGTATTTGTGGGTTTCTTGAATAGGTTCTTAAAACCCTACCGTGATATGTTTGTAATGGTCTCTAGTGATGAGGTATTGATTTGTTTAGAGGTTGTGAATCATTTGGGGGTAGTGTTGCAAGTCTTAGAGGATGAGAGATTATTTACTAAATTTGATAGGTGTACATTGTGGATAGAAAGAGGGCGGTTAGAATTCTTTAAGGATTATGAAATGAGTGTGCATTATTTTTCTCCGGTAAGGCTAATATTGCGGTCGGTACTCCAGGTAGCCTAGCATGTGTTGTTGATGGTGGCAAGAGAAGACTAGTGGGGTTCATTAGTTGGTTACATTGAAAGCTAGGTTGAGGGAAGTTGAGCATAGTGGTGTAGCATTTTAGGTGGTTCCAAATCTTCCTTGGTTAAGAGGTCTAGATTAAGCAAGGCCTTGATTCAGCCTTATTAGAGTTAGAAGTTTTGAATGGAAAGATGGTAAAGTGAAGGTAGTCTCCCAAGGGGTAGAGGGTAATTTATGGAGACAAGTGGAATAGGTGTGGTTAAGGTTGATAAATGAGTTATGGTTGTTAGTCCTTATAGGATGAAGAGTGAAGTTGGTAAGGTTACATAAGTTTGGGGATCGCCTGTGGATAGGGGTTTGGTTAGTCTAGTTCTTCATGTTTCTAGGTTGATGGGACTTGTTGGTGACTCTAGTACTGTACCTCTCTTTGAGATTATGGGTGATGTGGTGTACAAGTTGGCTTAGGGGAAGGTCCCTGTGGAGGTGTTGGATGGATGAGTGGAGAGGTTGATTAATGAGAATGAAGTGTTCATTAAGGCCCTCTTGAAAGGATCATCAAGTCAAGGGTGTCTCTAAGGAAGCCGAAGTGGTCTTATGGGAGCGATATTTATACCTCATTCACTCTAATCAAGCCTAAGATAGCTATAAAGTCTTTCATGTGATTCCAAGTCCTATGTTTGATCCCCTTTGTCATTCATATACATTTATGTTTAACTTAGCAAGTTTATGATGATTTTATACTTATGTTGAGATTTTGAAAATGGTGTTTTAAATGTAATGTTGCATTCTTGT
>JAOTQJ010002267.1:18971-56657 GCA_025642045.1 Solanum sejunctum | reverse complement strand
CCTTAGTGCACTACAAAACTGATTTTCAGAATGCTGACATCTTGACGAAGGCTCTACCTAGAGCAAGGTTTGAGTTTTTTAGAAAAAGACTTGGTGTTTCTGCGCTTGAGTCAAGGATGAGTGTTAAAAGTAGTGCCTCAAAAGCTAGAGATTAGTTGTATCTCAAAATACAATTTAAAAGTAGGATTAAGTTAAATAAATCAGCTGCAGTGTTGTGTAGAATCTGATTATGTTGCTCCTATTTTTTAGGTTTTAGTTATTAGAGATAATCATAGCTTATGTTACTTCTTTTCTTTAGTTTTTTCAGTTATTTTTTCATGTGTTTATATAGCAGTCACTATTCTGATAATGAAGTAACTTAACATATGATATCTAAGCTTTTCCTTCTTCATATCTGTTTCATTCTCTCCAATATCATTTATCACATTTTAAGATGCACTGGCTCAAGAGTTGAACAACATCAATAGCTGGTAGAATATGGAACTTAAAATGTAAAAGCACTTTTAACAAAGGACAGGAAGCAAAACCCATACATATGGGAAAAAATGGTTTTGGTAAACCCATTATTGACTGTCCCCAACATCCGTCTAAATAAGAATGTTGGTATTAGAAATACATGGAGCTATTTTAAGGAAAAGATAACCATTCATGTGGTAACAAATGTTTTATTTTAAAAAAAGCATATTTACCACATGATGATTTTTAATACAACAAATCAGACATCTAATAATAAATAATCCTTATGCTATAATTTTTGTATTACATAATGCATTACAACCCCTAGTAGACCTAGATATAGTGTTATGCTTTTTAATTTGTTAACAATGGGTTGTATGTGCCTGTTACGTGTCAGGTATAGTTCTTATTGGTGAGATTAGTGACACGGCAGAAGAAGATGCTGCAGCCTTGATAAAGGTGAGTGATAACTTTGTAATAGTAGTATCTATCATAAATTACTATTTGCAATTAGGATGCAAGTTATGTTATGATGCTTTAGTCTATATGATGGAATAAATGGTATGCTCTGTGTTGGGTCTTTTCTTATGACGACTTCATGTTTGGGTCTACTACCTTGTGCAGGAGATTATTCTAGGAAAGTCAAACTATGATCATCCTACCTATACAAGGATGATAACAGTTAGGCTTGCAATTTAAGTTAGCACTTATGCCAGGATTAGTTTCAAATTTGAAAGTATTAGTACCCTCAAAACTACTAGTAAATCAGGTTCAATAAACAGTATCAACGCGCACACAAAAAGCAGTAAAGTGGCCCAGTCAACTTATAATGGAAAAACTCCTTGGTCAAGGGACACACAATCACTACCTACATTAGTAGGATTTCAACAACTTCAATAACTTCAGATGAGCAAAATCAACTTACAACTCAATCAATAAACTTAACTATTTAGAGTAAAACTTACTCTCAACTACAACTCACACAAAGAAAAATAACTTCTTAAACTATTTGTCCCTAAATTAAGATTCTAAGAATATTGTCAAACAAACTTAAACAATCAAGAAAACCTAACTCTAGATCTTGATTGAATGCTCTCGCAAAGTACCTGTGCTTTTACTGAATACTCTAGTTGATTTCTATTGCAAAAGCTATATCTCCTAAAGTTGATGATTGTATTAATATTGAACCCTAGAAACATCCCATAAAGGACTCCTTTGTTGGTTATTGTACACGAATCTTTTCCATACAAGAGTCCTTTTCCTAAGCTGCTGCCTTCACCGAATCCTCTCCTTATTATGTTTCCATAAATACCACTCCTACTTTGACAGGGATTCTGCTTAACTTCCCTGGTACAACTATGCAAGACTTGTTCCTTGTTGTGCTATTGCTAGTTCCATTTGTCATTATCAAAACAACATAGTCATACCTGCAATGATTTTGATAATGGCAAACCTATTTGCTTTATTCATGAGTTGCTACAAAACAACTTCCCCTTTTGACATCTCAAAAAGACAACAAGCATTAGCATAAACCAGGTAACAAGAACATTAGAACAGATATCAAGAGCCAAAAATAGCAACAGACAGAACACATTAGAACTAAGGATATTAGCCATCCACATAAAACAGAGAAATGCAGCAAGTCAAAGCAGAATAGGATATACATATCAAAAAATAACAGACCAGCATTGTTGTCTGCATAAGCATCTTGACAAAAAGAATTATACAACCCCCCAAAAAATTATGTGTAGTGCAAAGTAAAAAAGAGGATAGCAAAGGACTTGGAAGACTAAGGGTGAGGGGAGGGGCCAGCACTTAGTAGCTTGAGGAGAGAGTCCACTCGCTGATTGTGATCCACCTGCTGCTACAAGAGCCGGTCCTTGAGGCTAGCAACTTTTGCTTGAGAATCGTCAAGTTGGTCTTAAAGATCACCGATGTCATGACCAAAGCCTAGGGCCTTGATGTGACCAGCACATAGGGAAATTGAAGGAGCCCCAAGCAAGCCTCATAGCATATCATTACACATCCTTGGTCATGGAAGCAATAAAAAAGATAATAAGAGATAAGCATAATCAAACGTAATTGGGACTATTAGGACTAAGGTTAAACTTCCATATCATAAGCATAAAGAGCAAGAGAGTCAAGGCTCATACCATAGGTACGGAACATGTCCAACAACACCTCTACTACATAGATAAGAGTAGGGCTAACACAAGAAACCAGGCTCATCCTTATAGTTAATATATACATAAAAGATAGATAGTTTAGAATATTGCATGAGATCATAAGCAACATATCCGGAATAGAGGACTCAGCAACAAGCTTGAGTGAAACCGTACTAGCCACATGGGTGGAGATGCTCAAGCGAGGCTCTGATTCCTCCATGGTGATATCATGTAGACATAGAGTTTGCATTAGAACATTGGAATATACTAAGTATGTGGGATGCAATGCAACGACAGTTAAGCAACATGATCAAAATTCATAATCATAACAAGAGAGTTTATTAGCAACATGACATGAATGGACAATGCTTGTAGTAAAACAAGCTTTAGAATAATCATACTTTTATAACTTGCTAACACAATAAGATGACATGATTAGATCATCCAAATACCTTATAGTAAAGGGTGAGGGATATAACATGTGTCATAACCCCTTCTAGTAGGTAATGAGTAGTATATAAGGGTAAAGAGATAGCATAGTTCATAACAACTACATGTGTGCATATGAGGGTGAGGCATACCATATAGTTCATAACCTATTCATATGAGTATATTACGTAACCCTAAATCATACACGAGGATAAGATGTAGATCATAGTTCATAACCCCGACATGTAGAAATGAGTAAGTGAATAACACATGAGGATAAAGGTAGTATAAGTCATAATCCCTATATGTATATATATTGCATAACCTCAAACCATACACAAGGGTAAGGAGTACAACATAGTTCATAACCCCTATGTATGGATATGAGTGAATGACTAACATTGGTTCATACATAAGGGTAAGGTGTTAAACATAGTTCATAACCCCTACATGCAGGATTAACCTTGCACTAGAGAGTAAAGCATATAGCATAGTTCATAACCCCTTCTAGTAGGCTTCACAATTGACAAGAGCATAAACCTTAGCATAAAAACCCAATAGCTCATCAACAATTCCCAAGAACATAACAACATGAGAGACCAACAATTCACTTGCAATACCATAAGAGATTTACATGATTTAAACATACAAATATACATTCCTTTCATCATTATTTAATCATCATATAGTGATTGAACTCATAAGATATGCATTGGATCATCAATTCCTCAAGATCCCTAAATCAAATATTTTATCAAACACATGGCAGGTGCATAATGCTAGTATAAAATCATATAATTCAAGAGTGAAATCATATAAGAAAATGCATTTTAAAATCATCAATGGATACTTGGTAACACCCTCAAGCAATATACATCAAAGCCCTTCATCAAATCTCATGATAGATCTTAGATTTATAGCTCAAAACATGCTAAAACAACCATAATTTCATGAATCCCTGACATAGAGTACACTGAAATTCATAATATGCAAGACCTATGAGTAAATTAACTTTAAATCATACAATTTTAGGTAAAATAAAACTTAGACATCATGGGTGAAAGGAACCCATAAAAGAAACCCACATACCTTAGTCTTTAGAGAATTCTTGAAGAAGATTGGAGATGAAGAACTGAAGCTTGAGTGAAATCCTTATATCCAGAGAAAGTTTTGGCACTTGAATTTTGAGAGAAATATAAGACTAAGTATTTGAGTGAGTATTAGGGAGTTTCTTGAATGATATGGGTAAAATAAGACTAAGTATAGGTATTTTCACATATAGTAACACTTAGGCCTAAGACTTGAAAGTCTTGGACTGAATTAAAAAAAATGAACAGAAAATAGCCAGGGGAACATCGCGCCAGCAACGCGGAAAGCCCTCTGGAATTCGACATCTTGAAATTTGAAATTATGAATTGTTCGCTCTAAAATTGGAGTTAGACCCTTTTTCCCCTAAATTTGACCCCTTGAACAAGAATATGAAGTTGGATTCAATATCACACATGGATATTTTGATATATGGAAATTGCAATTTAGGGCACTTCTGAGGCACATTTTTGGGCATTTTTTGGGGTCACTACAATATCGCCCCTCTTAGGAACATTCATTCCCAATGTCAAAGAAATCTATATGATAAGATTAATAATGAACAAATTGGCCCAACAAAAATGCAAAAATACATTTAAAATACTATTTTCAAAACATCAACATGAGTGTCAAAAATTGTCATGAACTTGTTCACATAAACATGGATGCACGTAAATGACATAAGGGCTGAAACATATGTCTTGGAATCATGAAAGGACTTAACATATCATCATAATCTTGAATAGAAATGAAAGAGATATGGATATTGTTTCTCTATGCCTGCTGCCCGAGAGACTCTTTCAACTAGACAAACCTTCCAAAGAGCCTTAATGAACACCACATCCTTTTTAATCAACTGTACACCCTTCGATCCACTACCTCCATTGGGACCTTACCCTAAGTCAACTTATCCTCCACAACATCCACAACTTTAAAGATTTCTTTGACACTAGAGTCATCAACACATCCCCTCCACCTAAAAGCATGAAGAACCGAACAAACCACAACCATACACCTAGATCATTCCACCCTTATGCAACTTTACCAACGTCCCTCTACATTGAATAAGGAGTCATGACTGAAACTCATTTGTCAACCTCAGCCACACCTAGTCTATTTGGTACCATAAACTACCATCTCCCCCTTGGGAGACAACCTCCAATCAACCATCACTCATCAAGACCTTCAACTCTATCAAGATAGAAATCAAAGTCTTATTTAACTAGATCCTTTCAACCATACAAGATTTGGAACCATCAAAGACACTACACCACAATTCTCAACAGCATCTAACCTAGTCAACTGACCACCCAAAGGTCTCCACTTTCCATAATTAACAAGCAACCTCACCTCCTCCAAATTTTAGCATCACCCTAAAATGACTCATAAGCTCTCCCCCACTTTCGAAAGCAGCCAACACATCATCACCAAGAACTACCACAAACGTGTCAATGTAGGGTTTTAAGACCCTATTCATAAGACCTATAGACATGACCGGTGTATAAGTCAACCAAAAGACACCACCCCAAATTCAACATACGGGAAAGAACATTCAATAGCTCTTGTCACTGGAAACAACTCAATAGAAATAACTTAGGCTCACTATCCCTAAATCTTATAAGATGATAAATGCAATCCCTTGGAGATCAATTGTACCCTAAAATGAGAAATAAACTTACCCCCTTCACTACCACTCAAGACTGGTTATAAGGGAATTGAAATCTAGCTCTATGGGCCCTACCATCAATGGTGACACAACATACATGCAAACAATCCTCTCCAAGTATGATTTCAAACTCACCACATTCAATCCAACAAAACCATAAGTTAGGATCTAAATACAATATGACCTCAAAACAATTTCCATAGACCTTTCTAGCAATAATAGACTCACTAATGGGATATATACCAAAAATATCCGAAACACATATGAATCCCACTAGCAACAAAAAGGAAACTTCAACATACCAGTAGCAACATCGGGTGCCTCATCCACCCCTTGCCTACTTTGAAGAGCATAAAAACGATTACGTCTTAGAGCACTTCCTTGATCAATATACCTACCTTAGGCCTCTTGATTCACATGACCACCTTGCCCTTAAGGATGGCCCTCCTTGCCCTTGTTCTAGACATAAAGGCAATCAATAAGCTTGTGACCTTCCTTCCCATAATCATAACATGCTCTTGAATTCTTTAAGCATTTGCCATAATGATGCTTTTCACATTTTGGGCATTTTGAGAAACTCATTCCACCATCACCTCCTTGGAACCTTGGTCTATCTATTCCTTCCATAGAAAGCCTCTTGTTTGGAGCACAAGAAGACCCTTAGCCTTGAAACTCGATACATTATTGGAGCCAGTTATCCTTAAACTGATCCCTCTTGGACTCTCCACTCCTCTTTTTCCTAAGCTATTCACCCTCAAGTTGGTCAACATAATTCATGATGCGGGACAAATCCATATCATTAATCAACATAGTGGACTAGCATTCTTTGTTTACCAAGTTAGAGACACTCATCACAAACTTATTCATCCTAGCCCTTGGGTCAACAACTAAGTGAGGAGAATACTTAGAGAGTTTGTTGAACTAGAGGGCCTACTCCCTCAAACTCATTGACCCTTGTCTCAAAGTCATGCATTCTACCAATTTGTCTTCCCTAAGCTCAAGAGGGAAGAATTTATTAAGAAAGGCTGCCCTAAACTCTTCCTATAGAACCATATTGTTGACTTCCTTCTTCTCCCTCCATTAATCATACCATGTTTGTGCTACCCTTTTGAGTTGGTAGGTTGCCAACTCTGCCTTATCTTCCGATATAACACCCATAATGTCTAATTTCTTTTAAATCTCATCAATAAACTCTTATGGGTCTTCATCCACCCTTGACACATAAACTCTTACTGATCCTCATGAAGTCTCTCACTCGAGAAGCCGGTGTAGGAGCTTGAGGGGCTTGGGCCCCTTGATTGGCTTGGTTGGGCACAACTTGTGCAAGCTAAGTGAGAACGTGTTGAAGCTCCCCATTAGCCGGTTGTCCCTCGGGAGTACATAATCTTCTTCCTCTTGTGTTAGGCATGATCAACTCGCATGGCAAAGAATAATTGTTAGGGGAGAGAGACTACTTCAACTCTATAGTGAGACTTAGGACATAAAGAAAGGAAACATCTCCTAAAATGCCTCATAGACTCTTGCTCATAGTTGTGGTGCATAACACAACCATGAACAAGACTCTAATCGATGTATTGTGTTGGAATTCGAGGATCTAATAACCTAGTGCTCTGATACCATCTTTTACACAACCCAAGCCTAGGGCCTAGATGTGATCAGCGATTGGGGAACCTGAAGGAACTCCAAGCAAGCCTTATAACATATCATTACAAATCCTTGGTCATAGAAGAAATAAAAATGACAATAAGAGATAAACATAATCAAGGGGAAGTGGGACTAAGGGTAAATCTCCATATCATAAACATCAAGAACAAGAGAGTCAAGGCTCATAACATAGATATATAACATGTCCAGCAACACCTCTACTACATAGATAAGAGCAGGGCAAAGATAAGCAACCGGGCTCACCCTCATAGTTAATGTATACATAAAAGAAAATTTAGAACATAGCATGAGATCATAAGTAACATCCCCGGAATAGATACAAGCTTGAGTGAAATCGTACTAGCTATGTGGGTGGAGATGCTCAAGCAGGGCTCCGATTCCTACATGGTGATATCATGTAGGCATAGAATATTCGTTAGTACATTGGAATGTACTAAGTATGTGGGATGCAATGTAATGAGAGATAAGCAACATAATCAAAATGCATAATCATAGTAAGAGATAATATATTAGAAATATGACATGTATGAACAATGTTTATAGTAAAACAAGATTGAAAATAATCATACTTTTATAACCTGCTAAAACAATAAGATGACATGATTAGATCATCCAGATACCTTATACTAGAGGGCGAGGGATATAACATGAGTTATAATCCCTTCTAGTAGATAATGGGTAGTACATGAGGGAAAAGAGATAGCATATTTCATAACCCCTATATATGTGAATATGAGGGTGTGGCATACCACATAGTTCATAAGCCTTTTATATGAGTATATTGCATAACCCTAGATCATACACAAGGGTAAGGAGTAGATCATAGTTCATAACCCCAATATATAGAAATGAGTAAGTGAATAGTAGATGAGGGTAAATGTAGTACAAGTCATAACTCCTACATGTATATATATTTCATAACCTCAAACCGTACACAAGGGTAAGAAGTGCAACATAGTTCATAACCCCTACGTGTGGATATTAGTAAATAAGTAGCATTGATTCATACATGAGGGTAAGGTTTCAACATGGTTCATAACCCCTACATGTAGGACTTGGCCTTGCACTAGAGGGTAAAACATATAGCATAGTTCATAACACCTTCTAGTAGGCTTCACAATTGACAAGAGCATAAACCTTAGCATAAGAACCCAATACCTCATTAACAATTCCTAAGAACAAAACAACATGAGAGACCAACAATTCGCTTGCAATACCATAGGAGATTTACATGATTTAAACATACATATATATATATATATATTCCTTTCATCATTATTTCATCATCATATAGTCATTCAACTCATAGGACACGCATTGGATCATCAATTCCTCAAGAATCCTAAAGCGAACATTTTATCAAACAAATGGTGGGTGTGTAATGCTAGTATAAAACCATGCAATTCAAGAGTGAATCATATAAGAAAATTAATTGTAAAATCATCAATGGATACTTGGTAACACCCTCAATTAATATACATCAAAGCCCTTCATCAAATCTCATAATAAATCTTAGATTCATAGCTCAAAACATGCTAAAATAATCATAATTTCATGAAACCCCAACATAAAGTGTAGTGAAGTTCATAATATGCATGACCCATGAGGAACTAACTTTAAATCATGAAATTTTAGGTAAAATAAAGCTTGGATATCATGGGTGAAAGGAACCCATGAAGGAAAGCCATATACCTTAGCCTTTGGAGAATCCTTGAAGAAGATTAAAGATGGAGACTTGAAGCTTGAGTGAAATGATTAGATCTGGAGAAGGTTTTGGCACTTGAGTTTTGAGAGAAATATAAGCCTAAGCGTTTGAGTGAGTATTGGGGAGTGTCTTGAATGATATGAGGGTGAAATAAGGCTAAGTATAGTTACTTTCACGTATGGAAACACTTAGTCCCATGACTTAAAAGTCTTGCATTGAGTTAAAAAAATGAACAAAAAATATCCAGGGGCACATTGTACTAGCAACGCAGAAAGCCCTCTAGAATTCGGCATCTAGAAATTTGAAATTGTGAATGGCTCACTCTAAAATCGGGGTTAGACTCTTTCCCCCCTAAATTTGACCTCCTAAACAAGAATATGAAGCCAGATTTTTAATATCAGGCACATATTTTGGGATATATGGAAATTATAATTTTGAGCACTTTCGAGGCACATTTTTAGGGTCGATACAAACAACCTGATCCTAAAGACGATCTCAATCAATTTGAGCCTCCTGATGTTCCCTCATGATCTAAGTGATAGTGCCAAATGACTTTAGTAGGGTAGCTGCAACAGCAGCGATAGTAGGAGGAGCATATTTACACTCAAAAACAGTGTGATGAACAATCATATCCTTGTTAGTCAATGCCCTTCCTGCCCCAAGAGGTACCTGAAATGCCCTAAAGACATGAGTCAATAGGTTACCATATGCCAGCTGATTGTGACCCTCCTCGGGATTAACAATACGTCCCATATGCTTGAGAATCGTAGCAGGCCAATCTACAAGCTCCTACTGGTCGATGTTTTGCAATCCCCATATCCTGAAATGTTGCTTCATTCCTATGCTTAGCCCTGGGCAACACCCCCTTATGCACTACCTCAAATAAAAGTATCAAATATAGGGACATCTCTGCCTTAAACACCTTCCTGGGCACATTATTAACCTGCCCACCAGAAAATTTGGAGGACAAAACACAGCCAGAACTCTCCAACCACACATACTCAACCAACCCTATGAATGGAATTTGCATAATCTTCCCTAGTTTCTATTTATCAAACACAATATCTACCCCATGCACCTTCGAGGTAGCCACATCCCCTTCAACAACAACAAGGTTAACATAAAATTCCACTACTTCAGACTCAAACATTGGGGTATCAGTATCAAAAAGAGATTTATCGACCCATGGGAGGCCAATTTGTCACACAATTATGTGACCACAAGATAAGTACAGACCTCAGGGTAGATAACCCTTACCCTTAGTACTTTAGAACTAAAATAAAGTTCCTTTCTAACTTTATTGAAATTCTCCACATGTTTCTTCACCTTTGGTGGAGCAAGGGGAATAGAGGAAGAACCAAGTGCAAGGGTCCAATCGGGAGAGTAAGAGACCTAGACAAGTGAAGATGGAGAAATAGAGGACTTACGGAAGTGAGCCTTCTTATGACTGGAAGAAGGAATAGTAGAGTCAAACACATACCTTTTGCTCCTAGTGTTGGGACCATGATTGTGAGGAGTAGTGGGCAGTGGAAAAGAAGGCGAGGGGGCCGGACTACTAAGGAAAATGCACCAGAACTAGGCTAAAGAAATGTCATCTTGCATATCTTAATGCTTTGGTGCATAGGGAGGCACTGTAGGTTCAGGAGAACATATAGACTTAAGGGTGCCATGAGGAGGTGACCCTACTTGTACTAGGGGTTTATTGGTGGAAGAAGTTGAAGGTTCATCAATGAGGTAATGACTAGACGATTTAGGGTCAGGAATAAGTAGGTCGATGATGATCCAGTAGGGTTTAGATAGAGAAGGGCATGGTTGATAGTAGGGTAGGTCTGGGGAAGGTGAGGGTAAGGGAGAGGAGGGTTATTTATGTTAATCAGTGGTGAGGATGGTGGCAGTGACTAGCTGTGGATGGAGGGGGACGAATAGAGTTCCCTTGTGAGAGATCTTGTGGTACAGAGGGGAAATGGTGTTTGAGTCTATATCAGAGTAAGCAACAAGAGATGCCATTGTTGGATGGTTATTTTCTTAGAGAAGGGTTTTACTTTTTTTGGTTTGTGAACAAGGATGGTAACTAATGTCTTTTGGACTCATAGATGGGTACATAAAAAGGTATATAGGGAATTGGAGGAGGGCTCGAGATGTGATTTAAAGGACGTGTTCTAACAACTATAACTGCATGACTCTTAAGATCTCAAGTGATGGTGATCATTGCCTTTTGAAGCAATAACACTTCTTGCCAAATGAAGACACAGATAAAAGGGACCTGGTTAGGTATACACTATAGATAACCTTTCATAAGGTATGCATTTGTATTCATTCAAATAGTGGAAGTTATAGGAAAGGGCGTACCAGATAGATATAGCATGTGAGAACCAGTTCCTCCAGACTTGATGCCTTACTACAACGTCAGACACTAAGGCTAATATCAGCAGTTTCCAATGTATGTGTCTAGGTGTATATTTATAAGAGGATACCCGCATATTCGTTCAATTTAAAAGGTCTATGCAGTGCTTGAAGTACAAATTAAGAGTCGAAAAAAGAAAGGCAGGAATCCCTTATTAGCCATAGATGAAGGTAGTTCTATTGAAAATGTACCATGCTTATGAAATGGGTGAAGATATCGGTAACCTGGTCCTCAGTTTTGCAAAACACCATTTCAATAAGCCCCTTTTCCACATTGTCCCTCGAGAAATTATGTCTCATATCGATATGTTTGGTATGCTTGTATTGGACTAGATTCTTTGCAATATTTACTACACTTGTGTTATCACACATGATGGTGATACAGTCAACTTGGATCCCAAAGTCTACAAGTAGCTGTTTAATCCATAGGAGTTGAGTATAACAGGAGGCAACTACAACGTACTCAACTTCAGCAATCGCCAAAGCAATAAAGTTCTATTTCTTGGTAGCCCAAGAGATCATGCAGGGTCATAAGATATGTGCCATTTTTGAGGTGCTCTTCCATTCTATAGAGTGTCCTGTATAATTGAGATTAACAAAGTCAACTCAATAGAATAAAGAGCCAGCAGGGTACTAGAGAACCAGGTCCATGGAACCTTTTAGGTAGCACATAATTCATTTGACAGCCTTGAGATGTGATTCCTTGTATTTTGATTGAAACCTTGCACACATCCTCACACTAAATACAATATCAGGTCTATTGGTTGTCAGATATAGAAGTGATCCAATCATACCTCTATGCTTGGTTTCATCAACTCCAACTCCTATTTTATCTTTGTCAAGCCTAATAGTAGTTGCCATAGGAGTATCGCTTACTTTGGCATCCAACATCCGAAACTTAGTGATTATCTCCTTAATGTACCTTAGCTGGTGAATAGATGTGCTTGTCTATCCCTGATGTACTTGGAACCCTATGAAGAAATTCAATTCTCCCATCATACTCATCTTAAACTAATTTCCCATGAGTTTTGCAAATTTTGCCCCTAGAGTTGTTTTCGTTCCTCTAAAGATGATGTCATTGACATAAACCTCAACAATGAGCACAAGGGCACCCTTGTTTTTTAGGAATAGAGTTTTGTCAATTGTTCCTTGTGAGTAACCATGGCTCAATAGTAAACTAGAAGTCGATCATACCAAGCTCCGGGTACCTGTTTTAGTCCATATAGAGTGTTATCTAGCTTGTACACATAGTCTGGATGATCATGGTCTTCAAAACTAGGTGGTTATATTACATAGACTTCCTCCTACAGATAACTATTAAGGAGTTCACTTTTAATATCCATTTGGTACAACTTAAATTCCATATGAGCAGCAACTGCTATGAGCATCAGGATGGCCTCAATATGAGCGACAGGGGAAAAAGTCTCACCATAATCAATTCCTTCCTCTTGATTGAACCTTTGCACCACTAATGTAGAGTTAGTTCTGGTAACCATACCTTGTTCATCCAACTTGTTCCGGAACACCCACTTTGTTCTAATAATGGTTCAATGTTCTAGAGAGGGAACCAGGTGCCATACCTTACTGCGCTCAAATTGTAAGAGTTTTTCCTGCATGGCTCATATCCATTCTTTATCTATCAATGCTTCTTTGACATTTTTTGGTTCGACCAAGGACTCATATGCAGATAAGGCACACATATTCTTAAGCTTTGATCTGGTATATATTCTTGAGTCGAGAGGGTTATAAGGTTTTCAAGAGAGTGGGAACTCTTATGCTTCCAGTTGTTTCTTGGGTCCTCAGGTGCAGGATTGTTACTTGTAGTATCTAAGGGACTAGCTCCAGCCGAGTGAGATGTCCTAGCTGAGCCATCTCCATTTTGAGTTGTAACTGATATGCTATCAAAATACAACACATTTGATGCCTAAAAAAAGGGATTTTGTGCATTCTTAATGAGATTTTGTATGGTTTTTATGAGTTTTTTTTCTTGCAGAAAAGTTAGCTTAGCATGATTTTAAAGAAAGGTTGCAGATTTTCCTGAAGCTTATGATATACGAGCATACTTATGAGTTTTAGCCTAAGCTACGAGTCGGAGGGTGTGTCATTAGCAAGAATCAAAGACCAAAAATACAAAAATCTGCTAAGTGGAGGTCACCCATACGAGGCTATCCTACGAGTCATAAGTTTCACTACTACTAGTATAGGTGGACTTGTAGTAGGAACGAGAGAGCCAAAATATTAGACCAAAAATTGAAGATTAATCTAGGAACATACGATTCATAGCTCAAGAAATGTCTTGTACTTATGGGTCATACCAGTTTAGTCCAAGATGCTAAGAACCTGATATGATACCCTGACTATGACTCGTAGGTCATCCTACGAGTTGTACCTACAAGACTTATCAGCTGCCAGCTGTCTTTTTTGTATAAATTCTAGGGTTATTTTTTAAATACTATATATAGTTTAAGTTAGGTTTTTAGAGAGAGGGGTACCAAGAGACATTAAAGAATCACCTTCTGAATCTTTTCTTAGTTTCTTAGAGTAGATTATTGTTCTCTCTTGGGAAACCCATTTTGGGGATTGCAGATCCTACTTTCTACTCATTGTTGATCAAGCAAGCTTATTAGTTTGCAACTTTTGGTGCCTACTTTCTTCATTGTTATTTGTAAAACTCTTATTTATGTCTTGTATGTGCATTTTTGCTTGTTTTTACTTAGCCATGAGTAGCTAAGCACCCACAACTTGGGGTTATGGGAACCATGGGTAGTTGAGTTGAGATAACCTAGGCTTATTGCATTTCTACAATTAGGGTTTACATGTATTGTCTATTTTCCTTCATTATGATTGATGTTTGGTGGTGGCCAACACCAAACCCCATCTACTGTCATGATCCCGAGCAAGATAGTGATGAATAGGAAAAGAAAAGTAGATGATAGCATTAGATCAATTTCTTCTCGTCTAATCAATCGAACCTGACAAAGGGGAGATTGAATGGGACAATTGGTAATGGTTATTTGGCATACCATGGCTGCAGATCAAGCGCCATGGTGAAATTCAGCCTTCACCTTCATAAGAGGGCTAGAAGAACCTAAGTTATTGTGCTGCATGCTAATCTTCAATTGTGGTTATGTTGCCTAGGTTAATCAAATCAATGAACTATGGGGAACATAATTCCCAAGTTGTCCTTAAAATTGAGTCTTTTCCAGTATAGTTATAATTTTACTATTGTTTTGGAATCACAACCCCCCCTTTAGAGATTTTAGTTATTGATGCTTGAAACGGTTTGTAGTGAAGTCTTGTAGTCAAGCCCTGTATTCCCTATAGAATCGACCTTGACCTTTGGTTAGGTTAATTGCTGACAATGATTGCTTTCATATTAGAGCGTGAATATCAGGATGATAAATAATATAAGCTATCAAAAAATTATGGCGTTGTTGCCGTGAAATACAACTAGGTTTTGATTTGATTTCACTATGAGTTAGTTGTAGTATTGATTTCTAGAGTCTCATGTATTTTACTTTTATTTTTATTTTTGTTTTTGATTTTATTTACAGGAGGAGCCAAGACAATCCCTTAGCTCCACTTAATTTGGAGATC
The DNA here is from genome assembly GCA_025642045.1 of Solanum sejunctum. NCBI lineage: Eukaryota > Viridiplantae > Streptophyta > Magnoliopsida > Solanales > Solanaceae > Solanum > Solanum sejunctum. The sequence goes on along the minus strand of JAOTQJ010002267.1, from coordinate 41,485 downwards.
CATCGACTACCAAGGAGAATGACTCAAGTGAATGAGAATATCGAGGTTGAGGAGGATATAAATATGAATGAGGATATGGGAAGAGAGGAGAATCCACAACAAAGGGGTAACAAACCATAACTTAGGGACTTCAATGAAAATACTTATGGGTGGAATCAATATCGGTTGAACCCTACGGCTATGGACGTTACTAGTACCATAGTACTTCCTCCTTTACTAGTAGATACTAAGTTCACAGTACCAAGTGGATTGCTTCAAATGCTCTAAAATCGTGGACTATTCACAGGGCTTCCTTCGGGGGATCCCCGCTGTCATCTTCAAAATGTGGTGTTTGTTTGTAAGAGTGTCATGGGGACACAAAACCTTTCTCTTGATGTTGTTGGTTTAAGAGTGTTTCCATTGTCATTGACTGGCAATGCAGCTGTATGGTTGTCCGAGCTCCTTCGGGTACTATCACAAGTTGGGCTGTGCTAAGAGAGTATTCCTTGAAAGATATTTCTCAAGATCTAAGAAGTTGAAGCTCAAGGACCAAATCAACAACTTTGAGCAATTATCGGGTGATTCTATTAGCACAACATGGGAGAGGTTTACTAAATGATTGAGGATGGTCCCTGATCACAAGATTTTTGATGATGTCTTGGTTGAGATTTTCTATCGGACACTTGACGAGAATAGTCAAGCTTCACCGACACAATTATGGGAGGCATGTTCTTAGCCCAACCTTTTGCATTGATAGCCACAAGGATGGAGCAAGTGGTCAAAACAAATAGAGAATAGGGTTAATGAAAGTGAGGTGTGATGAAACCTTCTTGTGCAGTCAACACCAACAATGAGCAAGCAAAGGTGAACAAAGAGATCATGGAATAATTTGCTAACCTTCGCACAAGTATGAACTTGCTTTTAAAGAAAAACCAAGCAAGTGTCAAGGCAATCACCCACCAATGTTCGAAGGCTCCTATCTATGATGATCTATTCTTTGATAAGGATGCATGTGTTGTAAACAACCAAGCGGCGGGTTTTCGAAATAACCCCCAAGGGTCCAATCGGACTATTGAAGGCAAGGTTTTGGGAATCAAGGTCGAAACCTCAACTATGATGGAATGTATAGATACAATTAGGATGGATATTATGAGAGAGAGAGAGAGAGAATACTAGACGCAGAGTGGAAAAGAAGAGTTGTCTATGGGAATGGTCCCTGTGTGCTTCCTCACAACCATGATGCCGAATCAAGCAACTCCAGGATTGAAGATATGTTGAAAATTTGTTAAAGCGAGTCGACCACTATGATGAGACTTTAAAGGGAATGAAAGTGGATATTTTAAGTATTAACGAAAAACTAGAGTCTCACTCGATGGCCATTAAGAAACTAGAACAACAATTCGGGCAAGTTTCTTCACAAACGAACCAATGCCAAAAGGGCACCCTACCAAGCAGTATAGTTCAAAGCCCAAAGAATGAAGGGCATTTTATGGCGGTGATGACTATGAGTGCAAGAGCACTGTAGATCCCCCTATGCCAGTAATTATAGATGAAATTGAGGAGAAGGGTCTTACTGGTGAAGTTATGCTTGAGGGCGAAGATCCGAAGGTTTTTCAGATGCACCAAGAAGAGGCAAAGGAGCATGAGAAATTAAAATCTAATCCCAAACCCCCTTCTACTTTCCCTCAAAGTCTTAAGAAAAAGGAAGAGATGGGAAAATTCAAACACTTCCTCTTGATGTTGAAGCAACTGTCCATTAACATTCCCCTTTTAGAGCCCTCGGAGAAAATGCCCACATATGCCAAGTACATGAGGGATTTGGTCACCAAGAAATGCACTTTGAGCCCAAGAGTTCTCACAAGAACTCCAACAATGTAGTGCTCTTATGACCAAATGCCTTGTGCAAAAATAAGAGGACTCTGACATATTCATTATCTCTTGCACCATTGGTGATGTTGAGTTCGCAAGAGCATTGTGTGACTTAGGAGCGAGCATCAACTTAATGACTTTTGGTCTATTCAAAAGGTTTGGCCTTGGTACCCCTACCCCGATAAGAATAAGGTTGCTTATGGCGGATCGTACCATTAAAAAATGGAGGGAATCTTTTTGGAAATGCTTGTTAAAGTTGATAAAGCCATCTTTCCAGCAGAGTTCGTGATCCTTGACTGCGAAAGTTGATTTTGAGGTGCCTTTCATCTTGGGAAGATCATTTATCACCATTGGGAGTGCCTAAGTGGATATGAATTCAGGTCAACTATGGTTTCGGGTAAATGATGCAGATGTCATGTTCGATATTCGCCAATCTATGAAACACTCGGATGAGTGCAAGAGTGAGAAGTGGACCCCCAATTTTAGTTAATGAAGAATGATGACAAAATTGAGCTACGACATTAAACAAGGTACTTCTTAGGAGGCAACCCAAGCATTTTTGATAATTGTTGGCTTGTTTTAAGTGATTTTGGTTGTTTAGATTATTAGGTAGAAGGTGTGAGTTTGTTTTATGATTGAAAGACGTTGGTGAAATTGTAACATTTTGGGAATTATTGTGTTTTGATCTTTGGTTTGAAGGTGAAAATTGAAGAACTGAAGATCTGAAAAATGACACTTGAAGCAGCCTCTACAATCAGGCCTACGAGTCATACTCCTCACTACGACCCATAGACATGCATTGTAGAGAGAATTAGTGAGTATCAGAATGTCACGACCCATATCAGAATGTCACGACCTAGGCCTAGGGCCTAGACATAACATGGTGAATGGGGAACCCAAAGGGACCCCAATAAAGCCTCTTTACTTGTCACAACACATCCTTGGTCGCAGAAACATACAAAAGATATATATATTAAACAAGGACAATGAGGCTAAGGGAAAAGCTTGCCAAAACAACAACATTACAAAAATAAGGAGTCACAACTCATATCATAAATACACATTTGTCCAACATGCACCTCTAAGTACATAGATAGAGCGGGGCTAAGACAGATCTACCGGGCTCACTCTCATAGTCAATAGAACATAAAATAGTGTCTTAATACATAGATAATAGAAAAATAGACTAAGGTCCCCAAAATGGAAGATTCACCAACAAGTTTGGAATAGCACCGCCTAGCCATGTGGAGGACGAGGATCAACTCGAGCATCGATTCCTACATGGTGATATCATGTTGGCAAGAGTATGAATTAGTACGTTTTAATGTACTAAGTATGTAGGATGCAATGCAACAAGAAATAGAAATCATAATCAAAATGCGTAACAATAGATAATAGGCATAATATAGTAATATGACATGTATGATTGATGCTAAAGTAAAACATTCTTGGGTAAATCATGCTCATATAAAATATCATATGTGAAGAAGAGACCAATCTAGCTTTCTAACCTTGGTTGGTTGATGATGGTCTCACTTCAATCATCCTAGGTGGCGAGGTATAAACCCCTCATAGGTTGATGTTGGTCACAACCCAATCATCCTAGGAGGTGAAGTATAAACTCCTTACATGGTTGATGAGTACAAACCCTCAACTCGATTAATGATGGTCACACCCTAATCATCCTAGGTGGTGAAGTATAAAACCCTCATATGGTTGATGAGTACAAACCCCCAACTCGGTTGATGATGGTCACACCCTAATCATCCTTGGTGGTGAAGTATAAACCTGTCACATGGTTGATGTGTACAAACCCCTAACTCAGTTGAGTATGGTCTAATGCAACACTTTATATAGAAATAATCATATACATAAGCTCATTTCATCATTATAACATCATTCACATCATATCTCATGCTTTGGACCTTCAATTTCTCAAGAAACCATAACCAGGCATTTTATCAAACACTTGGTAGGTGTACAATGGGGATAAAAGAGCATGTAATTTATGAAATCATGCAAGAAAATCCATAGTAAAACCATCAATCAACACCTTGTAACATCTCTAAGACATCCACATCAAAACATCTCATCAAAACGTACAATAGATCCAAGATATATAGCTCACAACATAGCAAAATAGTCACAACTTTACATAGCTTTCACATAGTTCATAGGCATGTTCATACTAGTAAACCCATTTGTAAACTACATTTTGAATCATGAAATACTAATTAAAAGAGGGTTTAGGCACCAAGGGTAGAAGGAGCCAATGTTTCAATACCACCTTAGGTCTAGAGTTGCTTGGAATTTAGATTGGGAAGAATGGGGGCTAGGAAATGATCTTAGAATCCAATCTTTTTCTTGGATTTCCTTGAAATCAAATTAGGGATTGATGGAGGATCTTGAGAATATTCGGGCCTGTGATTGAGATGACAGAAGTGAAATTGGGTCCTTAAGATTAGAGTTTAGGTCTTCTAGGAAGGTTAAGATAGCCTAAAAATTCAGCAAGGGTCATTAGGATAATTAACATTTACGAAAATGCCAATGGTGAATAGGTAGAAAAATTGGCAAAGTGTCATCTTACTGAAGACTTCACTAGTCGTGTGGTACTTCACAGGCCGTGTTGATTGCCCATGAGGCAAGACTTAGATAGAAAAATAGAATTGGAACACTTGAGAAAAAGTTAGTGTCGACATCACTTTGATGGCCGCTTTCACGAACCGTGTAGTGTTACACGAACCCTGTACTGGTTCGTCCCAACTCACTTAGACAAGAAAATGCTTCTGGCCATCAGACACCCAGGTGACATGGCCGGTACTCCTTTACACAAGTCGTACAAGGTAGTCATGGCCCATGCCATAGCTTTCAATGCCACCCACGCCTAGCCAAGCCTCCTAAAACAGCTCCATGCCCCTCCTCACGACTAGTGGTGAGTCACACGACCTATGCCACTGGGCGTGGATCAAGACATAGCCTCACCATGCCACTTTCTAGCCCCAAACATTACCCATGACCCGTACAAAGCCACACTGCCCATATGGGTGCCTCTGGGTCTCCATTGCACGGGAGGCTCTCACAAAAATGGTCATAACTTCTTCCTCCAACATCGGAATTAGGTGAAACCAATTGTTTGCGATGCTAACTCAAAGGGCTTTCATTTTAAATGTAGTGGGCCACCTTGTTCCAAATGTGCTAAGAGTTATGCTAGTTTAAAGTTGATACTTATATGAAACAACGCCCAAAACTCAACTTGAAGGTAAGTCTTGAACTCGTTTAGGTACTAGGAGTCTCCTATGAATCTAGTATACCCCAAACCAAACCAAGTGAGGCTTGAAACATAGATATACAAGAGAATAAGGTTACAGAGTTTCACAATATCTCCCTATTGGGAATATTCATCCCAGAATGTGAGGAAAATGTACACAAGGAAAGTAGTCATGAAGAGTTTTTGCCTAACATGGATGCAATAAATGTATCTAAACATGATTTTCAAAAGTCTCAATATGAACATCAAAATTTACTATAAAACCTTTCCCATATAAGCATGAATGCATGCAATGGCTTCAGGCCAAAAATTAAGACATGAAATCGCATAGGGGACTTAAGATTAGTACCTGAGGCTGAGTGGAGTGGAAAAGATAAGGATATCATTTTTGCATGTCCACTTTGGCCACCCATGTAGTGCTTTCGACTTGTTGGTTCCTCCAAAGAACCTTAACAGATGTCACCTGCTTTTTCCTTAATCTCGTCACTTGCCTATCTAAAATCTAAATCGGGACCTCCTTATAAGTCCAGTTATCCTCAACAATACCCACCACCTCAAGAGGCACAATGGCATTAGGGTCACCCACACATTCCGTCAACATAGAGATATGGAACACCGGATGAACCAAGTTCATTTCACTATTCAAATTTAACTCATAAGCTACCGTGCCAACCCTCTTCAAGACCTCATAAGGACCAATATATCTTGGACTCAATTTCCCCTTCTTACCTAAATAGTCCACTCATTTCATTGGAGAAACCTTCAAATAAACCCAATCACCCACTTTGAATTCAAGGTTCCATCTTCTCACATTGGCACAAGCTTTTTTACGACTTTGGGCCATTCTTAACCTTTCCCTAATCATCTTAACCATCTCAAAAGCATCCATAAATAGATCTAGTCCCAATAAGGCCACCTCTCCAACCTCAAACCAACCGACCAGTGATCTACATTACCTTCCATAAAAAGACTCAAAAGGAGCCATACAGATGCTAGAGTGATAGTTGTTGTTGCATGCAAATTCAATTAAAGGAAGATGGTCATACCAACTACCTCTCAACTCCAATACATATGCCCTAAGCTTATCTTCAAGGGTTTGAATGGTTCTTTCATCTTGGAAATCTATTTGGGGATGAAAGGCCGTATTAAGGTTAACTTTTATACCAAGACCCCTTTGTAAAGACCTCCAAAAGTGAAGTTAATTGTGCACCCCAATCTGATATGATAGATAAAGGAACCCCAAATAACCTCAGTAACTCATGGATATACAACCTTGCACACTCTTCGGCTCGTATGTGGTCTTAACCGGTAGAAAATGAGCCAATTTGTCCATCCTATCAACCACCACCCATATGGAATCAAAACATTTTCTAGTCTTGGGAAATCCAACTACAAAATCCATATTAATACCCTCCCACTTCCAAGTAGGGATCTCTATATCTTGGGTTAGGCCACCCAGCTTTTGATGTTCGGCTTTGACTTGTTGACAAGTATGGCAACCGAAAATGAATTTGCCAAAGTCTCCCTTCATGCCTCTCCACCAATACACATCCCTCAAGTCTCTATACATTTTGGTAGAACCAGGGTGGATAGAATAAGAGGAATTATGGGCTTCATCAAGAATTCTCTCCCTCAAACCATCAATATAAGGCACACACAACCTATCTTAGTATCTAAGGGCCCCATCTACCCTTTGGGAGAAAACCTCTATCTTGCCCTTTTTCACTAAAGCCTTCAACTCAAGCAAGGAGGAGTCTAGATATTGTTTTGCTAACACCTCATCAACCAATGAAGATTTGGAACCATCAACCACAACAACACCACTATCCACATCTTCCAACCTTACCCCCAACCTAGCCAATCTATGCACCTCCCTATCCATATCCCTATCACCACCACTCACATGATCTAGGCTACCCATAGACACTTGACTCAAAGCATCCGCCACAATATTTGCCTTTTCGAGTGGTAATTCACACTCATGTCATAGTCCTTAAGAAGTTCTAGCCACCTTCTTCGCCTCAAGTTGAAATCTTTTTGAGTGAAGACATATTGAAGACTCTTATGATCGGTGAAGACATCAACATGCACCCCATACAAATAATAATGTCAGATCTATAATGCAAACACCACGGCGGGCAATTCAAGATCATGGGTAGGGTAGTTCTTTTCATGCACTTGGAGTTGCCTAGAAGCATAGACTATGACCTTACCATTTTGCATGAGCACACAACCCAAACAAACCCTAGATGCATCATAATACACGACAAAACCCTTAATCCCATACGGTAGTGACAATATAGGAGCGGACACAAGCCTATCTTTCAATGTTTGGAAGCTTTTCTCACATTCATCGGTCTACACAAACTTAACCTTCTTTCAAGTCAATTTTTTCATAGGGGAAGCAATGGAGGAAAACCTGTTCACGAACCTTCTATAGTAACCCGCAAGGCCCAAGAAGCTCCTAATATTTGATGGGGTCAATGGTCTAGGCCAATTCCTAATCACATCGATTTTCTTAGGATCCACTTTTATACCATTCCCCGACACCACATGACCCAAGAATGAAACCTCCTTTAACCAAAATTCACACTTTTTATATTTGGCATATAATTTTTCTTCTCACAATCTTTGTGACACAATCCTTAAATACCCCATATGCCCCTCTCTACTATGTGAATAGATCAAAATATCATGAATGACGATCATAACTAAGGAATCAAGGTAGAGTTTGAAGACCCTATTCATTAGGTCTATGAAGATAGAATGCATTGGTTAACCTAGAAAACATCGCCACGAATTCATAATGCCCATATCTAGTTTGGAAGGCCATCTTGGGAATATCACACTCCCTCACCTTCACTTGATGATACCCGAACTGAAGATCAATCTTAGAGAAAAAGCTAGCCCCTTGCAATTGGTGAAACAAGTCATCAGTCGTTGGAAGAGGATACCTATTCTTTATAGTGACCCTATTGAGTTGTCGATAGTCAATGCACATTCTAAGTGACCCATCCTTCTTCTTTACGAACAACACTAGTGCACCCCAAGGTGATTGGCAAGGCCCAATAAATTCTTCTTCCAACAAATCCTTCAATTGCTCTGTTAACTCTTTCAACTCCGCTGGGGCTATACTATAAGGGGGGATGGAGATAGGTTAAGTATCGGGAAGGACATCTATGCCAAAATCTATCTCCCTTTTGGGAGAGACACCGGGAAGGTCATTTGGGAAGACATCAAAAAAGTCATTTATAATCGGAACCAACTCTATGGAAGGGACTTTGGACTCCACATCTTTGACTATTATAAGATGATACAAACACCCCTTGGAAATTAACCTATGGGCTTTAATGCATGAAATAAATCTACCCTTTACCACCACATCATGACTTTCCCACTCAAGGAAGGGTTCATTTGGGAAGTGAAACTTGACCCTAGAGGTTCTACAATCAATAGAAGCATTGTATGCATGCAACCAATCCATCCCAAGAATAACATCAAAATCAACCATATCTAATTCAATAAGATCACAAGGTAAGACTTTATACAAGATGCAAATCAAACAATTTCTATATACTTTCCTAGCAATAATTGATGCACCTATAGGAGTAGACACCTTATAAGACTCATGGAACAACTTTGACTCAACATGGAACTTTTTCACAACTAGGGGGTAACAAAGGAAAGGGTGGCACCCGGATCAATCAAAGCATATACATCAAGATCAAAGATTTTCAACATACCAGTAACAACGTCGGGAATCTCACCAACCACTTGCCTCCCATATAGAGCATAAAACTTGTGGTGCCTTGGGGAACCACCTTGAGGTACACCTCTACCCAATAGAACCGCATTTGCACCCTGGCCCTTATCACGACTTCTTGTATAATCTACCTTCTTGTGACCAAGCTCCCCACATTCAAAGCATGCATTAGAACCCTTCAAACATAGACCCCCATGCTCCCTTCCATATTTAGGACACATCTCTATAGGATCTACTCCATCCACACCTTGAGGCCTAGGGAAGTTGTTGGCAAATGCCTTATTTGTAGTATGGGAAGGCCTTTGGCCTTGGTAAAATCTAGTACCCTTTTGGAACTTACCCTCAAACCGAGCCCTCTTGGCCTCATGGCCCCTCCTCTTTATCAATTTCTCTTCCATTTGCTCAGCATAGGTCATCAACTGAGACAAATCCATATCACTAATAAGAAAGGTAGATTGGCATTCTTTACTTACTAAGTCAAAAACCTCCATAAAAAACTTATTCATCCTTAACCTAGGATCGGCCACCAAATGAGAAGCATACTTTGAAAGTTGATTAAATTTGAGTGCATACTCCATCTTCCACCTTGTTCCAAGTTTATAAACTCAACCAACTTTGCTTCCCTAAGCTCAAGAGGGAAGAACCAATTAAAAAAAGCCAATTTGAATTCCTCCTAAAGCACCACGTATCCATTACCCTTCTAACATTTCCATTGATCAAACCAAATTTGATCCACCCCTTTGAGTTGGTACGCTGCCAACTCCGCCTTCTCATTTGGTCTAACACCCATGATGGACAAGATTTTGCAGATCTCATCGATAAATTCTTGTGGATCTTTATCCACCTTTAACCTATAGAAAATTGGAGGATTTATCCTTATGAAGTCCCTTACCCTAGCTCCTGGTGTAGTAGCATGAGTGGCTTGGGCCCCTTGTTGGACTTGGTTGGCCATTACATGGGTAAGTATAGCAATAGCATCCCGGAGCTCACCATTGGTAGGTTGCTCCTCGGGAGTTTGGTCCCTTCTTCATCTAGTATTCGGCATGATCTAGCATAGCAAAGAACAATCATTTGATGAGGGGGGGATACTTACCGTAACTCGATAGCACGACTTAGGACATGAAGAAGGGAAACATTTCCTACAATGCCTCACAGCCTTCTATCCATAGTTATGGTGTGCTTCACAACCATAGATAGGACTCTAATCGACGTGGTTTGTTGGATTTTCAGGATCTATCAACCTAGCGCTTTGATACCAAGTTTGTCACAACCCAAACTTAGGGCCTGGATATGATACGACGAATGGGGAACCAAAAGGGACCCTAATAAAGCCTTTCTACTTGTCATAACAAATCCTTAGTCGCGGAAACATACAAAAGACATATATATTAAACAAGGACAATGAGGCTAAGGGAAAAGCTTGTCAAAATAATAACTTTACCAAAACAAGGAGTCACAACTCATATCATAATTACACACTTGTCCGACATGCACCTCTAACTACACAGATAGAACGGGGCTAAGACATAGCTACCGGGCTTACCCTCATAGTCAATAGAACATAAAATAGTGTCTTAATACATAGATAATAGCAATATATACTAAGGTCCACAAAATGGATGACTCACCAACAAGCTTGGAATAGCACTATCTAGCCACGTGGAGGAGGACGATCAACTCGGGAATCGATTCCTACATGGTGATATCATTTAGGCAACAATATGTGTTAGTACATTTGAATGTACTAAGTACGTGAGATACAATACAATCATAATCAAAATGTGTAACAATAGACAATAGGCATAATATAGTAATATGACATGTATGATTGATGCTGAAGTAAAACATGCTTGGGTAAATCATGCTCATATAAAATATTATATGTGAAAAAGAGATCAATCGAGCTTTCCAACTTTGCTTGGTTGATGATGGTCACACCCTAATCATCCTAGATCGCGAGGTATAAACCCCTCACATGGTTGATGTTTGTCACACCCCAATCATCCTAAGTGGTGAAGTACAAACCCCTCACATATTTGATGAGTACAAACCCCCAACTTGGTTGATCATAGTCACACCCCAATCATCCTAGGTGGTGAATTATAAACCCCTCACTTGGTTGATGTGTACAAACCCCTAACTCAATTTGGTATGGTCTAATGCAACACTTTATATAGAAATAATCATATAAATAAGATCATTTCATCATCACAACATCATTCATATAATATTTCATGCTTTGGGCCTTTAATTTCTCAAGAAACCACAATTGGACATTTTATCAAACACTTGGTGGATGTACAATGTGAGTAAAAGAACATGCAATTTAGAGATGAAATCATGCAAGAAAATCTATTGTAGAACCATCAATCAACACCTTACAACACCCCCAACACATCAACATCAAAACCTTTAATCAAAACTTATAATAGATCCAAGATATATAGCTCACAACATAGCAAAATAGTTACAACTTTACATAGCTTTAACATAGTTCATAGACATGTTCATACTAGTAAACCCTTTTGTAAACTCCACTTTAAATCATGAAATACTTTTTAAAAGAGGTTTTACGTACCATGGAGGAAGGATCCAATGGTTCACCAATACATACATTAGGTCTAGAGTTGCTTGGAATTGAGATTGGGAAGAATAGAGGCTTGGAAATGATCTTGGAATCCAATCTTGTTCTTGGGTTTCCTTGAAATTAAATTGGGGCTTGATGGAGGCTATTGAGAGGACTTGGAAGTGTGATTAAGATGAGAGTAGTGGGATTGGGTCCTTAAGATTAGAGTTTTGGTCTTCTAGGAAGGTTAAGGTAGCCTAAAAAGTCAAAAAGGGTCATTAGGATAATTAACATTTACGAAAATGACATTAGTGAACGGATGGAAAAATTGGCAAAATGTCATCTTACTGAAGACTTCATTGGCTTTGTGGCACTCTATGGTTCGTGTGGAGTGCCTATGAGGCAAGACTTAGATAGAAAAATGGAATTGGAATACCTGAACAATAGTTAGCGTCGACATCATTTTGACAGTCACTTTCACGGACCGTGTAGTGTTACACGGACCCTGTACTAGTGCGTCCCACCTCACTTAGACAAAAAAATATTTTTGCCCACCACATGCTCAGTTGACATAGCCTGTACTCCTTCACATGAGCCGTACAAGGCAATCGTGGCCCATGCATTAGCTTCCAATGCCACCCACACCTAGCTAAGCCTCCGAAAATAACTCCACGTCCCTCCTCACGAATAGTGGTGAGTCACACAACCCATGCCGCTAGTCGTGGATCAACACTTAGCCTAAGCATGCCATTTTCCAACCCCAAACATTTCCCATAACCCGAAGAAAGCCATACTGCTTGTATGGGTGGCTGTGGAGCTTCACTGCACAAGAGGAAAAACGGTCATAACTCCTTCATCTGACATCAGAATGAGGTCAAACCAAGTGCATTATGAAGCTAACTCAAAGGTGTTTAATTTGGCATGTCGTTGGCCTCCCAGTTCCAAATGTTCTAATAGTTTTGCTAGTTTAAAGTCGACTCTTATTTGAAACAACACCCAAAACTCAACTTGGAGGTAAGTATTTAACTTGTTTAGGTACTAGGAGTCTCCCACGAATCCTATACACCCAAACCTAACCAATTGTGTCTTAAGACATAGATATACAATAGCATAAAGTTATGGAGTGTCACACAGAAGTTGGCATATACACTACGACCAATGTTACTTTTCATAGAGTCTTCTACGAGTTCTAAGAGGGGTTTGTAGTCCCCAAGTATAATTTCTAAAAATTTTTAAGTGTTGGGTCTACTATGAGACCAAAACCTATGAGTTAGCCTATGACTTATAGTCAGGGTATCATAGCCCCAATCTGTAGTTTTAATAAAGCTATCATAATTTCATTTAAAAGGAGGCCAAAATAAAATTTCACTCCCCAAATTCATTTTATGAACCCTAAAGGTGATGGAAAACCCCCTTTTATCAGCCATATCATTTTTTTAATCAAAATCCTGGCTATCTATGTCATTTTCCAGTGAATATTCCAGCGAAGTCACCATTCTTAGGGTTTTTGACATGATTTTGAATTTCTTTCGCTTTGGTTTACTTCTCTAATCGATCGGCAAGCTCCATGGTTAAATTTTGCAATCTTTTGTGGTGAGTTTGTTCCCTATATGATTATGTGCTTGGTTTTTTTATCATTCTAAATTAAATCAAATAATGATTATTGAACTAGACTTGTAATCTAGGGTTTTTAGGCCTTGAACAAATGAGTTGTGAATCAAATCATGTTGAAATTCTTGAATGGGTGATGGTGAGTGCGAAAGTATAATTCATGGGATGTATTCTGTGATTGTTGCTAACTCATGGTCTAAATTATTATCGAAATCAAAATTTAGGAGGTGTGGGTGTAATGCCTATGCTTTAACTTGTGGTATTTGTTTGAATTTATTTGTTTGGAATGTTTATAGATGTCAAATGTAAGTTTGGAAAGTATATTGTTGTCGGTGTGCTTGACGTAGTATGGAATTCATTTTGACTCTTAGGAATGATGGTCATCTTGAATTTCTGATATTAGTATGGAATTGATTATATGCCAAGTATTTGATATTGTTATTGTGTGCCAAGTATGTTGAATTGTGTGTTTGATTTGTTGCTTTGTGTGGGAAAATGTTAGGCACTACAGATGCCTTCTGCAGTCAGCTATGAAGCACTACTACAACTCGTAAGTCCCTATATGAGTCATAGTGGTCCCTTGTAGCAAGCATCAGTCATATGTGGTCCTTCATGTTTCTCATATGAGACTAACATACGACTTGCAGTGCCTGCTATGACTTATAGTGAGGGTCTCGTAAGCTTATTCGAGTTCTAAAAAATATTTTTGAATATGTGTAGGAGCCCAGTTGACAACTCATAGGTCACCCTATGAGTCATAACTATGTCTTGTATCTGAGATCAAAAAGCATTTTTGAAGGCATACTGGTTCTAAGAGGCTAGTATAAGACTCGTAGGTCATCTTATGAGTCGTAACTGCACTCGTATTTGCAAACCAGCAGTTGCAACAGTGAGTATCTACTTTTGATTTTCTTCTGTCTCTTGTTCTTTATTATGTGTTTTAAGGGATCGAACATTTTGAACTTATATGTTGCTATTTGGTTGGTTTGTAGATAAAATGGCCCCAAAGGACAAATGGGCATTTCAAACTCTCCAACGGAGGTTAATAGATAAATCTTCCAAGACTGAGCAATCCGAGGGCTTTGTGGAAGTCCAAAGACACAGGGTAGACCTTGAGGCCAATAGAGCTCCAACTCGGGTGCTTGCAGCACAAACATCCATGGAAGTTAGCAATTCCTCCAGTTTGAAGAGGGGGAAAAATAGGGTAACAGGGACAGGTTGGATAGCAGCCTACCTCAAATGGCCCCCTAACACTCAAGTTCAGAGTTGGAGTCGAAAAGCACTTCTCAGTAGGAGGAATCCCAATCTCAGCCCCCGATCGACCCTAGATAGTGTGTTGTGGGCATGAAAGAAATATACGACCAGGGGTTGGAGCCTAAGGGGCAAGGCATACCAGTCCGCTAGTTTCAAGAAGAGTCCAGATTAAATGCTTCCGGATTATACTAAGTTCCCGAATTGGATGCTGGGTTAGATGAGCACAGGCTATGGTGGACCACACAAAAACTATGTAAATATGCCCCTTACGTAGTCCATGAGCTCTATGTGGTATATCTTTCTACACTCCATCGGGGGTTGCCAAAAAGTAAGAAGCTGATTGAGCAACCGAGGTTATTGATGGTGACAGTTAGGGGTGGAAAGTTGATACCTTAGAGGAGACGATCCGACGAGTGTAGTTTGGGCCCACTTATAGAGTGCCTTAGTCTACCACGGACTATGACATTCGTATTGATAAAATGAGGAGAATGGTGACTGGGAACGTCATTGGAGCTAGGAAAGAGCTGCTATAGTGGATAGCCATCCAAATTTGCGAGGCGGGTGACAAGCTGACATGGGTCACAAACCACAAAGATCCTATAGTTAAAGTCCACTTCTCATTCTGGGCCAAGTTCTTGTGGTCCATTATCCGTTGGTATATTAGGACAACCTTATCGGATAATGTGATCACCCTCGAGAGAGCTGAATTTTTGGCCATCATTCTAGCTGGCAATGCTATAGATTTGGTCCAAATCATTTCAGAGCAGATTCACGAGGTTATATCTCGAACGAGTACCTCACTGCCATTTCCAATTCTGATCCATAAACTATGCAATGCAGCAGGTATTCCTATCAACCCTCACCAGGACCCTTATATAGAGGCTACACGCACTATTGATCCCAGCCTAATAAAGGCTGATGAGAATCCGGTGGCTTTACCATGAGAAACTTCTCCTTTTCAGAGCCATTCTCGGTAGATCCTTAGATTCTAGGTTCACCTCCAGCTACTATCGGCACTACTTCGGCTACTGTAGGGATTACGCCAGCGGTTAAGATTGAGTCTACACCATCCTACAACACTAGCAACATCTACTTTATAGGTTGACCTTTTATTTCTGTTGTTGCATTTCAAGCTTTATTATGTAGGGTGACTGTAGCAGAGGGCAGGCTATATGAGTTGTCAGCATGGGTTTGGTCGTTGATTGATCAGACTATTCGAGATTCCAAGAAGAGGATGAAGGCATTTGCCTGAGATTTAGTTGATGAGAGAGTCCGAGGGTGGATTTAGTTGAGACTAGAGTCAAAAAGAGGCTTGAGGGAGCTAAGCCCGCTAACATGATCGCAATTACTGAGGAGTTGTCCAAGTTCAAGGCTGACTTATTACAGATGTTGGCAGCTCCTGTTCCAACCCCAAAGGTAGCACTGGTAGGTGATGAGGCATTTGATTAGCTTACTAACCATCCGGACATCCATAGGAAGAGGCTCCTTGAGCACGATGACCTAAAGCTAACCCGAAGAAGCCAAGACAGGAGGAGGAGCCCATACCTGAGGAGCTGGTGTAGGAGTCGTTGTTATTAGCAGCTATTTAGAGAGATAGAGAGGAGCACACCCCACATGGAGAGGGTACCTCAGGAGTAGCTATATCCCGGGAAACCGAGGAAGATATATAGCGCCAGGACCCTGCAGATCAGCCCGAGACTGGTGCTTGAGTACCATGATGTTTGGCCCTTTTTAACCCTAACTCTTTCTTTGCTTTATGGATATTTTGTCCTTGTGTTAGACAATATTATTTTCCTGTTGGCTTTTTGTTGTTTTTGTTGGATAATATTCTTATGTTGGGTTTGGATATTAGTTTTGTTAATTGTTAGTTTTTAATGTCTATATATCTATGTTATGTTTTCATTTTCTCGTTTTAAGTTTATTTTTACTTTGAGGACAAAGCATCCTATTTTGGTGGGATGTGGGAAGTTATGGATTATGGTGAAGTCTGAGTAGCCTCAAGTCCATAACTTTCCTTATTTTTGATCCTAAAGTTTTCTTGCTGTGTTTCATTTTTCTTGTGGATGTTTAATTTTCTATTAATTCGACATGTTTAGGTAGTGTAGATAATGGATAAATTCATCATAGTGTTATCTATTGGCGTATACATAATTTTTAGATGTGTTTTTTAAAGTTTTAATAAAAAATTGGTATCCTCAAACTTTTTTTGAGGATATGATGATTGATGCATTCATACATTTTTGAGTATCTGGTAATGTTTGTTCTGATATTATGAAGCTTAGTTAAGACTGAAAATATGACCTATGAGTCTATACTTGATTGAGGATGTAATTGCCATATGTATTGTGATCTTATTTTGTTGCATTTATGCATCTTGTATGGACCAAGAACTTTCCTTGTTACTCTAAGATTGGATTGGTGATGTGGTAGACATGGAAAGGATCTTAGGCCTTTGTTCCTTGAGTGAACCCACTTTTAGCCTAAATGACCCACCAGATGAGTGAGTGAATCCCTTGTTCTAAACTTTTGATCTTCTCATTCTCTCATTCTTTCTTGATACCTTGCTAGCTTAACCTTGTTTGATGAAATTTCTTGATATTGGCCCTAGTCTATCCTTGACTATGTGAACCTTGATTGAGGCCAAAGGCCTAAGTTGAGGGTGGCTACAGTTGGTGGCCCTGGTTTGAGGCATAGATATTATGTACTTTACCTCAGGCTAAAAGCTTAAGTTGAGGGTGGCCCTTATTATTGTAAAGTAATAATAATAAGGTGGTTAGTTGGAAAATCAAGAAAGAACTGAAAAAACATGAACCGAGTGAAGGAAAAGAAAAGAAAAGTGCCTTTAGTTGAAAAACATTAGCAAAAATGAGTTTGAAATTAAGGTACAACTAGAAAAAGAGAAAGAAAGCACTCGAGAAAAATTCAAAATAGGAGAATAAGGGTGGATCAATTAAAAAGGAGTTGGATTATGAAAGCAAAAAGTATTGGTAAACATGATTCACGGATAGCTCTTAGTCACTACTTGCCCAAAACACCATACCAAAACACCCAAAACCTATGTTACAAGCCTGTAAGTCCTAAAATGATCCAACTCCACTTTATGACCAAGTTATAAGATGAGTATAGAGGCAAGCCGATGTTGTTAGTCATTATGCATTAAATTTCAATTGTGAGAGTGAGAATGCTTCCTCAGTCTCTGAATTCTAAATGCTTTTGAGTAAGTATGAGGGATTTCTTTCTAGTGAGGGCATTTGCACTACTTGAGTAGCATATGACTATACCAACGATTGTGGATGATTGATGCTCCACAGCATGTCATAGTTTGATTATCATGTATCTCATTATCTTCTTGTTTGCTTAATAACTTTGCAATCCTATTTTGAAAATAATAGTTGGGTACTTGAATCAAAGGAGTTATGGTACATGCCATTAGTATAGCTTCCATGTATTTCTCTTTATCTGCATAGATCGAGTTATTGCTTGATAACAAGCAATAGTTTTAAGTTGAGGGTGTTGATGCACTATCAAAATACAACATATTTGATGCCTTAAAAAAGGGATTTTATGAGTTTTTAATGCGACTTTTTATGGCTTTTATGTGTTTTTGTGTTTTTCTTGCAGAAAAGTTCAGTTGGCATGATTTTGAAGAAAAGTTGCAGATTTTGCTGAAGCTTAGGACATACGAGTACAATTATGAGTAATAACCCAAGCTACGAGTCGTAGGGTGTATCTTAGCAAGAATCAAAGATCAAAAATTCAGAAATCTACTAAGTGGAGGTCACTCCTATGAGGCCATCCTACGAGTCAGAAGTTTCACTACGACTCATATAGGTAGACTTATAGCAGGAATTAGAGAGCCAAAATATTGGATCAAAAACTGAAGACCAAGACTACAAGAGGAGCATACAAGTCATAGCATAAGAAATGACTTGTACCTATGGGTCCTACAAGTTTAGTCTAAGATGGTAAGAACTTGATACGAGACCCCGACTATGACTCATAGGTCATCCTAAGAGTCATACCTGCGAGACTTATCAGTTGCAAGTTGTCTTTTCTATATAAATTCTAGGGTTATTTTATAAATACTATATATAGTTTAAGTTAGGTTTTTAGAGAGAGGGGGACCAAGAGACATTGAAAAATCACCTTTAGAATCTTTTCTTAGTTTTTCAGAGTAGATTATTATTCTCTCTTGGAAAACCTATTTTTGGGATTGCAAATCTTGCCTTATACTCATTGTTGATCAATCAAGCTTGTGGGTTTGCAACTTGTGGTGCCTACTTTCTTCATTGTTATTGGTAAAACTCTCAGTTATGTCTTGTATGTGCATTTTGGTTTGTTTTACCTTAGTCATAGTAGCTAAGCACCCACAAACTTGGGGTGTGGGAACCATGGGTAGTTGACTTGAGATATCCTAGGTTTATTGCATTTCTATGATTGGGGTTTTCATGTATTGTCTATTTCCCTTCATTATAATTGCATTTTGGTAGCCAACACCAAACACCACCTACTATTACGATTCTGACCAAGGTAATGACGAATAGGAAAAGGGAAGTAGATGATAGGATTTGATCGATTTCTTCTCATCTAATCAATCAAACCTAACCAAGGGGATGTTGATTGGGACAATTGCTAATGGTTATTTGGCACACCATTGTTGCTGACCAAGAGCCATGGTGAAATTCCACCTTCACCTTCACAAGAGGGCTAGAAGAACCTAAGTTATCATCTTGCATGCTAATCTTCAATTGTGGTTATGTTACCTAGGGTAATTGAATCAAGGAACCATGGGGAACACAATTACTAGTTGTCCCTAAAATTGAGTGTTTTTGCCGCATAGTAGTATAGTCATAATTTTACTTTTATTTTTGAATCACAAAACACCCTAATTTAGAGATTTTAGTTGTTGATGCTTGAAAATATTAGTACTGAAGTCTTGTAGTGAAGCCCTATATTCTCTATGGATTCGACCCTGACCTTTGGTTAGGTTAATTATTGACAACGATCGCTTTCTTATTGGAGCGTGAACATCAGGATGATAAATAATATAAGTTGTCAGTAGTTGTAGGGAGTGCTTCTTGCTCCCCATTATCCTGAGTAGGTAGACCTGATCCATTGAACCGCTGCCTGCCATCCTCATCATCCGACTCTCTCTAATTAGTTGCTTCTGGCCCTAGTACCTGTTGATAGGAAACTTTCTCGGCCCCTTGACTAGCCTCATCAAATATAACATGTGCACTTTCTTCTACACATCTGGTTCTTTTATTGTACACTTTGTAAGCCTTACTGTGAGAGGAGTATCTAATGAAAATTCCCTCATCATTTTTAGAGTCAACCTTTGCTAAAGTCTCCTTTCATTGTTTTGTACATAACATACACAACCAAAGGAACAAAGATGGGCTAGGTTTAGTTTTCTACCTTTCAGTAATTCATTAGGAGTTTTGTTCAAGATGGGTCTGATCATGTATCTATTGATGAGATAATAGACAGTATTCATAGCCTCAGCCTAGAAGCTCTGTGGAAGATCATTGGCTATCAGCACAGTTCTAGACATATCTTCTAAGGTTCTGTTCTTTCTTTCCGCAACTCCATTTTGATGAGGAGTTCTCGGAGCTGAGAAATTATGAGTCACCTTATTTTTAGTATAGAATGTGAGGAACTTGGAGTTCTCAAATTCTGTACCATAGTTTATTCTCAAGCTCATCAGATGATAATTTAGATTCTTTTGGACCATTTTAGCATATACAACAAACACATCAAACGTTTTATCCTTGGATTTTAGAAACAAAGTCCATCTGAATCTTGAGTAATCATCTACAAGTATGAAAAACATACCTATTCCTACCTCTGCTTAGGACTCTTATAGGGCCGCAGAGGTCCATGTGAACTAGTTTCAGAGGTTTGTTGGTGTTGACCAATCCCACTGGCTGAAAGCTGCTCTTGACATGTTTACCTTGAGCACAAGCTCCACACACTTGATTTTCACTGTTTTTTCCTTCAGACAGTCCTAGGACCAACTCTTTTAGGATTAATTTATTGACTTTAGAGAAGTTGACGTGTCCTAGCCTTTTGTTCCAAAGTGAAGATGCATCACTCATGACGCTCAAACACTTCATCTCAGGTTGACAAGGTCCATTGATGTCCACCTTGTTCATGTTTTTGTGTCTCTTCCCCCTCAGTATCAACCTCTTAGATATAATATTTGCCACTCTGCACTCTGAGGTAGTGAAAAGTACATCATTTCCTTTGTCTCACATTTGAGAGATACTCAGTAGATTATGTTTCATTCCCTTAACATAGTACACATTATAAATGCATTGAGAAATAGAAGGTTCCACCTTTTCGATCCCTTTGATTTAACCTTGTTTCCCATTTCCAAAGACTACGTTCCCACCTTGAAAGTCACTCAATATAAGGAACTAGTGTTTGTCTCCTATCATGTGCCTAGAGCATACACTATCCAAATACCACTGCTTTCGTTTTCCTTCTACTGGTTCTTGCACAATTAACAAAGGTGAAATTTGGGTACCCAGATCCACTTGGGTCCCTTTTGATTGTAAAAAATGTGAATAGGATCTTTTTTTTCCCAGGTAGGAAGATCCTTGTTCATTATTTTAGCCCTGGTGGTTCTAGAGGTGTATCTACCTTCATCATTAAACTAGTTAAATCTAGGTGGATTCCTTCTACCTGATTGATTTCTGTTGGTTCTAGAGGTGTATCTACCTTCATCATTAAACCAATTAAATCTAAGTGGATATCTTCTGCCTGATTGGTTCTTATTGGTTCTGTGGGGGTATTTTCTTCCTGTCTTATTTCTATTATTCTTACGAGGATAGCTTTTTCCTGTTCCACTCCTTGTTTTACCCTTTTCATAGTTCCTGTTAGTGTAGGAGATGCTGCTATCAAGACCCTTGGAGTTTTTATTGCAGTTATCTCTTAGATGATCGGACATCCCACATAAGGTGCAGAGGACTACATGATCCATTGCATGATCCTTGGGTTCATTAATTTTGAACCCAATCCGATACTTAGTGGTAGACTGACCTTGCTGTATATCATCGAGCATAGAAGAGAACTTGGTCCACTTCATACTGTGCTCTAATTTAACTTTGGTCTGGTCAAGTTTTTTCAGGAGAATCTCATTCTTATTTGATATGTTGCCTAGCTCATCCCCAATTTTCTTAACTTTTTCTTCTAGGTTTAATTGGGTCAGACTTATAATATTTTTCTCCTTTCTAGAGGATGTAAGACTGTCAATATCTATTTATGGTTTTTGATTGGCATTCTTAAGATTTACATTCTTAGTTCTCAACTAAATGTAGTCCTCTATAAGAAGGTCCTTGGAGTCACAGATAGTTAGATAGGCTTCAATCAGGACCTGTAACAAGGACTCAAGCTTTTCCTTTGAGTATAAATGAATATTAGCTTTAGCTTTTTCAATACTTGTTGAGTACAAATAAATATTAGCTTTAGCTTCTTTAATACTTACCTTGGTATCTAATAGTGCACTTTCCAGATCATGAGAACCTATTCCTGCCAGTAGTGCTATATTCTTCTACTTGATATCAACCTCGTTAACCTTGAGATCAGTTGCTTCAGTTACCTCTTCCTTTTCACTTTCATCATCAGATTCATCCATAGTAATAACAGCAAGGAAGCTATACTTCTCAAGTTCCTCAATAGCCATGAAACATTGATTTTCAGGTGCCTCATAGTCGGATTCTTCCCTCGAGTTACTAGCCAGTACTGCTAAGGCTCTTTGCACTGAGAGATCCGCTTCCTGATTTGTCATTCTTCTATTGTTGCAAACTTATGGTTCAACCTTAGTTTCCTTGGGTTTCTCTAGAGTGTTCTTCTTGTATTCAAGTGCCTACAGTATACAGAACTTAATGAAGTGGTCAAGGCTTCCACACTTGTGACATAGTTGTTCCCTAAGATCTTTTTCAGCTGTTAGTTGAGTGATCCTTCTTTTTCCACCAATTCCTCTTCTCATCACCTGCTGAAACTTCTTGGTGGTCAGAGCAATGTTTTCTTCCTTGTAGTTCTCTTTCTCAGTGTCTTTCAGAACTAGGTTTTTGTCCTTCCGTTTATTGTTGAGCTCCTGCTCCTAATTTTTCTTGAATTCATATGTTGTCAAGATCCTTAGATTCGATGATGGCTTCAACTTTGCTTTTCTAGGATTCAAGTAACACACTTAGCAACTT
>JAOTQJ010002267.1:0-18871 GCA_025642045.1 Solanum sejunctum | reverse complement strand
ATGTTGTCAAGATCCTTAGATTCGATGATGGCTTCAACTTTGCTTTTCTAGGATTCAAGTAACACACTTAGCAACTTTCAAATGGCGTTCCTTATGGGAATAACTTCTCTTAAGGAGTAAATCTTATTAACAATGGCAGAGAATCTGGTTTCCATAGCATATATGGTGTCAACTTCGTGCATTCTGAACAACCCATACTGTTGATTGAGATTATCAATCTTTAACTTCTTCACTTGAGAAGTTCTTTCGTAATCAACCTACAATGTGTCCCAGATTTGTTTAGCATCTTGACAAGAAGATATTCTTTTTGTATTTGTCAGGAATAATGACACAAAATAAGATCTTCACAACCGTAGCATTATTCTAAATAACAATCTTGTTAGCATTATTTCACTCGCTACATTCCTTGGGTACTCTTGGAGCACCTAAGGTTGTCCCAACTTTCATGGGAATAGTTGGTCGATAGGCATAACATTCCAGAGACCAGGATGTTCCCCCTCAATGTGATTCATCATTTGAGTTTTCCACCATCCGTAATATTGTCCGTGAAATAATGGAGATCTAGACTGAGAAGCTCCTTTTTGTGCAGTGGGTGGGGCAGCAATTATCTTTTTGAGGTAGCTAGCCTTAATTTGAGAAGTCTTGCTCTGATAGCAATTGAAAGGATTAGTACATCTAAACTACTAGTGAACCAGGTTCAATAAATAGTATCAATGCGCACACGAAAAGCAATAAAGTGACATAGATAACTTATAGTGGAACAACTCCTTGCTCAAGGGAGAAACAACCACTTTCCTATAATACTAGGAATTTGACAACTTTACTAACTTCAAATGAGCAAAGTCAACTTACAACTCACTCAACAAACTCAACTATTGAGAATCAAATACACTCTAAGTTACAACTCATACAAAGAAAAATATATTTGTCCCTAAATAAAGATTCTAAGAAGATTGTCAAACAGACTTAAACAATCAAGAATACCTAACTCTACATCTTGCTTGAATGCCTTCGCCAAGTGCCTGTGCTCTTGTTGAATACTCTTACCAATTTCTGATTGCAAAAGCTATGTCTCCTAAGGTTGATGATTATATTTATATTGAAGCCTAGAGACATTCCATATAGGACTCCTTTGTTAAGTAAGACACACGATTCTTTTCCATACAGGAGTCCTTTTCCTAATCTGCTGCCTTAGCCAAATCTCTCCTTATTTTGTTTCCATAAATACTACTCCTACTATGACTGGGATTCTGCTTAACTCCCCTGGTGCAGCTATATAGGACCTAGTTCCTTACTGTGCTGTTATTGGTTCTGTTTGCCATCATCAAAACAATATAGTCATACCTGCAATTATCCTAATAAAATTTCACCATAAATGTACAACAACAACAACAACATACCAAGAGAAATCCCAAAAGTAGGTTTTGGCAAGGGTAAAATATACGCAGACCTTACCACTACCTCATAGATATAGAAGAGATTGTTTTTAGAAGACCCTCAACTCAAATATGTCAACCCCAAAAGTGGAAAATAATAGATATAAAAATGAATAGAATGGAAAGCAATGAAAAACTCATAAATACAATAAAAGTAACAAAATAAATGACAACCAATAACAAAGCAATATATAAAAACATAACTAATCCTACTATCGTACTATATCACAAAGCAAGATATTATCCTACACCTACTAGTCTACTAACTTTCTACCCTAATATACGATCTCTATCGATTTCTATTTGATTTTATGTCCTTGGTGATATGGAATTGTGCCATATCGTGTCTAATCACCTCTCCTCGATACTTTTTTGGTCTACCTCTATCCTTTCGCGTAGCCTCTAAATCCAACCTCTCACACCTCCTAATAGGAGCATCAATACTTCTTCTCTGCATATGCTCAAATCATCGTAATCTCGCTTCTCTCATCTTATTTGCCACAGAGGCCAACCCTAACTTCTTCTAAATGATCTCATTTCTAATCTTTTCACCCCTGATATGTCCACACATCTATCTCAACATCCTTAGCTCTGCAATTTGCATCTTCTGAACTTCTGAGTTTTTGACTGGCCAACATTCCATCCCATATAACAAAGTCGGTCTAACCAACATCCTATACAACTTACCTTTAAGTTTAGGTGGTATCTTCTTATCACACAACTCCAAGAACCGGCCTCTATTTCATCCATGCTATCCTAATACGATGTTCGACATCATCATCAATATCATCACTACTCTGGATTATAGACCGGAGATGTTTAAAGCTTTCTCCCTTGGGAACGGATTGAGGGAAAGCCTCACTTCAATGTTTGTTTCGTCCCTCAAAACAATGAATGTGCTCCAGGTGTTCTATTTTTCCTGCTCAATTTGGACCATTTGAATTTCAATGTATGTCTCCAAACCTCCAACTTATCATTAACTTTATCTCGAGTCCCATCAATCAGTACTATATCATCAGTAAGTAGCATACACCATGGAACCTCCTCTTGGATAGACCATGTCAGCTCGTCCATCACTAATGCAAAAAGAAAAAGGCTGAGCACAGATCCTCGATGAAAGTTCCATCTCAACAAAAAAAAAATGCTCTGAGTCTCCTCCTATTATCCTTACCCGAGTTTTGGCTCCATCATTAGAAAACCTTTTGCTTCTAGGCACCTCCATAGGATATCCCTCGAAACTTCTCATAAGCATTCTTAAAATCAATGAATACCATATGAAGGTCCCATTTCTTTCCCTATATTTCTCCAGTAGTCTCCGAAGAAGATGAGTTGGTTTAATAGTTGAGTGCCCCTGCATGAATCCAATCTGATTCTCTGAAATAGACACTTCTCTTCTCACTCTTATCTCCACCATTCTCTCCTGGACTCTAATAGTGTGACTTAGCAACTCGATAAACCTATAGTTCTTACAGTTTTGAATATCACCTTTGTTCTTGTACAAGGGAACCATTGTACTCCACTCATTGGACATCTTATTAGTCTTCAGAATAGCATTAAATGACCTAGTCAACCACTGTATGCCATTCTTTTCCATAAATCTAGTGTATTGAGCAATTTGAAAGATTATGTCTTCACGACCTCCCCTTCCCAGGAAATTGCAAAGATCCATTGTTACGGAACCCAAAATTATGTCCTACAACGTATTGAGGAATATCAAGGAATGCTAGTATATTTTGTCCAGACTAATTTATGCTTTACTAAATATTTGCCCGTACGTACTTTTGATGAACCCTTATTTGATAGTAACGTAAATCTTCATTACCCACGCTGAATTATTTGGTGCAGTTGTTTTCTGAATTAGCATTCACTAAATTGTCGGGAGAAATATAAAAGGAAAGACACAATGTCTGAATTTTTGAAATGCTCGGATACTTGCCATGTCATTGAGCTGTGATATGTTCTTCAATATCTAATTTATGTATTGTATTAACATGGTGGGGAAATTTTGTGTCTTTTGATTCTTGAAACAGGAAAGTGGAACTCAAAAGCCTGTTGTTGCATTTACTGCTGGACTAACTGCTCCTCCTGGTCGACGAATGGATCATGCAGCCCCACCCCTACACCCAGCCCAAAAAATGAATTGGATAATACATGATTTGGCAAGCTTGTGTATATTCATGATTAAATTTGATGTGCATCAAATTTCTCAGTAAGGGCTCTTTATGAGGAACTTCATGAATTATTTTTCAATTATTTTTTGTATGGTGAAGGAACAATTTGAAGCGACTATTAATTAGTTTTAGATATATCACATATACATAATTCAATATGCATATGCAATGCAAATATCAAAAAATTAGTAGCCATAAAATGAACTCCCCCAAATGAACTTTTATTTGACCCACTTAAATATAGGTTAACAACTTGTAACTAAGACGGTCTGTCAAATTTGTTTCTGTAATTTCTTGTTGGATCAAACAGCTGGAACCTAGAGCTTCAAATTTCAAGTGCATCAGTGCCACTAACACAGTTGGCTATTTACGCCCACATATCTCCCAATCATATAGTAATTAAATGCGAGCAAATTCAACTTTCAAAAAGTGTTAACTAGAAAAGGAGTTGACTGAAATGCCACTTGTTTAACTTGTAGTTGTAGATATAATGTTCCATTTGCTCAGTCTTAAGTTGATCAACTAACTATAG
Organism: Solanum sejunctum; assembly: GCA_025642045.1. NCBI lineage: Eukaryota > Viridiplantae > Streptophyta > Magnoliopsida > Solanales > Solanaceae > Solanum > Solanum sejunctum. The sequence continues at coordinate 14,732 of JAOTQJ010002267.1, read as the reverse complement.
GTGATTCCAAGTGGAATTCCATCAACTGCCAATCAATTAATCTGATTCCTATTTCAGGATATCCTGTTACAGCTTCACATCATAATGGCAAAACAACTCCTTCAAAATTATACCGAAAATTTACTTTCTAAACTTCATATTACATACTCCTTCATTTAAAAAAAAATGACCTTTCTTTTTTGGTTTGTTTAAAAAAAATGATCCATTTCTTTTTTTGTCAAAAACTTTAATTTCAACTTTCAAGATGTCATATTCAAGACTATAAGATTAAAGGACATTTTGATACATTTAACATAACTTTAATTTAGGATCACAAGATTGAGAAGCCTTATTTGTTCTCTTAAATTTCGTCTCAAGTTAGACTAAGTCATTTTTTTTAAAATAGAAGGAGTAAAATGAAGGTTGGACTGAAATCAACTTCTTCCTAGTCCTCTGTCATACAAAAAAAATAATGCAAATATACTCTAAATTTTGAAGATAGACAAGACCACTTAATGTCATTAAGTGATCATTCGCCCCAAGGAAATAGATGGGGTGAGAAAGACCATTATCCATGTCATAAGTCACAACCTCATAAATTAAACTATTCCTAACAATATCATCAAATTCCACTTTATAAAATTAAACTAGATATGTTGTTGTTACTCTCCAGACTCAGATACAAATATTTGATATGAGGTTCGATTCTGCATTTTATGAATTTTAGGGTATGGATACGAGTGTGGATAGGGGTGTAGGGATACAACTAATAAATATATGAAAATAATATGTATGCCAATTAGTTATTTAAGATAGTTGAGAAACAACTTGTATTTTGATTAATAGGGTGATATAAATATTGATTAGGTTAATGAGAGATGATAATTAAATAATTACAACTTGATAAAACAGTGATATCTTTTTAATTTTAGTATTCAGAGTTATAATAGGAATATGGGTACGGGTGTTAAGACACAACAAATAAATGCATATTACGACACATATAAGCTTATAGTTCGACAAGGAAATGTAGTTATTAAAGTAAAGTTAGTATAATTAAATTCTCTGTGAACACTTAATATTTTAGTCATATGTGTATGACATAAACCAAAAATCAAACCAAGTCCTGAATACAGCAGGTGTAGTCAGATTCGAGTATGGTTGACCAAATTTGATGTTGATCCACACCCATGTTGAATTGACACAATTGCAAAAAATAACTTGAAGCAACATTTAAAAAGGTATTTCTATAGGAGCCACAAGACGGGGCGTGGTAAAAATACACTGCGGCAATCTATCTGAGAGAGTATCATGAGGCGTCAGCCCTATCATTCTAGGCATATGCTTATGCATCGGGTGTATGTTTTGAGTGGTTAGCCAAAACTCTCTCCTAATAAAAATTAAAATTGCTAAACAAGTTCTTAAACGAATACCAAATCCAACTTACTATTAAATTGTTGTTGTTAAAAAGCTTAAAAATCTAAATATTTTTTATCTAAGTCCTAATTTTTACTTTTTTTCTTCGTGTTTCATTGAGTAAAAGGAAAAACTGTTCATTGTGCAAACTTCAAAGCAAAAATATATCATCCTTCACCCCCCGCTCCAGTTTGATGCTTTTGATTGTAGGTTCTTTTTTAGACTTTTTTTTAACAAGTTAATCTATAACTTTCAACTCAACTTTTTAAATAGTCAAAAATCTTTGTAGGAGATGCACTGATGCATGGTTGGCTCTGGATGGATTCAGGAGAGATAGAAGTAGGCGGAAGAAGATTTGAGAGAGGTGATTAGACTTAGTTACAACTTCGAGGACATGATCTTAGATAGGATGATATGGAGGATACGAATTAGGGTAGAAGGTTATTAAGTAGGAGTGTGTCCATTCTAGTGTGTATAGACTTGTTATCCATTCTAGTAGTCGTATTATTACTTTTGTTTCTTATTCAATTACTATATACTGTTTTGTGTTGTTTAATTATAGTATTATTTTATTGTAGTATTGTTCTGCTCCTATTTGTTGTTCTATTATTGTCTATTGTTTCTTGTATTTCCGATACTTATTTTTCTATGCTATTTTTATCATGAGTCGGAGTTTAATTGCAGACAATTGCCCTACCTCTAAAGTAGAGGTCAATTTTGTATACAAGCTAATTCTCCCTAGAACCCACTTTAATTTGTGGGACTACACTACTATGTTACTGTAATTAGACTTTTAAGATAGGCAGTCTAAATATATTGTTTGGTTGATTGTCAATTTTTTTAACTAATGTTTTAAGATGACACAATTATATGTATATCCCTACCTTTTTAATTTTTGAATTTTTTGTAATTTCTATGGTATTTTTTTTATAATTTTTTTAATTATAGTACTTTATAAAATATTAAAATTTAAACATCCGCAAGGCTTGTGCCCTAGCACCTAGAGGCTTACGCCTCCCGCGTTTCAGGTAAAACATCTCATCTCATCTAATCTTGAGCCGCACCTTTTAAAAAATTGATTTGAAGGGTCCAAGCAACATAGATTTCAACAGATTTTAAGTCAAAACTTCCACAATAAAAGAAATATACTATCCCTCACTCTCTACCTCATTAGTTAGTAAAATAAAACTTTGAGTCCAGAATAAAAGCAAGATCAACTAGAAAACATCCATATAAATATACTGAAAGAAAGTCAATGACACAGGCTCATAAAGGTTCCAAAAGCATAAAATGGGAATGTCAGACTAATTATGATGATTGTTTTTAGTGACAATCATCTGAAGAAACATTTTCTGACAATGACCACCCGGATAAGTCTTTGATAGGACTCATGAGTTGCAAGAACAACATCGTCAAATACATCTCTAATGATAAAATAACATTAAGAGCTCATTTGTCCATAACAGTTTGTTTTTTCAACTTTTTTTTCCAAAAAATGTGTTTACTTATACTTTGTAGTCAATTTCCCACTTCAACTTGAAGTTGAGTATTTCAAGCTTGAAAAATTGGTACTGATCACCTTTTTAAATGAAAAAAAATTCCTACAAACATTCAAAAAAAAATCAAGTGAAATGTATGTCCAAAACTCAACTTTAACTTCCATATATCCTATTTCAACTTAGCTTCAAATAATATTTTTATAAATATTATCAAATTCACATCCAACTGCCTACTAAATGTTCACAAATCTTGCAGACATAGACAAGAATGCACTCGCTAGGTTAAAACCCATCAACAATTTTTCAACATAAGCGAATGCGCTAGCAAGAATATATTGCACAAAATGGGGTAAACGTGGGCTTCAAATAGAATCATTAGTCATGTGCATTGTTTTTCCTCTTTTTTGGCTTGGGGAATAAGAGAGAGTTTAGTGGATAGGACTTCTATCTTACCACATCATGCCGAGGAATTTCCTTCGTTATGCAGAGAACTAAGACCAACTCAGTTTTCATGGCCTCCATAATAGTTGTAGTAGCAAATGGTGGAGGAACATATACCACTGAAGCATTAGCCTTTGTCTCTGCTTTTGCCTTTGCAACATTATCAAAAATAGGAAGCCCTAAATGTTCTGTCCCACCCTTCTTGGAGGCACTCCACCAACCTATTAAGGCACACAAAGCATACATGAAGAATTAAGAAAAAACTATTTATTTTGTTTAAAAATAGTAAAAAATAAAAATAATTTTCTAGACTCAATGACTTTCAGTTTTCGACAGGGTATGTTGCTGTTGTTTAATGACTTTCAGTTTCCTTGAAACTAAGAGCATTCTACTACAACATTAATAATAGAACTTTTCAATTAACTCATGAATAAAATTCACTTATATCTATTGTAGATACAAGTTATTCATACATGATAATTCATTTTTAACTTCAATTTTCTGTCTTTATAGATACTTCATACATAAACATTCATTTTCTTCATATACTAGATATTAATACATAGGGAACGTAAGAAAAATAGCAAAAAAATTTGAAGAAACCAAATGCTACCATGAGAGCAAGATTTACCTTGCTTAGAATTGGTTGCTCTACCTTGAGAAACAACTAGGAAGCTACTCAATTGATTTTTTTAACCTTTATTATTTGATTTTCAACTTAGTCTAGTCCAGCCACTTTTGAATTCAATCAATTTACAACCCAAAAACTTTCATGATATAATAGGCAGCTATCCTATATAACCACTTTAGTTAGGGTAAGTGCAAGAACTAACTGTCTATTTTAGAGCATTCACTACCCCTATATGCTAACTCAAAAAGAGCCAAACAATGAAAAATAATAACTCCTCCTTCCAATCGGTTGATAAAAATGAAATAAAAGTTATAAATTCGTGGCAAAACTAAAAGACAAATGTGGCACAAATGTGTAACCACATAATAGAAGGAGCATACCATTTTACATAGATAACCTCAACAAAACAAATAAATAAGAGAGATAATGTGAAGCTGAAAGACAGGATACCATTTTAGTTCCATATTCAATGGCTTGTTCAGTGAGAAAAGTGTCATTTTTGCCGGTGATACCTTGATATATGACATGAGTGTTTTTATCAACGAAAATAGTAGGCAACAATAGTGGCGATCCAAAGTAGCTATCATGATGCCACAATGGAGAAGCTGATATCGTTGCACAATTAGGGTTAAGCTTTATACTAAAGTTAGAGATCAGTCTTAGCTGAATGAAACCAAAGTTTCATGTTCAGTTTCATTCAACTCCTATCGTTGGAGAGAATTCAACACTTGGTAACACTTTCAAGAAAAATACATTAAAAACCTTCATCAAATCTCACAATATATCTTAGATTCATAGCGCAAAACATAATAAAACAATCATAATTTCAGAAACCCCAACATAGTGTCTAGTGGATTTCATAATACCTAAAGCCCATGAGTAAATCAATTTTAAATCATGCAAATTAGAGTAATAGGAAGCTTGGGTATCATGGGTGAAAGGAATCCATATACCTTAACTTTTGGAGAATCCTTGAAGAAGATTGGAGATGGAGACTTAAAGCTTGAGAGGAACATTCTTAGATTCGGATGAGTTTTGAGGCTTGAATGTAGGAGATGAAATATTGTCTAAAGTGTTTAGGAGAGTATTTGTGGATGTCTTTGATGATATGAGGGTGAAATAAGGCTAAGTATAGGTATTTTCATGCATGGGAAGGCTTAGGACCAAGACCCAAAAGTCATGGACCGAACTGAAAAATTGGACAGAAAAATACACTAGGGCGTGTCGCGCCCCAAACGCGGATTAACATTGTTTTTCATGAAACTTTAAAATTTTAAAATTCGCTACGGTTGTTCTAAAATTGGTGTTAGACCCATTTCCCACTCAATTTCACCCCATGAACAAGCATATAAAGTCAAATTTCTGAAATAATGCATGAACTTTGAGACATATAAAAATTACAATTTTGGGCATTTTTGAGGTATAGTTTTGGGCACTTTTTTGGGAATCGTTACAATATCTCTCCCTTGGGAACATTCATCCTCAAATGTCAAAGAAACATACAAGAGAAGAGTAATCCCAAAGAGGTCATCCCCAACAAGAATGCAATAATACACCTTAAAACAACACTTTTAGAAGCTCAACATAAGCGTCAAAAATCATCATGAACTTGTTAACATAAATTGGAATGGATGCAAATGACATAGGGGCTGAAACATAAGGTTTGAAATCAAGGAAAAGGACTTCACATATTATTATAATCTTGAATAGAATGAAAGAGGTATGAATATCGCTTTTTTATGACTACTCCATCTCCCCGAAAGACACTCGAGACCTAACGATCCTTCCCTTGGGGCTTGACGAACACTACTTCCTCATCAATCAACTCCTTCAACGCTTTCTTCTATTTCCTCCAGCGGGACTTCTTTTTATATCAACTCATCTCCACAACATCCATTACCTCAAGAGTCTTATAACACTTGAATCACAAATACACCTCCTTAATCCTAGAAGCATGAAGAACCAGATGAACCACATCCTTGTCCCAAGGCACTTCTGATTCAAATACAACCTCACTAATCTTCCTCGACCCCCTATGAAGACTTTCAACCATGAACTTAATTCCCTCTTTACTGGGATAAACCACATTTCTTATGAGTGAAACCTTCAAACAACTCAAAGCACCAACTTTAAATTCAAGATCCTTACTCCTCTCATCAACATAGGACTTTTGATGACTTTGGGTCATCTTCAACCCTTTCCAATCATCCTAAACTTCTCAAGAGCCTCCATAACCATATCTAGTCCCAACGTAGCCACGTCTCTAACTTTAAACCACAAAACTGGTAATCTACAATGTCTACCATAAAGAGCCTCAAGAGGAGCCATACCAATGCTAGAATGATAGATATGGTTGTAGGAAAACTCAATCAACGGAAGATGATCATCCTAAACTACAAAGTCGATATTAATCTCTTCCTACTTCCAAGTAGGAACCTCTATGTCTTGGGTTTGGCCACCCGACCTTTGATGATCGGCTTTGACTTGTTGGCAACCTTGGCAACTAGACACAAATTTTGCAATGCCTTTCTTCATGCCTCCCCACCAATACACATCCCTCAAGTCTCTATACTTTTGGTAGAACCAGGGTGAATAGAATAAGAAGAATTATAGGCCTCATTGAGGATCCTTTTGGTTAAGTCATCAACGCAAGGCATACACAACCCACCTTGGTACCTAAGGGCATCATTTCCCCCTTGGGAGAAAACCTCCACCTTGCCAACTTTCACCAAGACCTTCAATTCTAACATAGAGGGGTCAAGATCTTGCTTTGCTCTTACCTCATCAACTAATGAAAATTTTGAACCATTAACAACAATAGCAAAACCATTACCGACCTCTTCTAACCTAACATCCAATCTAGCCAATAGATGCATCTCCCTAGCCACCTCTTTATTGCTACCATCATCATATGATAGGCTACCCATAGGCACTCTAATTAAAGCACCGATCACAACCTTAGCCTTATTGGGGAAAATGAAACACAGCTACATCATAGTCCACAAGGAGTTCTATCCACCTTGTTGTTACCCTCGAAGCACATATATCTTATGTAGCAAAGAACACCTCACCCCCCAAGACTTGCAATACTACCCCAAATGATTCACAAGCTCTACATTATTTAATGATACACTACTAGAGATCACCACAAATATGCCAAGGTAGGGGTTTAAGACCCTATTCATGAAATCCACAGACCTAGCCAGTCCATAAGTCAATGAAACAACTCTAACAATACTCAAAATGCTCACTGCTAATGACACCTCGGGATGTCACTTGTCCTCATCCTCACTTGGGGAACAAAACTCGAACCACAAATCAATCTTAGAGAAGTGACTAGCCCATTGTAGTTGACCAAATAAATCGTCCATCCTAGCCATCATATTACAACCTTACTGGCCCTACACTTATTGAAAGCATGCTTTGCAAGTAGCCAAACCACCTCAAGACCTCCAACCCTAACTAATTTTTCAAAGCATTACAATACTCAACAACCCCTTTCCAATCCTTTCCGTAGAACCAAGATAGGAGCGAACACAACCTTCACCTTCAAGGTTTTAGAATCTCTAGTCACACTAACTGGCTCACTTAAATGAGCCTTACTTGGGGTCAACTAACCCATATGAGAAGCAATAGAAAGAAACCTACTCATGACCTCCGGTAATAACTCGCTAATCGAAATATGCTCTTAATATGCAATGGGTTTAAAGGTCTATGCCAATCTCTAATCACCTTCATCTTACTAGGTCTACCCTAATACCATCACTCGGCATTACAAGACCTCGGAAGGTAACCTTTTGTAACCGAACTCACATCCCTTCTCCTTATCATACAACTTCATCCCCTAAACCTTGTAGTACTACCCTCAAATGACTTACATGCACCCACTCACTTCCGAGGGCAAATTAACCTGTCATTACCTAAGCCATCATAAGCATAATAAGGTAGGGTTTAATATTTATAAGACTTATAGACATAATTGGTGCACTAGCCAAACCAAAAGATACTTCTCCAAATCCACATTATTGAAAAGGACATTCAAGAGTTCATGTACAACCCAAAATAGTTCGAATAGAAATAACTTAGGTTCAACACCCCTAGCCCCCACATGACAAAAAATGCAACCCTTAGAGATCAAGCATAGCATAGTACAAGAAATGGACCTACCTATTTGCAACCACTTTACAAGCCCCCACTTAAGGATGAGTTTTATAGGGAATCAGAATTTAACTCTACAGGCCCTACAACAGGGATACAACACCAACACAACTAACCTATCCCAAGCATAGCATAAAAATCCACCACACTAAACCCAAAATGTCACAAGGCAAGACCCGATATAATATAAACACGAAACAACACCTTCAAACAACAATCAACTTGCCAATGAGATAGACACCAAAAGGAGTTTGGAATACACATGAAACCCACTAGAAACACAAACAATAATGAAAGAGATAGTGGCACCCAGGACCTTTAATGCAAACACATCAAAGCCAAAGGGAATTTCAACATAGCGCTTAGCAACATCGGGCACCTCATCTCCTTCTTGAGTCACTTGATCAACATAACCACCTTGATCTAAAGGTTGACCACCCTTAAACCCCCTTCGAGCACATGGACAACTAACCAGCGTGCGACCAACTTCACCACTCAAAAGCAATCACTAGAATGCCTTTGACATAAGCCACCATGGCTCTTCCTACACGTAGAGCACTTGGGATTAGTCATTCAACCATCACCTCATTTACCCATATTGTGTCCATGAGGATAATATTATCTTGTGACCATCTTCTCCACAACCATAAGAAACATTGGTACCCTTAAGCATAGGCCATCATGGCCTCTACCACATCTTGGGCACCTAGAATAAGGCACCAAATCACCACCACCTATACATTTGGGAGTTTGAAACTTCCCTTTACCATGGGACTTCTTGGTATCCTTACCTCTCCTCTTACTATTTGAAGTCTTGGGAGTACTCGCTTGTTAATCGAGGTGAGTTGCCAATTTTATTGTCATTTTGGGCAATACCCAAAGAGCGATATGAACCTTCACATTCATCATATCATCATCCTAAGTAGCTTTAGACATATCCTGTAATGTAAGTGTTAGGGATTAGCAATACGCCCTAGTGGACCTAGCTCTATCGCGTGACATAGATCATGAAGAAGTAAAGTATTTTCTAGAATGCCTCATAGCCTCCCATATATAGTTGTAGTGCACTCCAAAACCATAAATAGGACTCTAATTGACACAGTGTGTTAGACTCCGAGGATCTAACAACCTAGTACTCTGATACCATCTTTGACATGCCCCGAACCTAGGGCCTAGACATGACTGGCGAATGAAGAACCCAAAGAACCCCAAACAAGCCTCATAGCATACCATTATACATCTGTGGTCGTGAAAATAATTAAAATGACAATAAAAGATAAACATAAACAAAGGGATTTGGGACTAAGGAAGCGAGAGAGAAAGAGGAAGTAATACTTAAATATCATAGATGAGTCAAAGCTCAAGCATAATACAACTTGTCCAATAACACCTCTAAACATAAATACTTAGCGGGCCAAGACAAGCAACGGGGCTCACACTCATAGTCAAAGTAGTAATAAAGGAGAGAGTATCAATACATAGCATAAAAAATATAGATCAACATCCCCGAAATGGAGTATTCACGAACTAGCTTGAGAAATAATCGTATTGGCCAAGTGGAGGAGCAGGATGGCCAAATGGAGCTCCAGTTCCTACATGGTGATATAACTTAGGTGTAGAGTACGCGTCAGTACATTTCAATACTGAGTATATAGGATGCAATGCAACAAGAGATAGGCATCATAGACAAAATGAGTAATCATAAACAATGAATAGCATACTAACAATATGATGTCTATGAGTGATACTTGAAGTAAAACCATGCTTATATAGAACATAATACGAGTGCAGGGAGTGACCATACAATCAAATGCCTATCACCTCCTTGGATAGGCACATGAGGTACAAATTCCTTCATGAGATTGATGGAGTATAACCCCCCCAACAAGGTTGATGGAGTACAAACCACCCAACAAGGTTGATGGGTACAAACCCCCAACATAGTTGATGGGTAAAAAGCCCCAACAAGGTTTTATGGGCCTGCTACCTCCTGAGTGAGGTGATTAAGATACAAATCCCTCAACAAGGTTACTCGGGCCTACAACCTCTCGAGTGAGGCTTGGTCATCCCCAATACTATAGAGATAATAACATATGCATATATTCCTCTCATCATTATATACATACATTCCATTTATCATCATATAATCATCATGTATAAGAATTTCTTTCATCATAATAAATCCATTCAACTCATAAGACATGCATTGGATCTTCAATTCCTCAAGAAATCATAATCCAGATATTTTATCAAACACTTGGCGAATGTGTAATGCTAGTGTAAAATCATATAATTCAAGAGTGTTATCATACTAGAAAATTCAATGTAAAACCATTAATAGACACTTAGGAACACCCTTAAGCAATATACATCAAAATCCTTCATCAAATCTCACAATAAATCTTAGATTCATATTCCAAAACATAGTAAAATAGTCACAATTTCATAAACCTCAACATAGTGTGGAGTGAATTTCATAATACCTAAGACCCATGACTAAATAAACTTTAAATCATGAAAATTAGAGTAAAATGAAGCTTGGGTATCAATGGTGAAAGGAATCCATGAAAGAAACCCATATATGTTAGCTTTTGGACAATCCTTGAAGAAGATTGGAGATGGACACTTGAAGCTTGAGAGAAAATCCTTAGATTCTGATGAGTTTTGAGACTTGAATTGAGGAGATAAAATATTATCTGAGTGTTTGGAAGAGTATTTGAAAATGTCTTAGATGATATGAGGGTAAAACAAAGCTAAGTATAGGTATTTTCATGCATGGGAAGGCATAGGTCCAAGACCCAAAAGTGTTGGACCGAACTAAAAAATTGGACAACAAAATACATGCGCCCCAAATGCGGATTAACACTCTTTTTTTGTCAAACTATGAAATTTCAAAATTTGCTACGGTTGCTCTAAAATCGGGGTTAGATCCATCACCTATTCAATTTGACCCCCTGAACAAGAATATGAAGTCAGATTTTTGAAATAACGCACAAATTTTGAGATATATGAAAATTATGATTTTAAACATTTCTGAGGCACATTTTTGGGCACTTTTTTTGGGGGCCGTTACATTGAAGTTAAAATAAATGTTATATTTATCTAAGTTATAAGAATTCAAAAAAGGAAGATTTAAAAATTATTTTTAAAAATTGAATCTTATAGTTGTCATGACCCAAGCCTAGAGCCTAGATGTGACACATCACAAGGGGAACCCGAAGGGACCCCAAGCAAGCCTCTTAGAGCATCATTGCATATCCAACTCTTAGAGCATTATTGCATATCCTTTGTCGCAAAAGCAATGAATGAAGCATCAGAAGATAAAAGTATAGGGAAATCGGGGCTAAGGGAGGACACTTCAATATCATCATAGTCAAGAGACAAAAGTCTAGCACATATCATAAATACATAACATATCCAACAAACACCTCTAATACATAGATAGAGTGGGGGCCAAGACAAAGTAACCAGGGTCACCTTCATAGTCACAATAGACAATAAAGAAGAATGTCTCAATACATAATAGAAGAAATATAGACTAAGGTCCCCAAAGTGTAGGACTCACCAACTAGCTTGAATAGCACCGAACTAGACACTAGAGGAGGAGGATCAACTTGCGCACCGGTTCCTACATGGTGACATCGTGTAGGCATAAAGTATGAGTTAGTACATTTGAATGTACTAAGTATGTAGGATACAATGTAAACAAGGATTAAGCATCATAATCAAAGGCATAATAATAGGTAATAGGCATACTATAACAATATGACATGTATGATCAATGTATAAGTTAAACATGCATAAGTATCTCATGCTTATATAGGATATCATATGTTATAAGAGACAAAACTAGATTTCCAAATGTACAATCCTTTGGTAGGTTAGTGATGATGTTGCCCCATCACTTAGGTGGATGAGTACAAACAACCATCTAGGTTGGTGATGATGCTGCCCTATCACTATGGCGGAGAAGTACAAACCCTTCCCTAGGTTAATAAGTACAAACTCCAATCTAGGTTAGTGATAATGCCGCCCCATCACTAGGTGGAGAAGTATAAACCCTTTCTTAGGTTGATGGGTATAAATCCCCATCTAGGTTATCTAGGTTCTCAGTCGCCCTGAATTGAGCGTGGTCTAATGCAACACTTTATACAGAATTTATTATCTACATAAGCTTATTTCATCATCATATAGTCATTTATATCATATCTCAAGGTTTGGACCTTTAACTACTCAAGTAACCACATCCGGGCATTTTATCCAACATTTAAAGGGTGTGTAATGCCAGTACAAAACATGTAATATAGAGATAAAATTATGCAAGAAAATCCATTGTAAAACCATCAACATGTTGCAACACCCTTAAGCGGTATACATCACAATTCTTTCTAAAATATTATAGCAGATCAAAGATTTATAGTTTAAAACATGGCAAAACAGTCACAACTTTACATAGCTTTAACATAGTTTGTAGTGAATTTCATAATAATCGAGACCCATCTGTAAATCAACTTTAAGTCATGCAACTTGAGTAAAAGGAGGCTCGGGTATCATAGGTTAAAGGAACCCCCATGAAACAAATTCACATACCTTAGCGTAGAGAGGAACTTGGTGATGATTGGAGATGGAGACTTGAAGTTTAAAGGAGAACCATAGCTTGGGATGAGGATTTGGGACTTGAGTTTTAGGAGTGAAAATATGACTAAATGTTTGAACGAGTATTGGGAAATGCTTAGTATCATATGAGGGTAAAATGTTGCTAAGTATAGGTAAAAATACATTTGAGAACATTTAGGCCCAAGACTTAGAAGTCTTGGACCGAACTAAAAAAGACAGTCCCCAAAATATACAAGGGCACGTTGCCAGGGGGTCGCAAAAACCCCTTTGGAATTCGGAACTTAGAATTTCGTAATTGCTAATATTTCACTCTTAAATCGAGTTTAGATATTTTTTCACCTAATTTTGATCCCTGAACAAGAATATGAAGTCGGATTTTCAAAATGGCAAACGAATTTTGAGATATATGAAATTTAAAATTCGAGGCATTTTGAGGCACGTTTTTGGGCACTTTTTGGGGCCATTTTACTATCTCCCCCTGGGGAACATTCATCCCCGAAAGCATAAGAGATATAAAATACAAGAATGATCATAATAACTAGCCTCAATTAAAATGCAACATTACATTTACAACACTAGTTTTAAAAACTCAACAAAAGTGTAAAAGCATCATAACTTGCCAACTTAAACATGAATGCATATGAATTACATAGGGGCCTAAACATAAGACTTGAAATCACATATGGGGATTACAACTAGTACATTATGCTTGAGTGGAGTGGAAAAGTTAAGGATACTGTTTTTGCATGTCCGCTTCGGCCTCCCAAGTAGCACTTTTGATTTGTTGGTTCCTCCCAAGGACCTTAACGGATACCACCTTCTTATTCCTTAATCTCATCACTTTCCTATCTAGGATTTGAACCGAAACCTACTCATAAGTCAAGTTATCCTCAACAACACCCACAACATCAAGAGGCATAATAGTATTAGGATCACCAACATATTTTCGCAACATAGAGACATGAAACACTGGGTGAACCAAATTCATTTCAGTAGGAAACTTCAATTCATAAGCTGCCTTGCCAACCCTCTTCAAGACCTCTTAAGGACCAACATATCTTGGACTTAACTTCCCCTTTTTACCAAAATGAACCACATCTTTCATTGGAGTAACTTTCAAATAAACCCAATCACCCACTTTGAATTCAAGGTCTCTTCTTCTCACATCGGTATAAGATTTTTGATGGCTTTGGGATGTTCTTAACCTTTCCCTTATCATCCTAACCTTCTCAAAAGCCTCTATAACCATATCCGGTTTCAATAAGTCCACCTCTACAACCTCAAACCAACCAGTGATCTATAATGTCTTTCATGAAGAGCCTCAAAAAGAGCCATACCAATACTAGAGTGATAGGTATTGTTGTAGGGAAAATCAATCAAAGGAAGATGGTCATCCTAAATACCCCTTAACTTCAATACACATGCCCTTAGCATATCCTCAAGGGTTTGAATTGTCTTTTCGGCTTTGTTATCAGTTTGAGGGTGGAAGGTTGTACTAAGATGAACATTTGTACCCGGACTCCTTTAAAAAGACTTTCAAAAGTGTGAAGTGAATTGGGCACCACGATCGGATATGATGAACAAAGGAACCCCATGCAACCTCACTATCTCATGGATGTACAACCTTGCATACTCTTTAGCCCCATATGTGGTCTTAACCAGTAGAAAGTGAGCCAATTTTATCATCCTATCAACCACCACCCAAATGGAATCAAAACCTTTTCTAGTCTTGGGCAACCCAACCATAAAATCCATATTACTCACCTCCCACTTCCAAGTAGGAATCTCTATGTCTTGGGTTAGAACACCCAACCTTTGATGTTCGGCTTTGACTTGATGACAACTATGGCAACTGGAAATGAATTTGGCAATATCCCTCTTCATGTCTCCCTATCAATACACATCTCTCAAGTCTCTATACATTTTAGTGGAACCAGGGTGGATGAAAGAAGAAGAATTAAAGGCCTTATCAAGGATATTCTCCCTGAAAC
>JAOTQJ010002245.1:0-18893 GCA_025642045.1 Solanum sejunctum | reverse complement strand
CACTTGGCATGAAACATAGATCTCTCCTTGGTACATAAAGGCATTTGTCAACTCCGACACCACTATTAACCATGTCCACTGTCTTGTAAATGTTCATATGATTCCATACATAGTCACCTTCAAAATTGTATACATTTTTGGATACCAAGTTACATGAGTTCTTGTTACAAAATAAAGTTCACGAGTTGTTCCATTTCATACGCATTTTATCATTTATGTAATGTACTCTTTTCATTGTCATATTGTCTTTTGTGATTATCCACATGTGACATGCTACATATATAGTCCTACAGGTCTAATATTATAGCCACCAAAAGAATCATCTCAAAGGTAATTGAAAGACAAAGTATATAGTTTCTGATAGGTGGTAGCCCGAGGGGTTGAGTATAACCTAGCCAGGGACGATCCTATAAAGGGGCGTAGCCCGAGGGGCTGAGTATAACCTAGCCAGGGACGAACCCGATACAGTTTCACCACTGATCAGTTGGTAATTTGTTTTACAGTTGTGCACAGATTATACATTAAAGGTAAAGTAATATAAAGGACAAAAAGTACAAGATTCCACAATATAACTAAGGGTGGTCCATATTCTACCACAGATGCATAGTTTCATTTAAGTTATTACTTTATATACAGTATGTCCTGCCTTACATACTTAGTACATTATCTTGTACTGACGTACCTTACGGGGGACCTGTATTTCATGCTATAGGTACAGGTGCTAGTTGATCTCCCTGGTAGAAGTACAGGATATTCAACTGTTGTCACCAAGCTCCAAGTTACTTTGGGGCTTTGTATATATGTAGAGCTTACGTGTTTTGATTGCACAGCTTGTTGAGATGGGGCCTGTCTCGACCCTTATCAGATGTTTTTCTTTATTTAGGGGCTTTGTAAACTATGTAAAGTAAAGTTTGGACATGTCTCATACTTTAAATACCGTGGCCCCAACGGCCTAGTCATATGCACTCTCTTTTACTTGTCATCACTGTTTATCTTCTTAAAGGCATATTAAATGCAAAAAAACCTTATAGTATGTATGGAAAGTGCATACTTATAGGTTGGTTCTCCCAAGCCTTATCGGCAACGGGTGCCAGTCCACCCTAACGGGACTTTCGAGCGTGCACTGGTGTTGAATAGGATTGAAACATAATACCAGATGTTTCCTATTGTCCTAAAATAAGGACTTGATGTTACTAATTTTTGACCTATTGATGGGATGTCCTATACCTCGGCAAGGTATTGGGTGGATGTGGCAATGACATCGCTTTATTGTATCATCACCGGCTCATATGCGATGGTTGTCATTTAGAGAAACCCCTAAGTTGGACTTTATAGTACTCTGAGTAGATGGTACCTAGATAATAGATGAGTAGACATTATCTAAAATGGATTCTTACTTTAGACTCTTTACATGATGATTGAGTTTCCCACTTCTTAAGTTGAGCTATTTGAGTTCATGTTATACTTCCTTTACATGTTTCTTTTTACCATTTTACATACTCGTACATTCCCTGTACTGACGTCCATTTGGTCCTGTATCTTTTCATGATGCAGAGACAAGTACTAGCGATCATTAACAGGTACCCCGTGGATGACTAATTCCTTTTAGCTGATAGGTGAGCCCTTTCCTACTTTTGGAGAACAATATATTTCTTTTCTAACTTTGAGTTTAGACTTATTTCATTATATTTTTGAGGTAGCCATGGGTCTTCCATTGTCATTAAGTTAGTTAGATGTATAGAGGTTAAACTAGTTGTTGATGTATTTGTATGTTATTATTGACTAGTTTCTTTCACACAAGTCTTACTTAATTGATGGATAGACTATTTGGCTTTTGTCCTTTGATTTTAATTCTATCATTACTATTCAATTAAGTATCCTTATTCATTGATGTCTTCTGCTATTAGATTGTGATTGAAGGAATGTTATGAGGCTTATTGGTTCGATTGGGGGCTAACAATACTCCCCGAGTGCCGATCATGCCAAGGGTAACCTCCCAGGTCACTAGAAAATAGACTCATAGATCTTTGATTTGGTAGGTCCTTAGCATTCTAACTCTTTATAATTTAGGAGAAAATTCTGAGACATTTAATCTAAAATTTTATAAAATTCCTTAATAGCATCCGCAATAACTTCCATTGATCTTTATTGCTCAACTTCCTTGATTTCCAAGATTAACATACAAATATCATGCACCTAAAGTAATTCATAAAACATCCTTCCTGTAGTGTTAAGAATCTTAAAGTATAAGTTAATTCCAATGTCCAAATAGGCGGAACTGCACAACCTTAAAATGAACGAACAAGTGAACCATTAGTGCAAATAAATCACAAACGACTAATTAGGATCACTATATGTAAGATATAACCATGCAAAATTCTTAAAAAAGCATAAATGACATGGAGGGTCATTTTTTAAACAATTTTTGGTCTGTGACCCTTTTTATTGCAGCTTAATAATAAGAAAAGTCAGATGGGCTAAGGACCAATATAGCCTGACCTGGTCTAGTACATTAGAATGTTGGTTCTTACTACTTAAGAACTGACCTACTTCATTAAGTAAAACCCTAGGTTTTCTAAATGAGGTCCAACCCCCACTCCCAATTTTTCTATCTTTTGTCTCCATCATTTCCAATGTGGGAACCAACTCTTCAATTCCTTATCCTCCGCTTCTAGGTTACAAATTATCTTCACCGTGCATGTATGGATTCTTCCTGTATTAGCTGTCAAAGGTGAGTCCTTCCCCAATTGATTTTTGGATTCTTATAATTCTTCACTATGTTTCACATCCTCCATTGTTGTTGTGTGGTATTTCTGTTCTTCAAGTATCATCACTAATAGAAACACCATTTTTTGAGTAGATAAGGCCACCAACCCCATCTCTGACACTGTGAGTAACCGTCTTCTCGTTTTCATGTTTTTGTTCTTTGTGTTCCTCCCTAACCACTTATCTCTCATCAGAAAGCAACATGGAGGGTCATTTATTATAAATATAATAGTAACTATTTAATTTACATAATAGTGTAAAATACTTTATACACTGGCTGTGCATAAAAATTTACTTCAAAAGAACAATGTACACAACATAACAAAAGGGACTAACCATATTGAAAAATACTGGCATCCCCTTTTCTCAATACGTGATAATAGAGGATTATGATGAATATATATACATTTAGTTTGTTTGATCTCTAATATCAAGGGCTTCAAATCGCTTCCCTCATGACAAACTCCTTCATTTGATGTTGTCATCTTCTCCATTTATCTGAAATGGCCTAAATTAAATGTTCAATCAGAAATTTAGAGATATCACAAGCACTTTCAACATTTAAATAATAAATGGAATGCATCCATGAAGAATATTATTTGTATCAAATTTTGAACACATAACTAAATATATAACTAACTTAATTTGTTTCACCTACAAATTCAAAGTTATATGAAAAAATCTAATTCATTTGATGCAGTAGTAATGATATATAATTAAGACACACTAATATATATACTCCATTGTGATGAATTAAATCTAATAGCCTTGAAAGAAACAAATTCTAAAATCGCAATTCTAAAATTAGTATTTTTCATCATTAAATCAACAAGCATTATGATCGCGCTCAAGATACATCATTTTTTGAAGTAAAACCAATAGTTAAAGTGATAAACATAACCAAGGCTAGGGTAGAATCTCATAGGGAATATGGGACTTTACAACTTGGTTCACTAATAATAAATTCAATAATTAACTAAGTCAATTCCAAAAAAAGGGGGTTAGCAATAATTGATTATGAAATTAAACCAACAACAACAACATACCCAGCGGAATCCCACAAGTGGGTAGAATATATGCAAACTTTACGACTACCTTATAGAAGTAGAGAGGTTGTTTCCTGGGAACCCTCATCTCAAAAAGTAGAATAAAGTAGATATGACGAAAAGTAAAAGAAAGGGAACAGAAAAAGCGATTAATAACCAAAAGCACGTGACAATACGTAAATATGATACAATTAACACGTAAACAATAGATAATGACAACACATGATATATAAAACACTACTACTTCTCTACCCTATTATATCCAATGACTAGATAACCACCTAACCCTACTAACCAATTAGCCTACTACTCCAAGTCATGGCCTCCACTTCTTTCTATCTAGGGTCATATCCTTAGTGAGATCAAGTTTCGCCATTCTTGTCTGATGACCTACCTTTAGTACTTCTTTGATCTACCTCTACCTCTTCATGTAACTCCCAAAATGAACCTCTCACACCTCCTAAGAGGAGTATCGATGCTCCTTCTCTGCACATGTCCAAACCATCATAGTCTCAGTTTTCTCATCTTATCATCCATCGGGGCTACCTCTAGCTTCTCTCAAATGGTCTTATTCCTAACCTTGTCACTCCTAGTGTGACCACACATCCATCTCAACATCCTCATCTATGCAACATGCATCTTATGAACATGTGCATTTTTAATTGGCTAACACTCCACCCCATACAGCAAAGATGGTCTAACCACCAATCTGTAAAATTTACCTTTGAGTTTAGGTGGTATCTTCTTATCACAAAATACTCTAGAGGCAAGCCTCCATTTAGTCCATGCTACCCTAATATGATGTGTGACATCATCATTGATATCGGCACTACTCTGAATGATGGACCCCAGATACTTAAAGTTTTCCATCTGGAAATTAAACTAAGCTAACTAAAATAGAAGACAAGAAATAATGGGGAGCAACTTGGGGATTGTGATTTCTATGATTCACTAACTCAACAACCCTGGATTTCATAATTCTCCACTAGAATATAACATGCAGGAGGGTAATTTAGGTCCTTCCAACCCTTTGGTCAAAGGTAAAGGTCGAATTTCACTATTGGATATGGCACATCACCGAGTATGCTCAACTAACCATTACTCATAGTCCCAGTCAACCTCCCCTTGGTCTCGTTCAATTGACTAGACGAGAACACATCATTCAAACCTGTTAATCACTCTCTTATCCTATTTATTACCACCTGGATAGGGAAGGTAACACTAGGCAAGTTCTAATGTTGGCTGATGTTCTATCAAAACTACAGCCTATTTGATACCTTAAACAACATATTTATCATCTACTTAATATAACTTTTATGATTTTATGTGTTTTTGTGTTGTTCTTGCAAAAAATATAGGTTGGCATAATTTTGGGAGAAAATTATAGATTTTGCTGAAGTACAGGACATATGAGCCACCTTATGAGTCATAGCCCAAGCTACGAGTCATAGGGTGCCCTCATAGCAAGAAAAATGAGAAAAATCAATAATTTGCAAAGTGAAGATCAGCCATACGAGGCCAACCTATGAGTCTTAGCTCTCATTATGACTCGTATATGTGGGGGTCATAACAACGAGAAGTGAGCCAAAAGTTAGGACCAAACACTAAAGGCCTAGATAGTGAGAAGAGCATAGGAGTCGTAGTCCAAACAACTACTCATAAGAGTGGGTCATAGCAGTCAAGTTAAAAATACCAAATGCTAACTAGGAAACCCTGATTATCACTTATAGGTTATTCTACAAGTCATATCTGCTAGACGTAATAGCTATTAGTTGTATTTTCTATTTAAATTTTTAGGGTGTTTTTGTACATGGTATAAATAGTTAATGTTAGGGTTTGAGCAGAAGACTTTGAACAATTTCTCAAACTCCGTCACCTTGAATATTCTCTCTATTATATTCCTAGGGTTTAGTGTAGATTTTATTTTTTAATTTGAAGACCCATTTTTTGGGGGAATTAAAAATCGCATTGCACTAATTTCCATTGATCCAAGCTTGTGGTTTTCAACTGGAAGATATCTTTGTTCTTAATTGTTTTGGGCAATCTCTTAACTATGTCTCTCATATTCATTGTTGTTGATTTTTCCTTAGTCATGAGTAGCTAAGCACCCAGAACATGGAGTAGTGGGAACAATGAGTAGTTGACTTGAAATAACCTAGGCATTGTGCATTTCTTTGATGGTGTTTCTGCATGTATTGTTTATTTCCCTTCACTTTGAATGTCGTTTGGTGTTTGCCAACACCAAACCTCACCTACTATTACGATCTCAATCATGGTAGTGATGAACAAGAAAAGGGAAATAAATGACAATAATTGATTGATGTGTTCTCATCTATTTAACCAAACCTGACCAAGAGGAAGTTGATTGGGACAACGGGTAATGGTTAGTTGGCACGCCATGGTTCTCGACCAAGCGCCATGGTGAAATTAAGACAAGAGGGATGGAACAATCTATGTTACCATCCTGCATGCGAATTCCTAATTAGAGTAATATTATTTAGGGCAATTAAGTCAACAAATCATGCAGAACTCAATTCCCAAGTTGTCCTTCAATTTGATTGTCTTCTTGTGTAAATAGCGGAGTATTTATCTTTGTTCTTCATTTTGAATCACAAAACCTCCCATTTTAGAGAATATAGTGAATGATGCTTAAAATGATTATTAGTGGATCACCATAGTCAAGCCTCATTTTCCCTGTGTATTCGACCCTAAGCTTTGGTTAGGCTTATACTTGACTACGACAGCTTTACTGTTAGAGCATGAACATCAAAAATCATGGCACCGTTGTCGCAAAATATGTCTTGGTTTTTGACTTGATTTCACTAGCAGCTAGTTGAAGTATTAATTTCCTAATTCTCATATATTTTACTTTTATTTTTTTTGTTTTCTTTTATTTCTTTCAAGGGAATTTTAAAAAAATATGTGGAGTTTCCCCGATCAAAGCTTTAGCCTTCACGTACACCCATGTATGAGGACCTACATTATGAGGAGGACACTTTGTTTTCATCTGCTTAGGTAGGAGTTTTACCGACCAACATCTAATGGTACAAACAAGACCAGTGGCGCCAAGGTCAAGGAAACCACAATTGGACCTATGGAAGAGAATGTTCTTACAAAGAGAGATAGGGTGGTTATTATGAGAAAAATAGTGGTCCAGACACCGAGTGGAGTAGTAGAGATTGTTTCAAGAATGATCCTTATGTGCCATCACACCATCACTATGTAGGCACAAACAACTCCAGAATTGAGGAGATATTTGATCACCTATTAAAGAAGGCTGAGACATCGGATGAATCTCTACATGGAATGAGATCAGAAATTGCAAAAATTAATTCAATAGAGTCTCATTCTATGACTATTATACAGCTTCAGCAATAGTTTGGTCAAGTATTGACTCTACTTAAGCAGTATCAATGTGGTACATTTCCTAGTGATAAAGTACCAAGTTCTGAGGATGAAGGGAAATATACAGAGGTTACTAGTGGGTGTGGTAAGAGTACTATTGATCCTCCTGTGCTGGTGGTTGTAGAAGATATTCATGAGGATTTAGTTGCAGATAAGGATGTAGTCTAAGGTGAGGAGTGTGGCAAGGATGTGGTAAATAAATCAGTCAAAGAGCCAAAGAAGTACAAGCCCATCCCTAGGCCTCCTCTTTCATTCCCTCAAAAGACTCAAGAAGAGGGCGGAGAAAAGTAAGGTCAAGCACTCTCTTTGAATGTTAAAACATCTATCCAACTATACTTCTCTCATTGAGTCAGCGGAGAAGATGCCCACCATGACTGCATAATTAGAGATGTCAAATTTACAAGGGCACTTTGTGATCTAGGTGCTAGCATAAATCTGAAGCCCCTTGCTATCTACAAGAAGCTTAGACTGGGAGCCTTTACTCCAAATAATAGGCAATATATATTACTCATTCCCCTCATTTTATACCACCACCCTTTGAGCATGATAGAAAGTTGGAAAAGAAACTAGGGGTCTAATTCATAAGTTCAAGGTGGAAGAAAAAGCAAAATTATGGAGGAGCAAGTTTTGAGAAATTGGTGAAGTCTAAGTAACCAAGTGGTCTAAGTCGTACTGCAATAATAAATCAAGCACTACTTGGGAGGCAACCCAAGTTAGGTTTTATTTTAACAAAATATTGTCTATTGTTGTTTGACTTGATGCATTGAGGATAATGCATAACTTTTTTGATGGGTGTGGGCAGTTATGGATCTTGGTGAAGTCTCATTAGCTTAGGGTCCATAACTACCCAAATTTTTATCCTGAGGTTTTCTTGCATGTGTTGTCTTTCCTCGTGGATGATTTTTACTTTTATGTTGAACTGACACATTTTTAGGTATTTTGGATAATGTGTTGATAAATGGTTATTATATTTCGCATGTATAAAATCTTGAAGTGTTTTATGAATATTTTGAAAATTGGATACCCCCAAAAATTTTGAAGGTTGTTGGTTATTATTGCAATCTTGCATATGTTTATTTGATAATGTTTGTTCTGATAAGAAGAAGGCAAGTTGATACTTGAAGCATGGCTTGTGAGTTTATGTTGATTGTGTATTCGATTCCATGTGTTTGTGGGCTTATTTTGTCGAACTCATGCATTGTATATTGACTCAGAACATGGATTGTTACGCTAAAATTGGACTAGAGATGTGGTTGGCTAGGAAAGTATCTTAGGCCATTATTCTTTTAGTGAGCTCACTTTTTCTTAAATGACCTACCAAATGTGATAGTTGATCCCTTGTTCTAAATTTTTGAGCTTTTCATGCACCTGTTCTTCCTTGACACCTATCTAGCTTAGCCTTGTTTTGTCTTGTATTGTGAACACCTTGATATTGGTCATGCTCTATCCTTGAACATATGAACCTTGGTTGAGGCTAAAATCCTAAGTTGAGGGTCGCTACAAGTAGTGGCCCTAGTTTAAGGAATAGATATTGGGTGCTTTACTTCAGGATAAAAGCCTAAGTTGAGGGTGGCTTTTATTGTGGTAAAGTAATGAAAATGAGGTGGTTAGTTGGGGAAGAAAGAAAGAAATGAAAAATCATATGTTGGGTGAGAAAAAGAAAATAAAAGTGCCTTGGATTGAAAAGAACAGCAAAATGAGTTTGAAAATGATGCACGGCTGAAAAAGGGAAAGAAAACACCCAAAAAAGCTTAAAAAATAAGAATGAGAGAGGGTATAACGAGAATGGATGAGTTATTGAGGTAAAAGTGTTCAAAAATATGGTTCAAGGATAGCTTTTAATCACTACTTGCCTAAAATATCATACTAAAACCCTATGAGCCTATGTTACAAGCGTATTACATCCTAAAGTGATCCTAATTCAACTAGTCGACAGTACAGAGTATGAGTAAATGGGCAGGCCTAGTTGAGATTGCTTGCATAGTCCCTAAACTTTGATTGATTTTTGAGTGTAAGTAATATAGGGAATTCTTTTCTTTGAGGGCATTCGCATTGCATGATTGACATGTGACTTGTTAGTGACTATGGATTCATGATACTCCTTCACTTGTCATAGTTGGATTATCAGATGCATCATTGTGTTTTGGTTGCTTGGTAGCTTTGTAATTAGGTTTTGAAAATTAGAGTTCGGTACCTGAACTGGTGTTAAGGAATGCATTTGCTATTAAGATAGTAGCTATGTGTTTCTCATTGTTTACTTAGATTGAGTCATCGCTTGAGGGAAAGCAACAGTTCTAACTTGAGGGTGTTGATATGATATCAAAATACAACATATATGATGCCTAAAACAAGGTTTTTTGCAAGTTTTTAATGCGACCTTTTATGGTTTTTATGTGTTTTTATGTTGTTCTTGCAGAAAATATAGGTTGGCATGATTTTGGGTGAAAATTGCTGATTTTGCTAAAGTACAGGACATATGAGCCTCGCTTTGAGTCATAGCCCAAGCTACGAGTCACAGGGTGCCCTCGTAGTAAGAAACAGTAAGTAAAATCCAGAATTTGCAAGGTGAAGGTCAGCCATATGAGGCCACACTATGAGTGGTAAGTCTCACTACGACTAGTATAGGTGGGGTTCGTAGCAAGGAACAGTGAGCCAAATGTTCGAAACAAGAACTGAAGGCCTACATATGAGTCGTAGCCCAAGCAACAACTCATAATAGTGGGTTATAGCAGTCAAGTCTAAAATACCAAATGTTGACAACAAAATTGGATCACGATTCTTAGGTAGACCTATGAGTCATATCTGCTAGACGTAATAGCTCTGAGTTGTATTTTCTATTTAATTTTTAGGGTGTTTGTGTAAAAGGCATAAATAGTTAATTCAAGGGTTTTACAGAAGACTTTTGAACAAATATTTAGAATCCATCACGTTGAATATTCTCTCTACATTATTTCTAGAGTTTAGTATAGATTTCATTTTTTAATTTATTCATTTTAGGGGATTGAAAAATCACAATGTATTCATTTTTCATTAATCCAAGCTTGTGGTTTTCAACTTGAAAGTATCTTTGTTCTTCATTGTTCTGGGTAATCTCTCAACTTTGTCTCTGATATTCATTGTTGTTGATTTTGCCTTACCCATGAGTAGCTAAGAAACCACAACTTAGGGTTATGGGAACTATGAGTAGTTGATTTGAAATGACCTAGATTTTGTGCATTTCTTTTATAGGGATTTTTCCATGTATTGTTTATTTTCCTTCACTTTGAAAGTCGTTTTGTTGTGGCCAACACCAAACTCCACCTACTATCATGATCCCGACCAAGGTAGTGATGAGTACAAAAAGGGAAGTAAATAAAACAATTCAATTGATGTGTTCTCATCTAATCAACCAAACCTAACCAAGCGGAGGTTGACTGGGACAATGGGTAACGGTTATTTGGCATGCCATGATTGCCAACCAAGAGAAATGGTGAACTTCCACCTTCACCTTCAAAAGAGGGCTGGAAGAACCTCAATTATCGTCCTACATGCGAATTCCTAACTAGAGTCCTCTTGTTTAGGGTAATTGAGTCAATGAATCTTGGAGAACACGATTCCCATGTTGTCCCTCAATTTGATTGTCTTTTTGCATAAATAGCATAGTATTTATTTTTGTTATTCATTTTGAATCACAAAACCCCTCCATTTTAGGGAGTAGTGATCGATGCTTAAAATGATTGTTAGTGGATCAACATAGTCAAGCCTCATATTCCCTATGGATTCAACCCTAACATTTGGTTAGGTTTTATACTTTACTGCAACCGCTTTACTGCTAAAGTGTGAACATCATTCGCCACCACTAGAAAACATTCATAATACAGAGAAATGATTAATACATACAAATACCCATTCTAAGAATTGCTAATAAATTAGGTTTTCTAAGTTTGATTCATATGGTTCCCACAACCCCAAGTTGTGGGTTTAGCTACTCATATTGTCACGTCCTAAGCCTAGGGCCTAGATGTAACATGTCGTATGAGGAACGTAAAGGGACCCCAAGTAAGACTCTTACCACATCAATACATATCCTTAGTCGCGAGAGCAATAAAATGACAACAAGAGATAGTAAATAGGGATAATTGGGGCTAACGGACATCATTCATTTCATAAACATCAAGAGTCAAGAGAGAGTCAAAGCTTATAGCATTATACATAACATGTCCAATAATACCTTTAACCATAAAACTTAGCATGGACCAAGATAAGCAACCGAGCTCACCTTCCTAGTCGAAATATACAATAAAGAAAGAGAGTCATAATACATAGCATAATAACATAGACATTGTCCCCGAAATGGAGGACTCAAGCAAGGAGGGACCCCAAATATGGTCTTGACTGGTAGAAAGTGAGCCGATTTCATCATCCTATCAACCACAACCCATATGAAATCAAAACCTTTTTTAGTCTTGGGCAAGCCAACCACAAAATCCTTATTAACTACCTCCCACTTCCAAGTAGGAATCTCTATGTCTTGGGTTAGGCCACCTAGCCTTTGATGTTCGGCTTTGACTTGTTGGGAACTATGGTAACCGGAAACAAATTTAGCAATGCCCCTCTTTATGCCTCCTCGCCAATACACATCCCTCAAGTCTCTATATATTTTGGTGGAACTGGGGTGGATCGAATAAGAAAAATTATGGGCTTCATCAAGAATTCTCTCCCTCAAACCATCAACACTTGGAACATACAACCTATCTTGGTATCTAAGGGCCCCATCTCCCCCTTGGGAGAAAACCTCTATCTTGTTTCTTTCACCAAGGCCTTCAACTCAAGCAAGGAGGAGTCTAGACCTTGTTTTTCTATCACCTTATCAACCAAAGAAGATTTAGAACAATCAACAATAACAATGTAATTTCCCACATCTTCCAACCTCACCCCCAATCTAGCCAACCTATGCACCTACCTAGCCATGCCCCTTTGACCACCATCCACATGAGCTAGGCTACCCCTGGACACCCGACTCAAAGTAGCTGCCATAACATTTGCCTTACTTGGATGATAATACATACTCATGTCATAGTCTTTAAGGAGTTTGAGCCACCTTCTTTGTCTAAAGTTAAGATCTTTTTGACTGAAGACATATTGAAAGCTCTTATGATCAGTGAAGACATCAACATGCACCCCATAAAAATAATGACGCAAAATCTTTAATGAAACACCAATGTAGCCAATTTAAGATCATGGGTAGGGTAGTTCTTTTCATGCACTTTAAGTTGCCTAGAAGCATAGGCTATGACCTTACCATTTTGCATTAGTACACAACCCAAACCAGCTCTAGATGCATCACAATAGACAACAAGTCCCTAAAGCCCATCTGGTAGTGACAATATAAAAGCGGACACAAGTCTATCCTTCAATGTTTGGAAACTTTCCTCACATTCATCGGTCCACACAAACTTAACCATCTGTTAAGTCAATTTTATCATAGGAGAAGCAATAGAGGAGAACCCATTCACAAACCTTCTATAGTAACCCACAAGGCCAAAGAAACTCCTAATGTCTGACAGGGTCAATGGTACAGGCCTATTCCTTATCACATCAATTTTCTTTGGATCCACTTTTATACTATCCCCGAACACTACATGACCCAATAATGCAACCTCTTTCAACTAAAATTCACACTTGTCATATTTAGCATACAATCCCTCCTCCCTCAATCTTTGCAACACAACCCTCAAATGACCTATATGTTCCTCGCTACTATGTGAATAGACCAAAATATCATCAATGAAGACCACAACAAAGGAATCAAGGTAGGGATTGAAGACCCTATTTTTTAGGTCCATGAAGATAGCTGATGCATTAGTCAATTAAAAGGATATCACCATAAATTCATAATGACCATACCTAGTCTAGAAGGCCATCTTTGGAATATTACACTCCCTCACCCTTACTTGATGGTACTCGAAAAGATCATTATTAGAGAAAAAGCTACCCCTTGCAATTGGTCAAACAAGTCATAAATCCTTGAAAGGATATCTATTCTTTATAGTGACCCTATTGAGTATTCCATAGTCAATGCACATTGTAAGTGACCCATCTCTCTTCTTTACAAACACACCGGTGCACCCCAAGGTGATTGGCTAGGTCTAATAAATCTCTTCTCCAATAAATCTTTCAATTGCTCCTTTAACTCCTTCAACACTATCGGGTCCATATGGTAAGAGGAATGGAGATAGGTTGGGTGTCAAGAAGGTGATCTATACTAAAATCTATCTCCCTTTTGGGAGGGACACCAGGAAGGTCATTTAGGAAGACATCAAGAAACTTATTTTCAACCAGAACCGACTTAATAGAAGTGACTTTGGACTCCACATCTTTGACTCTCACAAGATGATACAAACACCCCCTTGGAAATCAACCTATGGGATTTCATGCGTGAGATGAACCTACCCCTATCTACTACATCATGACTTTCCCACTCAAGGACATGTTCATTTGAAAATTGAAACTTGACCCTACGGGTTCTACAATCAATAAATGAATAGTATGCATGCAACCAATCCATCCCATGAATAATATCAAAAGCAACATATCTAATTTAACAAGATCACAAGGTCAGATTTTATGCAAGATGCAAACTGGATAATTTCTATACACCCTCCTAGCAACAATAGATGCACCAATAGGAGTTGATACTTCATATTACTCATGCAACAACTCCAATTCAACAGCCAACTTTTAGCAATAAAGGGGCTAACAAAGGAAAGGGTGGCACCCGGATCAATCAAAGCATGTACATCAAGATAAAAAATTATCAACAGATCGGTAACAACATCGGGGACTTTACCAACCCCTTGCCTCCCATGTAGAGCATAATAACGATTGTGCCTCAGGGCATTACCTTGAGGACTACCTCTACCAAACTGGATCGTATTTGCACCCCAAATGTTGCCACTTTTCCATGGACAATCCATCCTCTTGTGACCTAGTTTCCCACAATCAAAACATGCATTAGAACCCTTCAAACATGGGCCCCTATGGTAACTTCCACACTTATGGCACATATCATTGGGAACCATTGCACACACACCTTGAGGCTTAGGGATGTCATTTGCAAACCCCCTATTAGTAGCATAAGGAGGCCTTTGGCCTTGTTTATATCTAGCACCCTTTCGAAACCCACCCTCAAAACGAGCTCTCTTGGCCTTATGGCCCCTCCTCTTTCTCAACTTTTCTTCCATTTGCTCAGCATATATCATCAACCAAGACAAGTCTATGTCACTAATATGCATTGCGGATCGGCACTCTTCCCTTACCAAATTAGAGACCCCCATGACAAATTTGTTCATCTTCGACCCAAAATTGGCCACCAAGTGAGGAGCATACTCGAAAAGTTGATTAAATTTGAGGGCATACTCCCTCACACTCATCACCTTGTTTCAAGTTCATAAACTCAACCAACTTTGCTTTTCTAAGCTCGAGAGGGAAGAATTGATTAAGGAAGCTAATTTAAATTCCTCCCAAAGCACCACATAGTCATTACCCTTCACATCATTTCGTTGATCAAAAAAATTTGGGCCACCCCCTTGAGTTAGTACGCTAGCAACTTTGCCTTCTCATTTAGCCCAACACCCATGATCGCAAGATTTTGTAAATTTCATCAATAAACTCTTGTGGAACCTCATCCACTTTCGACCCATGGAATACCAGAGATTCATCCTTATGAAGTCCGTTACCCTAGCTCCCAGGGTAGTAGCACGAGAGGCTTGGGCCCCTTGTTCGACTTGGTTGGACACTACTTGGGCAAGCATTATAAGAGCATCCCAGAGCTCACTATTTGTAGGTTGCTCCTTGGGAGTTTGGGCACATCGCCGTCTAGTATTCAGCATGATCTAGCATAGAAAAGACCAATGTTAAGGGGGAATACTTATCACAACTCTATGGAACGCCTTAGGACATGAAGAAGGGAAATATTTCCTAAAAATGCCTCATAGCCTCCTATTCATAGTCGTGGCGCACTTTATAACCATGAATAGGACTCTAATTGACACTGTGTGTTAGACTCTTAGGATCTATCAACCTAGTGCTCTGACACCATGTTTGTCATGACCCAAACCTAGATCCTAGACATGACACGACTAATGGAAAAACCGAAGGAACCCCAAACAATCCTCTTAGCATATCGTCACATATCCTTGGTTGCGAAAGCATACAAAAGACATATACAAATAAAAGTAAGGGCAATGGAACTAAGAGGGGGACTTGCATAATAATCGAAGTCAAAATTCAAAGGTCAAGATCATACATAGTACACACCTTGTCCAACAGACATCTCTAAAACATAGAAAGAGCGTGGGCCAAGACAAGCTACTGGGTTCACCCTCATAGTCAACTGTAACACAAGATAGTATCTCAAAACATAGATAATAGGGAAAGACATAAACCGAAGTACTCGAAATAGAGGACTCACCCATAACATGGAATAGCATTGTCTAGCCACACGGGGAGGAAGAGGATGGTCAACTCGAGCACTGGTTCGTACATGGTAATAACATGTAGGCAAGAGTATATGTTAGTACATTTAAATATACTAAGTATGTGATAACAATGAAACAATAAACAAGCTTCAATATCAAAATGCATACATTAGACAATAGGCATAGTATAGCAATATGGCATGTATGATGGACGCATAACTGAAACATGCTAGGATAAATCATGCTTATATAAGATATCATATGTGTAGAAGAGACCAAGCTAGAATCCTAAGTTTGGATAGGAGATGTCGTTCACACCCGGACACCCTAGTGCCAAGGTACTACACCCCTCACATCGTTGATGCCATCTACACCTGGATACCCTGGTGGCAAGGTACTTTCCCCTCACATGGTCGTCCGGGCACTTATGCTCCCCATACCTAACATGGTCTAATACAACACATTATATAGAACATACATATATATCATATCTATAAGCTCATTTCATCATTAAAATATCATACATATTATATATCATGCTTTGAACCTTCAATTCCTCAAGAAAACATAATCGGACATTTTATCAAACACTTGGAGGTGTAATGGTGGTAAAAGAGCATGCAATTTGGAGATTAAATCATGTAGGTAAATCAGTCGTAAAACCTTTAATCAACTCTTTGCAACACACCCAAGACATTCATATCAAAACCCTCATCAAAAACCAACATTAGATCTAAGATTTGAAGCTCAAAATATGCTTAAATAACCATACATTCATGTATTAAATCATGGTGCAGTAAATTTCTCAATATTCAAGACCCACATGATCAACTTTAAATCATGTATTAATAAGTGAAAGAGGGTTTAGGCACCATGGGTGGAAGGACCAAATAGTTCAACACTACATACCTTAGCTTTTATGAAGTTATTGAAGACGACTTTAATGGAGATTTGAAGCTTGGGTGAGATCCTTGAAGAAATCCTTGAGATTGGCTTTGAGTTTGGGACTTGAATTTAGGGTTACAAATGAGTCTAAGTGTTTGGGAAAATGTTGGGGAATGTTTTTGGTGTGATATGAGGGTGAAATAAGTCTAAGTATAGGTGAAAATACGTTTGGAAGAACTTAGGTCCAACACTTAGAAAAATTTGGGCGAACTAGGAAAAGACAGTGTAGGAAAAATTCCTCTATGTGACGCGGACCGCTTCTAGAAATTACACTAAGTGTAAATTTCATAATTCGATTCTTGTGATTTAAATTTGAGGTTAGACCCTTGTCACCCTAATTTACACCCCCTGAACAACAATATAAAGAAAGATTTTAAAAATTCCAGATAGATTTTTAGATATACGGAAAACAAAATTTTGGGGACTTTCAAGGCATGTTTTCGGGAACTTTTTGGGGTCATTTCACAAGGGCACTCCATTAAAAATGGGAAGGTTAGCTCAAGTGATCAAGGGAGGTGGTAAGAGATGGATCTTTCCAATATTTAATTATGTTAAAAACTAAAGTGACTCTTTCCTGTCCATCAATGGGCAATGAATGTGCTATCCCGCCTTCCAAAGGACGGAGCACTCAACCACAAAAGTCCATCGGTGTGATTATGATCTCAAAAGAAAAGGGTCCTTGTACTATCTAGGTATAAGGAATCCCATTGGTGACTGTAATGAGCAAAAAACTTACTCACAGGCCAAAATGATGAGCAAACACTCGAACATGAGAGCAAGGGAGCACCAAATTAGTGGACGAGATCAAAGGGGGTAGGGAGGCAAGAACCATGCATTCAGAGACCTAACCCAACTATCTCGAATGTTATCTAGACTATGAGAATAACTGACTAAGCCGTTCCATAAGGGTTCATTCTCCAAATGAGAATGGGGCAAGCCTTTAGATTGTTTAAGTAGGTTTTACCCTAGGAATTAGGTTCACCCTTTTCCCTATGTCTTCTCATCAATGGACTCCTAACGTATAAGAAGGAGTGTGGTTCGTTCGAGAAATTCTTACTCTCTCTATATCTTTAAGATGTTTGGATTTCTTAAAACTTTATGGACATGCAAAAGATAATTACTATTCCCATTCGAACCAAGATAGAACTTTTACTTGGTCAAATAACAAAAAAAGTGAAGCAGCGTCAGGAACGACGAATATCTTTTTGATAAACAAATTCATTTTTCAAGTTCATTATTATGGGTAGTTCCTACATTCAAATTCATTGGATCCTTTTTCACGTTCGAGAATTTGACCTTCTTCCACCTTTGAATGTTCCAATTGAACACTGTCCATTTTTTATTATTCTTAAAGGATAAGACTTTTTTCTTTACCAAACATATACAAATCCAACCACAATCTTTATAAGAACAAAAGATCTTTCTTGATCAATCCCTTTGGCTTTATTTGCGGTATTTCTATCTATTATTTTGGTTTAGAGATTTATAATTCTTTACTTTTATTAGATGAAATTTCAATGAATTAGATCTATAAGGACCCCAAAGGCTATTCTTTTGAGTCCAAAATAAATCATTTAGAGCTCCAATTTATAGTCCATTCTATTTTCTTGTAGTAGTTTGGTCATGGAATTTATTTGATTGTATATTTCTAGAGTATTGTGACTTGTTATAATTTGATTCTGTTGATAGTACAGAGAATGTGTTTGTCATCTTCATAGAGATTGTTGTACTTCATCGGCTTTTATAGATCAAGATGTATCGCTTGTACAAGAGAAATAAAGGAAGACTTATGCATCAACCAGTGGCAGATCCAACATATTACATAAGCGGGTTCAATTAGTAAATAGGAATTCATAGTAATAGTCAATAGCGCAAGGAACATTGAGCACAACTAACAATCTGCTCTTTTATTTGTTTGTTTTTTGTTAATAATTTAACCTTTTTTAAAAACAACTTAACACTTTTTTATTTATAAATTAGAGGAAAAGAATATTTACAAGGGACCTATTAATGTTTATTTTAACTAAATTAAAGTCAACTAACAAGCATGTTTAGCAATAATCTATGAAAGAAAGTACCAAAATTCAATTAGCAAAAAATTAAACGTATTTGAAGTAAAAAATCATACAAAGACATCCTAAGAAGTTTGCTCATGAACTCTACCTCAGAATCTTCTTCCACACTTTCATATATATATATATATATATATATATATATATATGTGTCTATATACATATATATTATATATATTAAATTTATTAACTATCATAAT
>JAOTQJ010002226.1:3493-18897 GCA_025642045.1 Solanum sejunctum | reverse complement strand
CTTCGTTTAGCTAGCAAATTTAAGCTAAGCAAGTAGGTGACTCACCTGCTAGCTTCCTAAGTCCTATAAGCACCTCACTTATCTCACTTCATTTAAGGTCATGATCTCCTCAATTTGACTTAAAACTTATGTATACTCGACCCTCTTCAGCGTTAGAATACATATCGCCCTTTAATTGGAGATTCAAGTACTTTTAAAAATTGGCGCTAATTTGACCAAACCATATTATGTTTCATTTGCATAGTACTAGTATTATAATATGTGGGGTGTTACATCCTCCCCCCTTAGGAACATATCTCCTCGAATGTTAGCAGAATTGGATAGCTTAACCAAGTTTAAACCTTTACTTACACAAACTTTTGACAACACACTAAGTATTCAATTATATGTACCTATTAGTGTCCCAGTTCTGCACATTGGACTTCCTCTTTAGCTTCAAATAAGTAAGGGTATTTTAATTTCATCGCATCATCAGTCTCCCATGTTATTTCTTCTACTTACTAGTTTCTCCAAAATACTTTTGCTGAAGCTAGTTCTTTATTTCTTAGCTTCTTAACTTGACGATCTAAAATAGCAACAGGTGCCTCTTCATAGGTGAGATCTTTTGTAACCTACACATTCTCAATAGGAGTGATACAATATGGGTCACCTATACATTTTCGAAGCATTGAGACATGAAAAACTGGATGAACCATAGAAAGCTCTTGGAGTAGCTCTAGTTCATATGTAATCTGCCTAAACTTCTTAATAATTTTATATGGCTCTATGTAACGTGGGCTCAGTTTTCCTTTCTTATGAAATCTCATAACCCCTTTCATAAGAGACACCTTTAAAAATACCCAATCCCCTATTGAGAATTC
The DNA here is from genome assembly GCA_025642045.1 of Solanum sejunctum. Lineage (NCBI taxonomy): Eukaryota > Viridiplantae > Streptophyta > Magnoliopsida > Solanales > Solanaceae > Solanum > Solanum sejunctum. Next base: position 18,037 of record JAOTQJ010002226.1, on the reverse strand, counting down.
TAGTCCTCTCCTTCTAGCGCCCGCATATGATTTCTGATGACTTTGGGCTATTTCTAGTCACTGTTGTAGTACCTTAACTTTTTCCATGGCTTGTTGTACTAGATCTGGCCCAAGTAAGGTGGTTTCACCCACTTCAAACCATCCAATCGATGACCTACATATCCTTTCATACAAATCTTCATAAGGTGCCATCTTGATACTCGAGTGGTAGCTATTATTATAGTCAAATTTAATATGTGGTAAATGGTCCACCCAACTACCTTTAAAGTCCAATTCACAAGCTCACAATATATCTTAAAGTGTCTAAATGATCTGTTCTACTTGACCGTCTGTTTGAGGGTGGAAAGCTGTACTTAAATTCACTTGTGTCCCTAAACTCCTTCGGAAGGACTTACAAAACTTTGCAGTGAATTGACCTCCTCGGTCAGATATACTAGAGGTTGGAACTCCATGTAGCCTGACTATCTCTTTAAGGTATAGCTTGGCATACTCTTCAGTAGTATAATCACTCCTAACTGGCAAGAAGTGTGCTGACTTTGTGAATCTATCAACTATTACCCATATGGAGTCAAACTTCTGAAATGAGCGAGGCAACCCGATAACAAAATCCATATTGATCATATCCCACTTTTATGTTGGAAGCTCTATACATTGCATATAACCTCCTAGCTTTTGATGTTCTACTTTCACTTGTTGGCAATTTGGACATTGAACCACAAATTCTGCAAGGTCCTTTTTCATGCCTCCCCACCAAAACATTCTCTTCAGGTCATGGTACATCTTAGTTGATCCTAGATAGATAGAATATCGAGAATGATGGGCTTCTTCTATTATCCTCTTTCTTAATCAATTAATATCAGGCACATATAATCTATTTTGGCAATAAAGTACTCCATTTTGTGTAAATTCAAAGCCCTTTATCGTATCCTGACTTACCCTTTCCCTAAGCTGTCGTAGAACAGGATCCTAGAACTACTTTTTTTTCACCTCCATTATTAATGAAGAAGTTGTTGCACTATGTGCAATAACCCCTTCCTTTGGAGTTTCAAGAAGACGAACTCCTAAACTGGCTAGCTGATGTAGATCCTTAGCCTCTACTTGACTTACCACAGCTTGATCGCCAGTATTTATGATCACCTTACGACTTAGAGCATCGGCTACCACATTTGCCTTCCCCCGGTGGTAAAGTATATTAACATTATAATTCTTCATTAGCTCTAACCACCTCCATTGTCTTAAGTTTAGGTCTTTCTGCTTTAAGATGTATTATAGGCTCTTATGATCAGTATATATGTCAATGTGAACCCCATTCAAATAGTAGCGCCATATTTTCAAAGCAAATACAGCAGCTGCCAACACAAAATCATATGTTGGATACTTTTTCTCATGTGGTCGTAGTTGTTTAGATGGATAAGTAATTACCCTACCATTCTGTGTCAGTACACACCCTAAGCCAACTCCTGCAACATCGCAATACATTGCATACCCTTCAGTGCCTTCTAGAAGTACTAGCACAGGTGCAGAAGTTAGCTTATTTTTCAGCTCCTGGAAGCTCCTTTCACATGCATCATTCTATTGGAACTTGGTTGCCTTATGTGTCAACTTTGTTAGAGGTGTAGAAATAGAAGAAAAACCTTTAACAAACCTCTTTTAACAACCTGCCAAACCTAGGAAGCTCCGAACTTTCATGGGTATTGTTGGTCTAGGCCAATCTTTCACAGCCTCTATCTTTTATGAATCAACCCTTACTCCCTCATCAGACACAACACAACCCAAGAATGCCATTGAGTTTAGCCAAAATTCACATTTAGAAAACTTGGCATATAACTATCGATCACGAAGAACTTGTAACACTTGTCGTAAATGATTTGCGTGGTCCTCTTTTGATTTTGAATATACAAAATGTCATATATAAACACTATCACAAACAAATCTAAGAATGGCTTGAATACCCTATTCATCAGATCCATAAAAACTGTTAGTGCATTCATTAGCTCAAATGACATAATAAGAAATTCAAAGTGACCATAAAATTAAAGTAGTAGGACTATATATGTAGTATGTGACATGCAGATAATCATACATGACAATATAACAATGAAAAGAGCACGTTACATAAGTAATTGGAATGCATATAAGATGAAACAACTCATGAACTTTATTTAGCAACAAGAACCCATGTAACTTAGTATCCACGTATGTATGTAGATTTGAAGGTGACTATATATGAGAGCATATGAATATGTGAAAGAGTGGAGACACGGTTAATAGTTGTATCAGAGTTGGTAAGTGCCTTTATATGCCAAGGAGGGATCTATGATTCATGCCAAATAATATGAAATCAAGTAGCCTTACATACCTCGCTGTAAGACCTCGCTATTACCTCAAGATAACCTTCCCTTCCTTCAAATATTTATCTATAACATAGTAGGTGATAAAACTAGAATTAGTAGCCAATAGATACATCTTGGCAGCCCATTCTCATAAAAACAACATACAGGCAGCAAGCGGATAATTATAAATCCAAGCGTATTCTTTCAACCTTTTCGCCCCTAATCGTATTTTCTAATACACATTATCATATATATCTCATTGGAAACCTATTTTAGTGCCATAACAGCCTTATAGTAGCCCACAAAGCAGAAGACATAACAATTCTACGCAATATACAAATAGGCGGCATAACGTTACATCCCTTCATTACATTGCTACGTTGACGATTCTAAACCTTTACCAACTTCAACCAAACTATTCCCATAATATTTATACAAACAAATAGTCCTAAAATAGTTCAAAAATAGTCCTCAAAATATTGGATTATGTGAAACCATAGCCCCCAATCAATCAGCGCACAAGTTCCTATTACGAGCACAATTATGATATCACACAAGAACTTACTTTTGCAAACTGTAAAAGTGGTGCAGCAGCCTTTATACATCATTATAGAACCAATACTCATTAATAACAGTAGCCTTCCTTCATAATCAATCCAACCAAAAAGAGAAAAGCTTCCAAATAAACAAGAAAAATGTACAACAACTTTTGGAACACATGTTGTCCAGTAATTTCAGGAAATAACCAACATAGTCTCTTGTTTTGCATAAGAAAATCATACTAAACACATAACTATATTCACTTAACTTTACCGTCAAGGTTGAGGGCCTCCTTAAGAACCCTAAAAGCTCTTTTTGGCTGCTTTACAAAGTTATGAAGTATAGAGAGAAAGCCTTAAGAAAATATGATTTTTTTGTTCAAGTTGAATGACTTGAGTGAGCTGATTTTAAGCCCCTTTTAAAGGAGCACTTGGCCGACGTAACTTTCTTATTTTTATCCTTATTTTATAAAAAGATCAAAGTACCATTTTGCCCCTTTCACTTGGGCCTTATTGGGTTCAAATTCTTTGGGTCTTTGCTGCCTATTTTGTTTTCTTTCTCTTAGTTAGTTGGCCCAACTCACCAAGTGAGTTTTGTTGTACTTGGGCCCTATCTTTATTATTTTTGGACTGAAAATATAGTCTATTTTTTATGCTAAAATATTGGCTAAAGTTACACCCTTAACATGAACTTTATTCATAACCGAACTCAAATAAATTTGACGTCGAGCCTCATCTCAGTTTAGCTAGCAAATTTAAGCTAAGTAAGTAGGTGACTCACCTGCTAGCTTCTTACGTCCTGCAAGCACCTCACTTCTCTCACTTCATTTAAGGTCACTATATCCTCAATTTGACTTAAAACTTATTTACACTCGACCTTTTTCAGCGTTAGACATACACATCGTCCTTTAATTGGAGATTCAAGCACTTTTAAAAATTGGCGCTAATTTGACCAAATCATATCATGTTTCATTTGCATAGTACTAGTATTGTAAGATGTGGGGTTTTACAACTTTTCCTTTTTGGCATCATCAAAAACTAATTCTTGTAGCAAACACGCTAAGAAATAAGTACGCACAATGCAAACCACGAGGGCTACCACCAAGAAAATTGATTAGAACAGCAAAAAAATTATATGCATTAAAGATAACAAAATTACATTGAGATCAACATAAAAGGCAGTCTAGAAAAGAAAAAAGACAGAAAATAAAAGTCAAATATTTTTAACATAGTTACTGATAATATGAAAAGCTACCCAAAAAACATAGCAAAGGAACATGTCAGATAGAAGGGGCATTAGAGGAATTCAACAAGGACAGGTTATGAACAATCTCACATAGGTAGCACATTCCTTGTGCAAGATGTCCTCTAGGTCACAGATCCGAAAAACCAGGCCACTTTGCTCTAGTGCAAACCCCTGATGTGTGGTGGCTAATCTGCAATCTTGGCATCCAAAGCAAGTTAAAGTTTATGAAGACAAGTGCCAGCATGTTGCATAGAAATAGGTAAAGCAATGTGGTTCACTTGACCAAGCACATCCTTAGTCATTTGCATGGTCCAAACTTGAATAGGAACAGGATATGCCTTAAAGATTTGATATAGCCACTACCCATATAGGACGGAATGGCCATTTTCATCCTTCTTTCGTTTCGAGAAATGTGGACCTTGCACACCACATCAAAATACAACTTGTGAAGAGAGGATATTTCTCTGTGCAAGACATACCTGTGCTGAGGCAAGGTAGGATGACTAGGGAACTTTCTTGAAGTTTCTACAGCGGAGGCCAAGTTATATAGGGAAGGTCATTCATGGCAAACATAGTGATCCCAACCCTAATTAGAACCCCCAAAATTCTCCCAATATCCTGAGCACCAAGAAGAATAGATTTTTCTCAAACAGTAGTGATAAATACAAAATTACACATTTACTCCCTCCCATCTAACTCATGCATCTCAGGTTTAGAAAATTTTCTCTGAGTATCACCCAAGAAAAACAAGTCAAATTAGTCCTAAAACTCTAACTTAGATAAAAATATTTCCATATCAAACCAAGCAAACCCCGTAATGACATGGCCCCAGATAAGGGAGCACTTTTGGAAGTGAATGAAGTATGAAAGGACATGTGGGTTTAGGTGGAAAAAATGATCATGACTTAGGGAAGAGAAGGAATAGGCTAGGGTACCTGATTCATTTATCAATCACTATGTTAGACGTAAAATAATTATTACCTGATGTATTTTTAGCTTTTCCTCAGCCTCTGCACCTGAGCTAGTAACCTGCATAGTATAATATACATCAATGTAAACTTCGTCCATTTTTCTCATTTTTGGTATACACCATATGTGAGAATTGAAATGAGAACTCATTTTAGATGTTAGTACAAAAAATAGATTTTCTAGCCAATCATTGAGGGGAGTTTATGCAATCTTAATCATCCCCTAGTCTAATCTGATTTTTTCAAAGTGTTCTCTATTTAGTACTTTAGTAAAGATGTCAGCAATTTGATTCTCAGTAGGACAAAACATCATTAAAACAAGACATTTTTCTATGTTATCACGAAGAAAATGGTGCTTTATGTCAATATGTTTCGTTCTTTTATGATGAACAGGATTCTTGGCAATATTAGTAGCATTGGTGTTATAACACAAAATAAGAACGCAACTAACATCCATACGAAAAGCCAATAATTGTTGCTTAATCTAAAGTAACTGAGCACAACATGATCCAATTGCTACATCCTCAGCCTCAGCAGTTGAAAAGGCTACAGAATTCTGTTTCTTAATGAACCAGGAAATCAAACATGTTCCAAGAAAGTGATCCATACCTAAAGTACTTTTTATGTCCACTAAATAACCATCACAGTTAGCACCAGTATACCCTACAAGGTTGAAACTACTACCTTTAGAGTAACAAAGTCCCAATTCCAAAATTCCCTTGAGATACCTAAAGATCCTTTTGAGTTCCCCCATCATGCTCATCTCAAATTCTCCATTCATCAGCTTGGAAAATTCTTGAGTTTGTTCTACTTTTACAGATTATGATTGGACATATTTCGAATCAGCAAACTGAGTTTCAGAACATATAGTTCCCCTTGATTGTGAGTTCTTTGGTTATCCTGTAGATGAACCAGGTAACATTGTTGTTGCTCTGTCCTGTGCTCCATCTCATGGTCATCCTTTCACGACCCCTTCTTTTTACCCTCATGGGCCTACATAGGTCAATACAAACCAATTCCAAACACCTAGTAGTGCTTACCTGGTTCATTGACTTGAAGGATGATCTTTCTTCCCATTTACACATGCGCTGCATACTTTCTTGTCTTTGAACATAGTTTTAGGTAGCCCTATAACCATGTCCTTTGACGCCAGAGTATTCAGTTGCTTTAGACTTGTATATTTAAGTCTTTTGTGCCAAAGTAAAAGATCATTAGCAATAGAACTCAAGCATTTCAACTGTGTACCTGGAATTCCCATGATGTCAACCTTGTACACATTTTTATGCCTTTTGGCAATTAGAGCTATCTCCTTTGTGTACAGTGTTTTTAACTCTTCAACCTATTCCAAGGCCCTTGATTCACTTCTTCTAATCTTTCCAACTCCAACAATAGTTTTTTTTTAATCTCTGAAGGAAACATTTTCCCCTTTGTGTATGGTTTTTTTAACCCTGCAACCTCTTCCAAGGCCCTTGATTCACTTCTTCTAATATTTCTAACTCCAACAATAGTTTTTTTTTAATCTTTGAAGGAAATATTTCCCCCTTTGAATGGTGCTAGTGAAAGGAATTTAAGTTTATCCCCAGTCATATGCCTTGAGCAAGCACTATCCATGTACCAATGCTTTCTTCCTTTCACCGAAACCTGCAAAACAAGTCAGGGGTTAGTTTTAGGAACCCAGACTAGCTTAGATCCTTTCTTGTTATAAAAAGGATGAATGAGATCCCTTCTTGTCCAACTTGGTAACATGTTCCTTGACCTTTTTTTATCATTCTTAGGCCACTTTTTGTACAGATGACTAGTGTTCCTTTTTCGACATTATTTGTGATTGGATACTCAATAGTTGGATGACTAATTTTTCCACAGAGGTAGCACAAGTCAGTAGTGGTGACATTTTCTCGATAGAATCTTATTCTAGCTTTCTCATTATGACTCCTGCTTCTTAGAAAGTTCACTATTCTTGAAGATTGTGTCCACCTATTTGCCCTTTTTATATCGAATTTTAGGGTGGAAATTTCCTGAGTCAATTTTCTAACCTTTTCTTTCTCACAAAAAAACTCATTTTACATTCTTTCAATTCAATCTCAACTTTATTATATGCTTCACTCATTACACCTTTTCCTTTTTCAACAATAGTTAGTATCAAAATTTTTGATTTTAAGTTCAGCACAAGTGAATCAAGTTGTACAACCTATTTCTTTAACTTGTGATTTTCTTCGGTAGCTTCATTTAGGTAGTTTTTGACCTCAAGACTTTTAGATTTTTTATCTGAAAAATCCTTAATTAGTTGATCATTTTCATTAGTTGTCTCTTGAAAATCATCTATCAACCCATTCATTAGCAAGATTAGCTTTCTTTTTTAAAAGAGATACAACTTTTCTTTAAGTTCAAGAATACTTACCTTAGATTTATCATCATCTTCAAGGTCTGAATCCACTACAACCATGAATGCAGTTTCATCTACATTTTCAGTGTCTGAATCCATAATTCTAGAGCCCTAAGTAGTCATCATAGCATACTCCTTTTTCTCTTTTTGCTTAGCAGCTTTGTCCTTTATTTCCTTTCTCAACTCTTTTCTTTTTTCACTCAATTTCACATTGTGGACATTATTTGATATGATGATCCATTTTACCACACTTCTAGCACCCAGATTGATTCTTGTCATCAAACCATTTTTTTGCTTTCTACATCATTAGACCACTTTCAACTACTTGTTTCTTTCTTGTCATTCCATTTCCATTTCTTGAAATTCTTTGCTAAAAAAAACTATCTGATCCCTCATCGTCAGAAGTTGCCTTCAATGCTAGTGAGTTCTCATCCAATGTTATTTCTTTCATTTGATCTTCCATGTTCATCTCATAAGTCCTGAGATTTCCAACCAGTTCATTCAAGGTTATGGTTTCAATGTCCTTAACTTCTCTGATGGCAGTGACTTTCACATCCCATTTGGCTTTGGGTAAAATCCTCAGAATTTTGTCCACTTTGTTCTTAGTGGTGAGAATCTTGCCCAAGGATGCCAGTTCATTGATAAGAAGAGTGAGTCTTGCCATCATGTCCTGCAAAGACTCATTTTTCTTCATCTCGAAGGTTTCATATTTAGTGAACAGCATGGCGACTCTGAACTTCCTAACCTGAGCAATTCTTTCATGTGCAATAGTCAGAGCATCCTAGATTTGCTTAGCAGTAGTGCAGTTCGATATCCTGTTATACTCATATGATCCCAATCCACAAACCAAAATGTCTTTTGGATTTAGCATATTTCCTCAAAGCGACAAGATCATCAACAATAAACTCTCTTCTTTCTTTAGGAACTTGTTGACCTTCTATAGTTTTCTTGGAATGGTAGGCCCAATGGTGGTCCTATCCCAGAGCTCATAATCTTATCCTTGCATGAATTCTTTCATACTAGTCTTCCACCAACCAAAGTGAGTTCCATTGAGGAGTAGTGGTCTTACGGATGACTGTCCTTCTCCATGTCCAAGAGGTGATGCAGGGTTCATTTTGATCAATTCTTAGATATTAGCCTTTAATAAGAACACCTGCTTTGATACCACTTGTTAGAGTTGCACAACCTATGGATTTGTCTAATTAAAGAACCAAGTTTTCAGATGTGTTTCCAAAAAAGTAAAAAACAGATGAGAACATAAAACTTTTACATAAAAATATCCAGCTTAGGTGAAAAAACATGACTTGTACCTCTACAGGAATTTTCTCCAACTTCACTAAAATAGTGTGAGCCTCAACAAAAAGGATTACAAGTTCTTAGGGTTTTACGAAACAGCGAACTTCAACTAATCCTAACAACACACACAAACCTCCCAAGGTTTATGTTCCTCTAGCCTTAAAGTTATCCTCAACTTGAAGACTTTTCCTACCTTCAATTTATAGATTACGAAATTTAGGAGTACATTAAGACTCAATGAAAAATAAAGAAATTTCTAGACTCAGCTTAACGAAGAAACAAATCTGACAAATGTTTCTTCAATGATCAAGACTCTAATTCTCACAACTGCATTTTTTGCTTTTTGTCTCGATGATCTCTTCTCTGCTTTTTCTGCCATATTATCATGTATGCTGAGAAGGTCTTCTCCAGTTCAAACTCCTCCGTTCTTGCTTCAAGACTTAGTAGATTTCTTCTTCGCTTAGAACTCCTTTTTCACCCTAACTTCTTTTTAAAATAGAGTACTTCATTTATTAGAACACTCCTTTAGCACCAACTCTTTTCTATACGTATGATTGTTAAACCATCTTCCTACTTTAGTATTGCAATCTTATCTCTAGAAGCTTTATCCACTCTGCATCTTATGGCATCATGTCGCCTTCTCTCTAAGACAGTGCGATGAAGGACCTGACGGATCAACATGTTTCATTGTCCTTTGTCCATCATCAAAACTCTATTGAACTCAACAGATATCAATTTACCCATCACTCATCTCTAAGTGATCAAATAAAAACATTGGGTTAAGTTAAGAATAAGATAGTACCTGAATTGGCAAATAATTATAGATACTTATCTTGCAGAAGCCAACTTATAAGCCACTGATGTTACACATTTAAGGATTTTTAATGGGTCAATGTAAAGAGGACTGAGTTTTCCCTTCTTACTGAATGTCATAATGCCTTTCATAGGAACACTTTCAGAACAACCCACTCACCAGCCTAAATGTCATGTCTCTAACCTAGAGATTTGCATACTTTTTTTGTCAATTATGGGCTAGTAAGAGCTTAGCTTGGATACTTTTAACTTTTTCTTGAGCATCCTTCACCAATTCAACTCCCCAAATGATTTACATCTCCAATCTTAAACCATCTCTGATCAGATTTTATACATGTTTTATAGTTTACCATCTCTAGATAAGGTCAGAGCATCAAAATTAAGTTTGAGCAATTATTGAAAATTAAAGGCGGTGTAGGTGACGTGTTCGAACTAGAGAGTGCCACATAGCAGGTGGCTAGAAAAAATATCTATATATCTGGAAATTTTTCAGAAATGCTACAATTCAATGGAACGACTTTGGATAATCATACTTAAATGTTTTAAATGATTCAAAAGGGTAAATTGTGTATTCTTCTGAGAGGAACACCATAGGAGTGTCGAAAATTAATTTTGGCATGTCGTTTTAGGTAAAATTTGGTTGTTTTGCTACTGTATAATATTATGAGTTTTAAAATTTTGACATGCAATTTCTTATCCGTTTTGAGTCAAATTTTATGAAATTTAGATCTATTCTATGTGTTTTTGTGAGACATACATCGTGGTATCGTGGTAATGTCGAAATTAACTGATAGGGCTCCACTTGATGTGAAAATGCTATTTTTGTTATTGTTGTGTTTGTATTTTTCAGATAACTCAGACTGCAATAACTCAATCATTTTGAATCAATTTTTAGTAAAATTTTAGTCTAAATTGAAGAGTTTTTCGAGACGCATACAGTGGTGTTAATGATTTTTTTCTAAAATTGCTTGATTTGAGAGAAAATTGAGGTCAAACTAGCAGTCATATGTAGTTTTACCAAAAAGAAATATTTTTTGTTTCTAGGCTATTTTATATTGTTTTAGACCTCGGATCGAACTCAAATTTTAGGTATAGGCTCAAAGAAGTATGGAGAATATTATATGAATTTTATCTTCGAATTTTGTTTTGAGACCCATTTTTTGACCCGATACTGACCTAAGTCTATTTTCAATGATTTTAATGTCAAAATGACTATCTTACTATGGTTCTATTTTTAACATTTTGGTAGCATTTTGAGATCAAGAAGAGGAGTATAGCCCTAGTAAATTACACTGGAGCGTATGTGATCGGCATCCAGGTGACTAGGTCTTCCTTTCTTATTAGACTGAGTTAAAATATGTAAATGTTATTTGGGAGGGTCTGGATATCTGTGGCATGTTGAGGGCATATGTGACTAGTCTATTTATTTTTTGTTAGATTTTTTTATTGTCTGGGCTGATAAGGTGATTATTTGACTTGCTGAGGATCCCATTGGGACTGAAATATTAATTTTGTTATCGTATATTAATTGATTGTTGTACTTTCGATTAGCTAGGATTTACAAAACTATTGTTGACATATTGGGCAAACTTATGATGATGTATTCATTATCTACTATAATTATGCTGCGAGGTTGTATTGGTTGTCATTGATCTGTTAAGAGCCATAATTGCTAGAGTTTAATCTGTTAAGTGTTATATTATTATGGTTGACCTGTTAGATGTTGTAATTGTTGAGTTTTAGCCTATTTAGTTTGTATTTGTCAGGTTTAATCTGTTAAGACTGGTTATGAGTTGTATATAGTTATTTTGTTGTAACTGTGATAATTTGATTTTAGGACCGATACATATTTGATTGGTACTGTTGGTATGCAAAAAATGCAAACTCCTCCCTCCCACATCGATTGTGGAAAGTAAAAATGACCAACTTATAAGGTTGAACCCAATCCCATTAGTATAAGGCCTTTCGGGAGATGTCCAAAAACAAATCCGTGAGGGCTTGGCCCAAAGCGGACAATATTATACTAATGTGGGGTTAGGGTACGGGTGTATGCGGTCCCTACAAGTGGTATCATAGCCCAGGTTCGGAGGGCAAGAGTAATGGATCGACATGTGCAGAGTCATCGGTGTGGCATTAGGACCAAAGATCTGCAAGGGTGCCTTGTATCAAAATCTTCCCGATAGGATGATCGGGCGGCGTTTATCCCGCAGGTTGTTACGGCGGTACAAGATGGTGGTAGATCTGAAATGATAATCGTTGGATGGCATAACCTAGTGATGTGGACGTCTACGGTAATGCCTTGTGTCGAAAGTCTTCTCGACAAGATGGTCGGGCGGCGTGTCTCGCAGGTTGTTGAGGCAGTACAAGATGATGGTAGATCCAAAATGATAATCGTTGGAGGGGAGGCTATGAGATTGTGTTATCGGAGTTTGAGGGGAGGTTTGTTGGAATGCAAAAAATGCAAACTCCTTCCTCCCACATCGGTTGTGGAAAGTAAAAATGACTAACTTATAAGGTTGAACCCAATCCCATTAGTATGAGGCCTTTTGGGAGATGCCCAAAAATAAATCCGTGAGGGCTTGGCCCAAAGCGGACAATATCATACTAATATGGGGTTAGGGTGCAGGTGTGAGCGGTCCCTACAGGTACTGCGTTACCTTCCTTGATCATGGTACTTCACTTATGACTGAGTGATGATATATGCTAAGGACTACAACTAGGAATATGCCTATATGCATGTGCATGTATAAAGAGTTTAAGTGTGATTAATATATCGAGTATTTGTAATACTTTTGAATATCTAACGTTGTTGAGAATACATGTGATTAGCATGTTGATTATCTATTGCATTCTTGATTATCTAGGTTGATTGAGCACCTGTTGTTATGTAGAAGTTATTAATGGTTATTATACCAGTTATCTGCTATACTATGGTGGTATCCTGACTGTTTATCGTACTCATGATTATCTGTTGTTGTTAGGCCTTAGTCTAAGTTTAGGATACTGATATACTAGTCCACGGTATTGCTTGAGTTCATTATGCCCTGATGTCCCTTCCAAGGCATTGCCTGAAATCCCTATGTGTTATGGTTTATTCTATGTATTAGTAAAGACTCTTAATAGTTTCATATTCATAAAGTGATGTTGTGAAATTATTCTACACAGCGAATTATTGTGGTTTGGATGATTGACATGTGTTGTGATTGGTTTACAATCCCAAGTTCATGAGATCCATAATTTTGAACTTGCCTTATCCAAATTATGCCTTGAATAAAGAAGGTCTGATGAAATATTATAATGAAGTAAAAGTAATGATAAAGAATTATGAATTAATTATAATTGGATCGGGTGTTATGTTTGATATGATATTACAGAATCAGATGCCCTGTTTTGGTACAATATTATGGGATCGGATGCTATGTTCCAGCATGATATAATATGGGTCCGAATGACACATCCTGTCATGATATAATATGGGATTGGATGTTATATTTTAACATGATATAATATGGGATCGAATGTTATATTTTGGCACAATATTTGGATCGAGTGTTACATTCTAACATAGTAATTTTAAAAATATATATATTAAAAAGACTTAATACACTCAATCTCAAAGGATCTATTTCCCAAAAGAAGCATGATGTGAAGGTCTGAATCTTCATGTTTATTCATGATATGATTGGCTGATTATGTACTTCTTTTATTATGTTGTCACTTATACTTGGTTACTTGGTATGTGAGTGTATATGTTGGGCTTATAGTCCCCCAATGGACATATAGGGTTAGGTTGGATGGTATCTTACACTCACGTACCTCTCTATCCTACATGGTTTTGGTTAGTGTTGTTTGGCTCTACTTTGTATCAATATTGTTGCATTTCAGCTAGATGGTTCAATAAAAGTTGTGGTTATTTGTATATGATTGGATTAAGAGCTCAGTTCCGACTTGACATATGTAGTGTTACACCTATTCACCATTCATTGTGCATGAGTATACCAACCAAGCTTATGGGAGTACTATTAGCGTACACACTTAGGCAGTAGGGCCTTACACCTATGTACATCACTCTACTATTATCCAAATTTTGGTTACATATGTTGGTATAGATATGCATTATCTGGTTCTAACAAATTTGAGTGACTTTACACCTATAAATATACATTACTTGGTTTTGGTAGACAACTGCTGTAGAATTATATTTTGATTTATTCCTACCTTATTTACTATTTTTACTTAGTCAATTGATGATACCTACTGAGTATTTTATCCCTGGTATTCACCCCTATATTTCTACATTTGTTTCATGATGCAGGTCCTAGACCAAGCCAGCAACTGTGATTCTTCCTGTGATAGTTATATTTGAAGACTAATGGTGAGCATTAGACGACGTCCATGGATCCTTACAGTCTCCTTCTATATTTTTGGTTGTCTTTTGCTATTTGAGACTTAACTTGTGTATTATTTTGATCCTGTACATATATATAGAGTTGTATTATGATTAGTATGTTGTATCTTGTCTACAATAGTCCTGTAAAGGTGATTTCTAGGTCTAGGGAAGGGATGGGTTTGTTGTTGTTATATTGATGTATGTCTAGTATTTACTTGCACTTGTAGTATATGGTTAACTATTTTGTTATACCTATTAGTAGTTGATCCGCCATAGGATTAGGCTTGCCTATTGGGGTAAGATAGGCGCCATTATGACTTGTAAGGGTGGGTCGTGACACGATTGTTATTATGTGTCTACGGTCTTTAATTTTCATTAAGATTTATTCAAATTAGAATGTTATGTATATGTACACTACCTTATTAAAATGTTATGTATATGTACACTACCTAATAAATAAACTTGATACACAAACCATAATGTTCTAGAGTTGAAGCACTGTATATCAAATTAATTGATATGTATACGTTACATAATATATATCCAATTCAATAATTTTCAAACTTTATTACATGT
>JAOTQJ010002215.1:0-18898 GCA_025642045.1 Solanum sejunctum | reverse complement strand
CCCGTTAAGACGAGATTCAAGCACTTTCAAGAATTGATGCTAATTTGACCAAAGCATAACATGATTTATTTATATAGTATTAGTACATGTAAAATGTGGGGTGTTACATTAATGATAGTATAAAACTATGAAATATGGAGATGAAATCATGCAAGAAAATCCATTGAAAACCCATCAATCAACACCCTGCAACACCCTCAAGTAAAAAACATCAAAACCCCTCCTCAAATCTTATAATAGATCAAAGATTTATAGCTCAAAACACGGAAAAATTGTCATAATTGTACATAGCTTTAACATAGTGTGTAGTGAATTTCATAATAATCAAGACCCATTTGTAAATAAACTTTAAATCGTGCAATTTGAGTGAAAGGAGGCTTGGGTATCATGGGTGAAAGGAACCTATGAAATAAACCCATATACCTTAGATTAGAGATGAACTTTGTAAGGATTCGAGATGGAGACTTGAAGCTTGATGAAGAACCTTGAAGGAGAGCCTGAGTTTGGGATGAGGGTTAGGGACTTATGTTTGTGGATTAAAAATATTACTAAGTGTTTGAGTGAGTATTAGGAAATATTTTGGGTAATTTTAGTGTGCAATTTGTTAAGTATAGGTAAAAATACGTTTGGGAACACTTAGGCCCAAGACTTAGAAGTTTGGGACCGAACTAAAAAAATACTCTTTAAAATGTACAGGGGTGCATCGTGGACGTGACGCGAAAACTCCACTGGAAATTGCACTTTGGAATTTCATAATTGCTAATCTTTCGCTCTTAAATCGGGGTTAGATGCTTTTTCACCTAATTTTGACCCCCTAAATAAGAATATCAGTTCAGATTTTTGAAATATCAAATAAATTTTGAGATACATGGAATTTAAAATTTTGGGCATTTCAAGGCACTTTTTTAGGCACTTTTTAGTGTCGATTCATAGGTATGGTCTACTTGCCAAGGAAAACCAAACATGATAACATGACTAGATGGATCTACTAGTATAGCAAGGGTATTAATCATAATCCTTTGGTGGAAAATAGTATAGAGTCAAAAGAATTTATATAAGGACCCCTTGAGTTGAGTCCCCACCTTAAGCCTCAATCGGTGCTAAGTCAAATCCCACTGAATACGTGAAATAATCATAACTTGTATAACTTGTAAACATCATGGAAATATGACATGAGTAGCTCTTGAAACATCCTTAACCTCTAACTATGAGCGTAACTTGAGACATGAGAGTAGATCATAATTATATATGAACCCTTGCATTAACATGAATGGCTTATAAGAGGTTAAATCGTAGAAATAGGGCTTAACTTGTAACTTGTAAAATCATAGATAATTTTATGAATTCAATACATAATTGAAAGCCCTTAATCATCATATAGTCGCTTCACTTGTAAATCATGAAATAGATCATCAATAACTTGAGAATTCTTGACTTGATGTTTTATCAAACACTTGGTGGGTTCATGATACTAGTTCAAAATTATGCAATTCGAGAGTGAAATGAAATGAGAAAACTTAATGCAAATCAACCAACCAATATACAATAAAACCCTCATGAATAGTACCTTGAAATCCATCATCAAAACTCATAATATATCATAGTTTTATAGCTCAAAACATGCATAGTGTCAATAGACAAAGATAAACTCATAGTGTAACCTTAAAATAGATACTCATGCATAATCAATAACACTTTGGTAAAACCCCAACACAATTTATGCTCATATTTCATAATAGGACACACCCATAAGTAATACAACTTGAAATCATACAATTTTCATAAAAAGGAAGATTGGACTCCATGGGTCAAAGGACCTAATATATGAAACTCTTATACCTCAAACTTGGGTATTCTTGAGATGAGCTTGAAATAAAATTAGTGCTTGAAGTGAATCCTTGAGTTCCAAAGTTAAGCTTGAAAGCCTTGAATTTGGTATGAGATATTTGGTTAATTCTTGGAGAGATTTTTGTGAGGGTTTGAGTGATATAGAGTTGAAAATAGCTAAGTATGGGTGATTTCACATTTAACTGAGCATGGGGCTATGACCCCAATGCCCTTGGGCGCATAAGAAAATGTAAGGAAAATTTTGTACTGGTCTGCGTCTGGTCCGTGATGCTGACCAAATGCAAAGGAGATTTTTACACTGCTCCACACCCTTGGCACATTGCGGCGGAGAGTGGATGCTCTCTGAAATTCAGAAATTAGCAAAAATTATTTTTCACTATGAGTCCTCTAAAATTTCGGTTAAACCCATTCCCCACTCAATTTTACCCCCCTAATCGAGAATATGAAGTTGAATTTTTGATATCACATATGGATTTTGAGATATATGGAAATTACAATTATGGGAATTCAAGGAATCTAAGTCTTTTTGGAATTTAAGAAAACCAAGTCAAGACCCAAGTCCTCCTCAAGATTCAAGTGTCCCACTCTCTTTCTTGATCTAAGGATTATATTCAAGCTTCAAGTTTCCATTCAAATCTTCGTTAAGGAAATCTCCAAAGTCAAGGTATGTGGGTTTCAACCATTGGGTCCTTTCACCCATGGTGCCCAATCCTTCTTTTTACAAAAATTTCATGTTTCTAAGTTGATTTACGTATGGGTATTACTTATGAATTTGACTATGAACTATGTTGGAGTTTCATAAAAGTGTGACTGTTTAAGAATGTTTTGAGCTAGGAATCTATGATCTATCTTGAGATTTGATGAAAGGTTTTGATGTATATTGCATGAGGGTATTATCATGTATTGGTGGGTTGATTTACTTCAAGTTTTGTGCATGATTTCACTCTTGAATAGCATGATTTTGTTCTAACACTACACACCCGCCAAGTGTTTGGTAAAATGTCTTTTTAAGGATTCTTAAATTTTTGAGGATCTACTGGTTGATTTATGAGTCAAGGAATTCCTGATGATTTTGGGCTTTCTAAAGATGTGTTTAAGTCATAAAAATGTTGATGATATCGTAGGGACATATTAAGCCCCTTTTCTCAAAGATTATACCTTTTGTGAGCCTTTGATGTTGATTAATGAAAGGGTAATGCTGATGACGACCCATTCTTATGTTTGAAGTTAGGCTTACCATTTGAGGTCAATGATGTTAGGATCTACTCATGCCATGTCTCAATGTTCATTGCAAGTTATTAAAGTATGATTATCTTATATATTTTGTGAGATTATACTTAGCACCGAATGGACTATAGGCAAGTACCTAAGTCTTAGAATTACGTGCCACCATAGGTGAAGGGATTAGAGGCAAGTCCCCAAACCTCTAAGAGTCGAGTACCCTAAATATGAGGACTTAAGGTGGGTGCCAAGTTCGGGCTTGAGCCGAGTACCCAAGTCCAAGAACTAGAGACAAGTGCTCGGTTCACATAAGGCTTAGTGGATTCACTTAGTCATTAGGAGGTTAACCTTGGCAAGTAACTTACTCCTTTCTTCCCTTGTAGTGTTGACAACAAGATTCCACGTTGTAGATCGCTTGGTATTATTTTAATTCGGTTGAGGTTTCTTCCCATACTTATAGATATACTATGTTCTACGTAAGGTAAATGATTTACAAAGCATATTTTACTTTCAACTATGATCGTACATGTCATATTGTTATTATGCTCTTTATTTCTTATCATTATGCATTTTTACTATGTTTCCTATCTCTTGTTCCATTTCATCATATATACTTAGTATATACAAATGTACTAATGCATTTTCTAAGCCTACATGATTTTACAATGTAGAGACTGGAGCTCTATTTGACTATTCTCCTCCATGTGGCTACTTTGACATCTTGAAGATAAGCTAGGTGAGTCCTCAAGTTCGAGGACACTATCTACTTTCTCTTGTTATTTCTAAACCTTCTATATGTTGATATTTGACATTAGGAGGGGTAAGCATAGAAAGCATCGCGGCCCCCGCTCCTATCTAAGTTTAGAGGTTTTTGGAATATTATGATGTATTTATTCTATGATCTTGACTCTTGAGTATTCTATGTATTATGCTATTAAAGAGTTACATTAGTCCCACTAAGCCCTATTTTACTCTCTTGTTGTCGTTTATATTGCTTCAGCGACCAAGGATGTGTAATGATATGCTAAGAGACTTGCTTGGGGTCCCTTCGGGATCCCCATTCGCTGTGTCATGTCTAGGCCCTATCTCTGGATTGTAACATATACTCGAAAGCCCTAAGTCATCATATAGTCGCTTGACTTGTAAATCATGAAATAGATCATCAGTAACTTGAGAATTCTTGACTTGACATTTATCAAATCATTGAAAATCACGAAATAGATCATCAATAGCTTGAGAATTCTTGACTTGACATTTTATCAAACAGTTGGTGGGTTCAAGATACTAGTTCAAAATCATACAATTCGAGAGTGAAATAAGATGAGAAATCTTAATGCAAATCAACAGACCAACATGTAGTAAAACCCTCATGTAAGGTACCTTGAAATCCATCACTAAAACTCATAATAGATCATAGTTTCATAATTCAAAACATGCATAGTTTCAATAGAAAAAGATTAACTCATAGTGTAAGCTTAAAATAGATACTCATGCATAATCAATAATACTTTGGTAAAACACCAACATAATTCATACTCATATTTCATAACAAGAGATGCCCATAAGTCAAACAACTTGAAATCATGCAATTTTCGTGAAAAGGAAGATTGGGATTCATTAGTGAAAAGAACCAATGGATGAAACCCATATACCTCAAACTTGGGCCTTCTTGAGTTGAGTTTGAACGAAATTTAGAGCTTAAAGTGAATCCTTGCATTCCAAAGTTAAACGTGAAATCCTAGAATTTGGTATGAGATATTTGGTTAAGTCTTGGAGAGGTTTTTGTGAGGATTTTTAGTGATATAGAGTTGAAAAATGGCATGGGGCTATGACCCCAATGCCCTTGGGCGCATAAGAAAATGTAAAGAAAATTTTGTATTTGTCCACATTTAATTCACGATGTATACCTAACTCAAAGGAGATTTTTACACTGCTCCGAACCCCTGGCGCATTGCATCCATGGGGCAGATGCTCTCTAGAATTCAAAAACTAGAAAAAATTATTTTTCACTATAGGTCCTCTAAAATCTGGGTTATACCCACTTCCCACTCAATTTTGCCCCTAATCAAGAATATGAAGTCAGATTTTTGATATCTCACACAGGTTTTGAGATGTATAGAAATTACTATTATGGGCATTCTGAAGCACATTTTTGGGTCTTTTCAATATCTCCCCACAGGAACATTCGTCCCTGAATGTCAAAGAAATATGCACAAGAGAAGTAATCATGAAGATTTCAACCAGCATGAATGCAACAAAAGCACTTAAACACCATTTTCTAAAATTTAAGCATGAATGTCAAAATCACCATAAACTTGTCACCACAAAACATAGATGCATGCAAAATACCATAAGGGCTAAAACTTAAGACTTGAAATCATGTAGGGGACTTAAATTAGTACCTTCGGCTTAAGTAGAGTAGAAGAGATATGGGTATCACTTTTTCATGTCCACCTCGACTTTCCATATGCACTTTCACCTTATTAATTCCTCCAAAGGACCTTGATGGAAGCTACATTTTTATTTCTTAACCTCTTCAATTATGTATCCAAAATCTCCACCGAGACCTCCTTATAGGTACAATTATCTACCTCACTTTCTCCATGGCCTCCTTGACCAAATTTGGACCTAGACAAATTGTTTTCCCACTTCAAACCACCCAATTGGGGATCTACAATGCCTACCATATAAAGCTTCAAAGGGAGTCATACCAATGCTTGAGTGGTAGCTATTATTGTAAGAAAACTCAATAAGGGGAAAATGTTCATCCCAACTAACTTTAAACTCTAAAACACAAGCTCTAATCATATCCTCAAGAGTTTGTATAGTCCTCTTGACTTGAAAATCTTTTTGAGGATGAATAGTCGTGCTAAGCTTAAACTTGATACCGATACCTCTATGGAATGACCTCCAAAAGTGTGAAGTGAATTGAGCACCATGATCCGACATGATACACAAAGGCACCCCGTGCAATCAACTAACTCAAGTATATCTAATTTGGCTTAATCTTCAGCACTATAAGTGGTTTTGGCTAGTAAGAAGTGAGTTAACTTTGTCATTCTATCCACAACAACATAAATAGAGTCAAATTTTTTCCTAATCTTAGGCAACCCAATAACAAAATGCATGTTGATCTATTCAAACTTTCAAGTAGGAATTTCTATTATCTTGGGCTAGGCCACTTGGCCTTTGATGTTCAGCTTTCACCTATTGGCAATTATGACATTTGGATATGAACTTGTCAATATCTCTCTTCATACCATCCCACCAATTGAAGCAACCCCAAAAATGTGCCTCAAAGTGCCCAACATTTTAAATTCCATATATCTCAAAATCTATTTGCTATTTCAAAAATTTGACTTCATATTCTAGTTCAGGGGATCAAAATTAAGAGGAGAAGGGTCTAATCCCAAATTTAGAGCAATCGAATCACAATTTCAAATTTCCAAAATCTTAGTTTTCAGAGATGATCTGCGATAGCACCGCGTTGTGTAGCTATTGCGAATATATGTTAATTTGGCCTCTGTGATAAGTCCATTTCATGGACCTATGTATTTCACTACCAATGATTTCTATCTAGGTCCAATGTTTTGGGTTCTTTGTCCTAAGTATTCCCAAACATGTTTTTACTTATACTTAACCTTATTTCACCTCATATCATCCTACATATTCTCCAATACTCACTCAAAACAATTAGCCATATTTTCACTCCCAAATTTAAGTCCCAAACCCTAATCCCAAGCTGATGTTCTTCTTCAAGGTTCTTCTCCAAGCTTCAAGCCTCCATCTTCGATCTTTACCAAATTCATCTCTAAGCTAAGGTATATGGGTTTCTTTCATGGCTTCATTTCACCCATGATACCCAAGCCTCCTTTTACTAAACTTGCATGATTTAAAGTTGATTTGCAAATAGGTCTTGATTACTATGAAATTTACAGCACACTATGTTAAAGCTACGTAAAGTTGTGACTGTTTTAATATGTTTTGAGCTATAAATCTTGGATGTATTGTAAGATTTGATTAGGGGTTTTGATGTATATGTATTGAGAGTGTTTCAAGGTGCTAATTAATGGTTTTACAATAGATTTTCTTGCGTGATTTTATCTCTAATTTACATAGTTTTATACTATCACTTCATATCCTCTAAGTATTTGATAAAATGTCTGAATGTGGTTTCTTGAGGAGTTGAAGGTACAAAGCATGAGATATGATATTAATGACTATATGATAATGAAATGATCTTATATATATGATGTACTCTATATAAAGTGTTGCATTATACCATACCCGATCCAGGGGTACAAGAGCCCAAGTAACCATGTTGGAGGTTTGTACTCAACAACCATGTGAGGGGTTTGTACTTCGCCACTATGTTGATAAGGTGTGATTATCATCAACCATGTGAGCTATTTATACCATAAAATCACCAAGGAGTTTGTACCTTGAATAACTAGTTTGGTCTCTTCTATATATATAATATCCTATATGAGCATGAGTTACTTAAGCATGTTTTACTTAAGCATTGAGAATACATGTCATATTGTATATTATGCCTATTGCTTAAGATTATGCATTTTGAGTATGATGCATATCTATTGTTGTATTGCATCTCACATGCTTAGTACATCCCACATACTTAGTCAATGTTTCTCCTATTATGTATTGAGATATTTTTCTTTATTACTTATTTTGACTATGAGGGTGAGCCCGTTGCTTTGTCCTGGCCCCTGCTCCTACCTATGTAGTAGACATGGTTGTTGGACATGTTATGCATCTATGATATGACTTTGACTCTTGTCTCTTGACTATGGTGTTGTGCAAGCTTTTCCCTAGAGCCATTACCCCTATTGTTGCTCTTTAATGTTTTTATATGCTTTCGCAACTAATGATGTATAATGACAAGTTAAGACGCTTGTTTGGGGTTTCTTCTATTTTCCCATTCGCCGTGTCACTTTTAGGTCCTATGTTTGGATCGTGACAAGCTTGGTATCAGAGCACTAGGTTGATAGATCCTCGGAGTCTAACGCATTGAGTTGATTAGAGTCCTATTTATAGTTGTGAAGCACGTCATGACTATGAATAGGAGGCTATGAGAAGTTTTAGGAAATGTTTCCCTTCTTCCTGTTCTATGTCATGTAATAGAGTCGTAGAAAGTTTTTTCCCCTAACAATTATTCAATTCTATGCTATATTATGCCAAACATTAGAGGAAAATGGGCCAAAACTTCCGAGAAGCAACCTACCAATGGTGAGATCTGGGATGTTCTCACTTTGCTTGACCAAGTGATGGCCAACTAAGTCAATTAAGGGGAAGAATCACCTCATGCTACTACCCCAAGAGCTAGGGTAAGAGACTTTATAAGGATGAATCATCTGGTCTTCTATGCGTCAAAGGTTGATGAAGATCCACAAGAGTTCATTGATGAGGTCTAAAAAATCTTGAATATCAAGGTTGCTGGGCCAAATGAGAAGGTAGAGTTGGTGGCATACCAACTCAAAGGGGTAGACCAAATATGGTATCATTAATGGAAGGATAAGAAGGGGTTGGTCATGTGGTGCTTTTGATGGAGTTCAAATAATTGGTTTTTTCTTATTGAGCTTAGGGAGGCAAAGTTGGTGGAGTTTATGAACTTGAAATAAAGTGCTATTAGTGTGAGCGAGTATGCCGTCATGTTTAATCAACTTTTAAAGTATGCTCCTCATTTGATGGTCGATCCTAGATCTAGGATGAATAAGTTCATGATGGGGGTCTCTGACTTGCTAAGTGAAGAATGCCTATCCTCATGGTAAATATTGATATGGACTTGTCTCCATTGATAACCTATGCAGAATAAATTGAGGAGGAGAAATTGAGGAAGAAAAGGGGGCATGAGGCCAAGAGGGCCCAATTTGAGGGTAAATTTCAAAAGGGTGCTAATTTCTTCAAGGCTAAGGGCCTCCTCATGCTAATAATAGGAGGTTTGCCAATGACTTCCCTAAGCCTCAAGGGTTGGTAGGATGGCTCGTATTGATATGTTCCCTAAATGTGGAAGAAGACATGGAGTCCTATGTTTGAAGGGTTCTAATGCATGCTATGAATGTGGGGATCTTAGTCACAAAAAGGTAGATTGTCTAAGAAATCATGGCAAGGTCTGGGGTACTAAATGTAGTTCCATTCGGAAGAGGTGGTCCTCAAGGTTGTGCTCCAATACAAAATAGATTTTATGCTCAACATGGGAGGCAAGGGGTTAGTGAGGTCCTTGATGTTGTTACCGGTATGTTGAAAATCTTTGACCTTGATGTATATGCTTTGATTGATTCAGGTGCCACTCTTTCCTTTATTACCCCTTTTTTTGCTAAAAAGTTCCATGTTGTCCTTGAGTTATTGCATGAGTCCTATGAAGTATGTACTCGTATTGGTGCCTCTATTGTTGCTTGGAAAGTTTATAGGAGTTGTCCCATTTGTATTTTGCATAAGTTGTTGCCTTGTGATCTTGTTGAATTACACATTGTTGATTTTGATGTCATTCTTGGGATGGATTGGTTATATGCCTACTATGTTTCTATTGATTATGGGACCTGTAAGGTCAAGTTTCTATTCCCAAATGAACCCCTTCTCGAGTGGGAAAGTCAATATGTGGTGGTGAAGAGTATATTCATTTCATGTATTAAAGCCCATAAGTTGATGTCTATGGGGTGTTTGTATCATTTTTTGAGGGTTGAAGATGTGGACTCCTTTCCATAAAGTCAGTTCTGGTTGTAAATACTTTCTTTATATCTTCCCAAATGAACTTCTTGGTGTCCCTCCTGAGAGGAAGATAGATTTTGGCATAGATCTCCTTCATGATACTCAACCTATCTCCATTCCCCCTTACCGTATGGCACAGGCGGAGCTGAAAGATTTAAAAGAGCAACTGAAAGATTTGTTAGAGAAGGGATTTATTAGACCTAGTCAATTCCTCTTGGGGTACCCCGGTGTTGTTTGCGAAAAAGAATAATAGGTCACTTATAATGTGTATTTACTATCAGTAACTCAATAGGGTCACTATAAGGAATAGATATCCTCTTTTAAGAATTGATAACTTGTTCGACCAATTGTAAAGGACTAGCTTCTTCTTTAAGATTGATCTTAGGTTTGAGTATCATCAAGTGAGAGTGAGGGAGTATGAAATTCCTGAGACGACCCTTGGACTAGATATGAGCATTATGAGTTTGTTGTGATGTCGTTTGGATTGACTAATGCACCAGACATCTTTAGGGACCTAAAGAATAAGGTCTTCAAACCTTACCTTGATTCCTTTGTTGTGGTCTTCATTGATGATATTTTGAGCTACTCATATAGTAGGGAGGAGCTTGTGGGTCATTTGAGGGTTGTGTTGCAAAGGTTGAATGAGGGGAGATTTGTGCTAAATATGACAAGTGTGAACTTTGGTTGAAGGAGGTTACATTCTTGGGTTATGTGGTGTAGGGGGATGGTATAGAAGTAGATCCTAAGAAAATGATGTGATTAGGATTTGTCCTAGACTATAGACCCCATGAGATATTAGGAGCTTCTTGGCTCTTGTGGGTTACTATAGACGATTTGTGAATGAGTTCTCCTCCATTGCTTACCCTATGACCAAATTGACTCAAAATAAGGTTAAGTTTGTATGGACCGATGAATGTGATAGGAGCTTCAAAACATTAAAGGATAGACTTGTGTTCGCTCCTATATTGTCACTACTAGATGGGCTTGAGGGTTTTGTTGTGTATTGTTATGCTTCCCGGGTTGGTTTGGGTTGTGTGTTGATGCAAAATGTTAAGGTCATAGCTTACTCTTTTAGGCAACTCATGATCCAGGGGTACAAGAGCCCAAGTAACCATGTTGGAGGTTTGTACTCATCAACCATGTGAGGGGTTTGTACTTCACCACTATGTTGATAAGGTGTGATTATCATCAACCATGTGAGTTGTTTATACCATAAAACCACCAAGGGGTTTTTACCTTGAATGGATAGCTTGGTCTCTTCTATACATATAATATCCTATATGAGGATGAGTTACTTAAGCATGTTTTACTTAAGCATTAAGCATACATGTCATATTGTATATTATGCCTATTGCTTAATATTATGCATTTTGAGTATGATGTGTATATATTGTTGTATTGCATCTCACATGCTTAGTACATCCCACATACTTAGTCAATGTTTCTCCTATTATGTATTGAGACATTCTTCTTTATTATTTATTTTGACTATGAGGGTGATCCTGTTGCTTTGTCCTGGCCCCTGCTCCTACCTATGTAGTAGACATGGTTGTTGGACATATTATGTATCTATGATATGAGCTTGACTCTTGTTCTTGACGATGATATTGTGTAAGCTTTTCCCTTAGCCCCATTGCTCCTATTGTTTCTCTTTAATATTTTTATATGCTTCCACGACCAATGATGTATAATGACAAGTTAGGAGGCTTTTTTGGGGTTCCACATCCATGCCCTAGGCTTGGGTCATGACACTAATACACCTTCCTTAAGTCCCTATACATCATTGTAGAATCGAGGTAAATGGAATTGGATGAATTATGGGCCTCCTTCAAGATTGGTTCTTTCAAATCAACCATATTTGGTACATACAATCTACCTTAGTACCTAAGGGCACCATCTCCCCCTAGGAGAAAATCTCCACTTTACTTTCTCTCACTAGGGCCTTCAACTCTAGCAATGCAGGGTCAAGATCCTTTACTTCCTCAATCAAGGAAGATTTAAAACCATCAATAACCACTACACCACCATTATCAACTTTATCCAACCTAATGCCCAATTTAGCCAACTAGTGAACTTCTCTAGCCATATCCATGCTACCATCCTTGACATGAGCTAGACTACTTATTGACACTCTACTTAAAGCATCGGCCACAATATTAGCTTTGCCGAGATTATAATGCACATTCATATTATAATCTTTAAGGAGCTCTAACCACCTTCTTTGTCTCAAGTTAAGATCTTTTTGGGTGAACACATATTGGAGACTCTTGTGGTCGATAAACACATCAACATGAACTCTATACAGGTAGTGACGCCACATTATCAAAGCAAATACCATTGTCGCCAATTAAAGAACATGGGTGGGATAATTCTTCTCATGCACCTTAAATTGCCCAAAGGCATATGTTATCACCTTACCATTTTGCATCAAAACAAACCCCAAACTAATTCTTGAGGCATCACAATATACCATGAACCCTTCCAATGGAGACATGATAGGAGCGGAGACATGCTTATCTTTCAAAGTTTGAAAACACTTGTCACATTCATTGGTCCACCCCAATTTTGCCTTCTTTTAAGTCAACTTTGTTATAGGGGAAGCAATAGAAGAAAAACCATTCACAAACCTCCGGTAATAACCCACCAAACCTAAGAAGCTTTTAATATCTGATGGAGTGAAGGGTCTAGGCCAATTCCTAACACCACTAAAGGAACTATCGTTTTTCTTCACAAATAACATGAATACACCCCAGGATGACTTACTAGGCCTTATGAAACCATTTTCCAACAAATCCCATAATTGATCCTTTAACTCCTTCAATTTCGCAGGGCCATATGGTAAGAGAGGATGAAAATGGGTTGAGTATTGGGAAGGAGATATATACAAAAGGCTATTTCTGTTTCAATAGGAACACTGGGAAGCTCATCAGGAAAGACATCAAGAAACTCATTGACCACCGGCATCGACTCAATAGGAAGGACTTTGGACTTAACATCCCTAACCCTCACAAGATGATAAAGGCAACCCTTAGAAATCAAATTTTGGGCATTAAGACAAGAAATGGATCTATGCTTGACCACCACATCAAGACTTTCCCACTCATGGACGGGTTCTACAATCAATAGAAGCATAATATGCATGCAACTAATCTATCCCAAGAATGAGATCAAAATCCATTGTATCTAATTCAACAAAATCACAAGGCAAGAATTTATGCAATATGAACATGAGACAATTTCTATAGACTCTTTTAGGAAGAATAGACACACCAATGGGGGTTAACACTTCATAAGATTCATACAATAATTCGGGATTAACATGAAGCTTTTTGGGAATAAAAAGAGTAATAAAAGAAAGAGTGGCACCCGGGTTTATCAAATACATATCAAAATCAAGAACCTTTAATATATTGGTGACGATATTAGGTACCTTATCCATCCCTTGTCTTCCTTGAAGAGCATAGAATCTATTTTACCTTGGAGCACCCCCTTATTGGCCTCCCTAAGCCTTTTGAACGACAATCTCTACGTTTGTTTTGAGCATAAGGACAATCAATAACTTTGTGACCCATTTCACCACAATCAAAGCAAGCATTAGGATTCGTCAATCATAGACCACTATGAGTCTTTTCACACCTTGGGCTTCTAGGAATTGTTTACTCCACTACCACCTTGGAATCTTTGGTTGGTCACCTTATCGTTGGCAAACCTGTTGTTAGGAGAATTGGATAACCCTTGGCCTTGGAACTTGTGGCCTTGAGGAAATTGGCCACCCTTAAAACTTTGGAAACCACCTTTAAAATGATCTCTCTTAGACTTACCAATTCTTCTTTTCCTAAGATTTTCCCCTTCTAGTTGCTTAATATAAGTCATGAGCTGATATAAGTCCATATATCCTACTAGCATGGTGGCATGATACTTCTCATAAACAAAGTCGGACACTCCTAACACAAATTTGTTCATCCTTGATCTAGGTTCGACAACCAATTATGGAGCATAAAAGGATATCTTGTTGAACTTGAGGGCATACTCCCTCACACTCATAGAACCTTGCTTGAGGTTCATAAACTTCAACAACTTATCCTCCCTTAGATCGATAGGAAAGAATAAGTTAAGTATTATGGCTTTGAACTCTTCCTAAAGGATAGCATTATCATCCCCCTTCTCCAACTTCCATTTTGTAAACAAAATTTGAGCCACCCCTTTGTGTTGGTAGGCCGCTAACTTTGCCTTTTCTTATGAATTAACCCCCATGATGGATAGCACCTTGTACACCTCGTCTATGAACTTTTAGGGATCCTCATGTATCTTGGACCCATGGAACTCCGGTGGGTTCATTCTCTTAAAATCCCTCACCCTAGAATTCAGAGTAGGAACATGAGGGGCTTGAGCCCCTTGGTTAATTTGGTTGGTCATAACATGATCCAACATTATAATAGCATCTCGAAACTCTTCTTAGACTACCCCTCCACCTTGAGAAGCTTGGTAAGCTGGAGGGGCTAGTTTCTCCTCAGGTGTACGGGCTCTCCTTAGTCTCCCTTTTGGAATTGACATGATCTAGAATAGCAAAAATCATTTGTTAAGGGAAAAACCTTACACTTACATCTAAAGCATAATATAGACCATGAAGAAGTGAAACTTTTCGTAAAACGCCTCATAGTCTCCCATTCATATTTGTGGCATGCTTCACACCCAAAAATAAGACTCTAATCGATGTGGTGTGTTAGATTATGAGGACCATTATCAACCTAGTTCTCTGATACCATTTTTTTCACGATCCAAGCCTAGGGCCTAGACGTGACACGACGAATGGGAACCCAAAGGGACCCAAACAAGCTTCTGAGCATATCCAACACAGATTCTTGGTCACCAAAACAAAGTAAACAACAACAAGAGATATAATAAGAAAGGAAGTGGGACTAAGGGAAATCTTGGTATTCATAAAACCATAAAGAGTCAAGCTCAAAACATAAGTACATTATAATATCCAACAACACATCTAACACGGAATGGGAAAGGGGGCCAAGACACTCTCTAAGCTCACCCTTATATCAATAAGTGTTCAACATAAAGAAGTCTCAGAATGGCAAGAGTAATATAGATAGTGTCCTCGGATTTGAGAACTCACCAAAGCTTATCTCTTAAGTATCAACTAGCCACATGGAGGATGATCAAAAGGAGTTTTGTCCCAAAATGATAATATCATGTAGGTATATAGTATGCATTAGTATATTTGAATATACTAAGTATGCAGGATGCAATGCAACAAGACATAAGTTAATATAATCAAAATGCATAATAATAAGCAATATATATATAATCTCAATATGGCATGCATGATCAATTCTCATAACAAAACACGCTTGTAAATCATTCATCTTGCACAATATATATAAAATACACATGTGTGGAAAGTGACCTTAACTGATATAGTGCAAGTAGCTAAAACTTGGAATCCAAGTCATAACACCAGCTCGGTAAGGTGGATGGGAATGACACCTCTTAGCTAGGTGTGGTCTACTTGACAAGGCAAACTAAATATGATAATATGACTAAATAGATCCACTAGTATAGAAAGGCTAATAATCATAATTGTCACGACCCGTCCCTAGGGTTTAGATATGACACGGTGAATGGGGAAATCGAAAGAACCCCAAACAAGTCTCTTAGTATATTATTTACACATTATTGGTCGCGAAAGCAATTGTACTACATCAAGAGATAATAAAAAGGGGAAAATGGGGCTAAAGGATATTGTTGATACCATAGATACATAGAAAATCAAAGTATAGCATTAATACATCATAATATTACTACAATACCTCTAATACACAGATGAGAGCAGGGGTAAAGACAATCTCAGGGCTCACCCTCATAATCATAAGCATCCATACAAAGAAAAAGAGTCTCTAAATAACGTAGGATCAATAACTATTGTCCTCAGAGCTGACACCTCACCAAGCTTACTTCAAGAGATAGTACTAGCCACGTGGAAGAGGATAATCAAGTGGAGATCTAGTCCCTATATGGTAATATCATGTAGGCATATAGTATTCTTTAGTAAGTTTGAATGTACTAAGTATGTAGAATGCAATACAACAATAGATAGGCAACATAGGCAAAATGCATAACATTAAGCAATGAATAGCATAATAACAATATGAGATGTATGAATGATGATTGAAGTAAAATATACTTATATGGAATATAGTACATGTATAATAAGAGACCATCCTTATAGAATCTAAGGCTTACCACCCCCTTGGAAATGCGATTGAGGTATCAACCTCTCAATTGGTTGATGGTTGTCACACCCTACTATCCATAGTTATTGAAGTATCAACCCCTCAATTGGTTTATGGTTGTCACACCCTACCATCCATGGTGATTGAGGTATCAACCTCTCAATTAGTTGATGGTTGTCACACCCTACCATCCATGGTGATTAAGGTATCAACCCCTCAAATAGTTGATGGTTCTCACACCCTACCATCCATGGTGATTGAGGTATCTATCCCTCAATTGGTTATGGTCAACTTGCAACACTATAGATATCATTCATGAAAATAACATATGTGGATATTTCTTTCATCATCGTATATTTATTTAGTGTATAAGTCATGCAATAGATCATCAATAGCTCAAGAATCCATAACTAGATATTTTATCAAACACTTGGCGGGTGTGCAATGTTAGTTCAAAATCATCCAATTTAAGAGTGAAATTTTGTGACAAAAGTCAATGTAAAACCACCCACCAATACTAGGTAACATCCTAATGCAAGATAAATCAAAGCCCCTCATCAAATCACATAGTGGATCTTAGATTCATAGCTCAAAACATGCTTAAATAGTCATTAGTTTATGAAATCCCAACATAGTTTATAACTCAAATTCATAATAAGCCAATACCCATAAGTAATCAAGTTGAAAATATGTAATTTAGGAAAAACAAAAGGAGGTTAGGCACCATGGGTAAAAGGACTTAATGGTTGAAATCCATATACCTTAGACCTTGAGTTTCTTGAAATTGAGATAAGAAAGAATTGAAGCTTGGAATGGGGTCTTGGAATCCAAAACTTGTTCTTGAGTTTCCTTGAATTTGTATTGGGGTTTTGGTAGAGGCTTTTGAGAGGATTTGAGAGTGTATTTAAGTTGGGAGTGATGACTTGATAATTTGAGATAGGGTTTAGGTCTTTTGGGAGGTTAAGATAACATTAGAAGTCCAAAAATATTATTAGAATAAATAAAAATTTACGAAAAGACCATTAATTAAATGTGGTGAAAAATTGACAAACTGTCACCTCACTTGAGGTTACACAGGTTGTGCGGCACTCCACAGGATATGTGGAGTGCCCGTGAGATGATACTTAGTTGAAAATTTAGAAGTTGGGACACTTGGGAAAAATTAATGTCTGACGGGAGGCTCCACGGGTCGTGTCGTGCTACACAGTCCATGTAGTGGCTTGTGTTGTTACACTTGTGGGAAAAATATGGTCAGGAGGCTCCATGCTAGGACACACAACTCATGAAGCTTGCCATGACATGTGAAGACTGTTGTGGCACTACACTTGGTTAAGAAAACTCCCTCTCACATCAACTTTGACTCAATTGCACACCCCCATTGCTAGCCACGCGGTCAGTGGCAAGCTGCATGGCCCATACCACTAGCCGTTTCCCAACCCTTTTAACAAAAATAGTCTTTTCCAGCCCAAAATAGTCCACACGGCTCATCCAAAGCCTCACTATCCATCTAAGTGCTCGTGTGACAGCACTGCACGTGTCAGTCTCACAAAAATAGTCATAGCTCCTTCATCCAAACTCGGAATGAGGTGAAACCAAGTGAGTTGGAAAGATAACTCAAGGGGAATTTGACATGTTATTGGTAGTTCAGTTCTTTATGTGCTTAAAGTTGTCGGGAGAACCAATCTATATCTATGTGCTTTCTATATGTATTATAAGAGATTTCTACCTTTGACATGCCTTAAAGCAGATAAACAAAGATAACAAGTCAAAAGGAACTGTATATGACTAGGCCATTGGGACCACGATATTTAAATTATGATACATGACCACACTTTACTTTACATAGTCTACAAAACCTCTAAATAAAGAAACACATTTGATAAGGATCAGGATAGGCCCCGCCTCAACGAACTAAGTAATAAAATATGAAAGCTATAGACATATACAAAGCCCCGAAGCAACTTGGAGCTTAGTAACAGCCGCTGAATGTCTTGTACTTCTATTGGGGAGATCTACTAGAACCTGTACTTGCAACATGAAATTCAGGTACCCTGTAAGGGACGTGAGTACGAGATAATGTACTGAATATGTAAGGTAGGAAACACTGTATATGATATAACAACTCAAGTGAAACTATACACTGATGTAGCATAAAAGACCACCTTTAGTTATACTGTGGGATCATGTACTTTATGTGCTTTATATTGCTTTACCTTTACTATAGAATCTGTACTGTAAAATCTGCGCACAACTGTAATACAAATGAACAACTAATTAGTGGTGAACTGTATCGAGTTCATCCCTCGCTAGGTTCTTCCTTGACCTCTGGGGCTACCCCTCGTAATAAGATATTTCCCTGGTTAGGTGATTCTTTCAACCCTCGAGATATCGGGATCGTCCCTTTCTAGGTTTTTCCTTAACCATCTCGGGCTATCACACGTGATAGGATCGTCCCTGGATAGGTGTTACTTCCACCCCATCGAGCTACCACCTATCAAAACTCTATACTTTATCTTTTAATTACCTTTGAGATGGTCCTTTTGGTGGTCACAATATTGGAGCTGTAGGACTGTATAAGTAGCATGTTATATGTAGATGATCATAAAAGACAATATGACAAATAAAAGAGTACATTAGATAAACAATGAAATGCATATGAAATGGAACAACTTATAAACTTTATTCCATAACAAGAACTCATGTAACTTGGTATCCAAGCATGTATGTTGTTTTAAAAGTGAGTATGTATGGAATTTTATGAACATGTACAAAAGTGGAGAAATGGTTAATAGTTGTGTCAGAGTTGGTGAATGCCTTTATGTACCAAGGAGAGATCTATATTTCATGCCAAGTGATAT
>JAOTQJ010002204.1:0-18899 GCA_025642045.1 Solanum sejunctum | reverse complement strand
AACTATGCCTTATTTTTTTGAACTTATTTTTGCTATTCTCTTCAATCTAAGGCAACTTTTCTTCCTTTTCCTCATCCGGCATATGATTTCTTTATTTCTTTCTTTCTTTCCCAACTAACCACCTTATTTTCATTACTTTACCATAATATGAGCCACCCTCAACTTAGACTTTTAGCCTGAGGTGAAGCACACAATATCTATTCCCCAAACCAGGGCCACTATTTATAGCAACCCTCAACTTAGGCTTTTTTCCAAGGTTCACATTTTCAAGGATAGACCTGGGCCAATATCAAGGCATTTTATAAAACAAGGCTGAGCTAGCTAGGTGTCGAGAAAGAACAGGTACATGAAAAGCTCACACATTTGGATCAAGGGATCTACTATCACATTTGGTAGGTCATTTCGACAAAAGTGAGTTCACTAAAAGAATGAAAGCCTAAGACCCTTTCCCAATCAACCACATCTCCATTCCAATTTTAGAGTAAAAAGGCAAGTTCTGAATCAATACACAATGCATGAATACTACAAAGTAAGCTCACACTCTCATGGATAGACTCATAGGTCATGCTTCAAGCATCAACTTGCCTTCGCATTATTAGAATAAACATTGCTAGATAATCACATGTACGATTACAAAAATAACCAGCAATCTTAAAAATTTTAAGGGTACTGAATTTTCAAAACAAAAAGCATGTAAAGACTATATATATATATATATATAACAAAAGATAATGACTATTATATATCTACAAATTATGTATACTACCTAAACAAGCTGGTTTAAGAGAAACTAAATATCCACGAGGAAAACGAATACAGGCAAGAAAATATCGGGATCAAAATTTGGGGTAGTTATGGACCCTAAACTACTTAGACTTCACCAAGATTTATAACTGCCCATACCTCATTGAAAAAGTTGTGCATTGTCCTCAATGCACCAAATCAAGAAACAATAGAGAATATAGGGGTAAAATAAAACATACCTTGGGTTACCTCCCAAGTAGCACTTGATTTATTGTCATGGCTCGACTTAGTTCACTTGCTTACTCAGACTTTACCAATTTCTCAAACCTTGCTCCTCCACAGGTTTGCTTTTTCTTCCACCTTGAACTTATGAATTGGACCCCTAGTTTCTTTTCTAACTTTCTATCATGCTCAAAGGGTGGTGGTATGAGATTGAGGGGAATGAGTACTAGATTTTGAATGTTATTTGGAGTAGAGGCTCCTAACCTAAACTTCTTAGACTGCAATGGGCTTTAAATTTATGCTAGCACCAAGATCACATAGTGCCCTTACAAACTCTATGTCCTCAGTTATGCAGGCTATGGTGGGCAGCTTCTCCACTGAATCGATGAGACAAGTGTTGATGATAGTTCTTTTAGCATGGAGAGAGAGAGAGAGAGAGAGAGTCCTTGACCTTTGTTTCCTCTTCCCTCTTCTTGAGTCTTTGAGGGAAAGGAGAAGGAGGCCTTGGGACGGGCTTCTACTATTTTGGCTTTTCAACTAATTTATTTACCACATCCTTGCCACAATCGTCTCCTTCAACCACATCCTTATCTACAACTATTTCCTCCTGAATATCTTCTACAACAACCTATACAGGAGGATCAATAGTATTGTTACCACACCTACTAGTAACCTCCGTACATTGCCCTTCATCCTCCGAACTTTGCACAGTATCACTAGGCAATGTACCACTTTGATATTTGCAATTTCTGATCTCATTTCATGTAATGTCTCATCTGGTATGTCGGCCTTCTTCAACAAGTGATCAAATATCTTCTCAATTTTGGAGTTGCTTGTGCCTGCATCTAATGGTGTGGTGGCACATAACGAACATTTCTAGAACTATCTCTACCACTCCACTTGATGTCTAACCCCCTGTTTGTCTCATAATAAGCACCCTGGCTATCTTTGTAAGCGCATTCTCTTCCATAGGTCCAATTTTAGTTTCCCTGACTTTGCCATCACTAGTCTTGATTGGACCATTGAGCGTTGGGTTGAAAATATCCCACATTTAATCAGCAGAAAACCAAGTGTCCTCCTCATAATATAGTTCCTCGTACATGAGTGTACTGGATGCTAATGGTGTGATCAGGGACATTCCGCACATCTTCTATTTTCATTATATGTCCTGGAAAGAAACAAAATAAAACAAACAAAAGTAATATACAAGAGAATCTAGTAATTAATAATTGAATTAGCCAATAGAGAAATCAAGTTAAGAACATAGCCGTATTCCCTGTCAACGACGCCATAATTTTGATATGATATTCACGCTCTAATAAGGAAGCGATCATTGTTAGTAATTAACCTAACTGAAGGTTAGGGACAAATCTACAGGGACTATGAAGCTTGACTATAGAGATCCACTACCAATCATTTCAAGCATCAATTATTAAAATCTCTAAATGGGGATTTTCTTTGTAATTCAAGAATAAAAATAAAAACTAAAATAACTATGAAGGAGGAATACTCAAATTAGGGACTACTTAGGGATAGTGTTCCCCATAATTCATTCACTTAATTACCCTAGACAACATAAATTTAATTGGGAATTCACATATAGGATGGTAACTTAGGTTCTTCTAGCCCTGTTGTGAAGGTGAAGGTCGAATTTCACCATGGTGCATGGTCGACAACCATGGTGGGCCAACTAACCATTGCCCATTGTCCCAGTCAACCTCCACTTGGTCAAGTTTGGTTGATTAGATGAGAACACATCAATTGAATTCTATCATTTACTTCCCTTTTCCTATTTGTCACTACCTTTGTCGGGATTGTGATAGTAGGCGGGGTTTGGTGTTGGACACCACCAAACAACAATCAAAATGAAGGGAAATCAATCATATATGCAAAACCTAAATCAATGAGATACACAAAGTCTAGGTTATTTCAAGTCAACTGCTCATGGTTCTCATAACCCCAAGTTGTGGGTGCTTAGCTACTCATGGCTAAGGAAAAATCAATAATAATGCAAATAAATGATATAGTTGAGAGTTTACCTAAAGTAATGAAGAGCAGTAACACCTTCAAGTTGAATACCACAAGCTTGGATTAATGGCAGATGAGTATAATGCGAGTTTTCAATTCCCCAAAAGTAGGTCTTCTAATTGAAAGATAAAACTCTACTCTAAACCCTAAAAATGCTCCTAGAATATTTACAAGTAGCTGTGAATATTGGGTCTCTCCCAAAATAAACTCTCGCATAAAGTATATATAGTGTTTACAAATTTAACCCAAAAAATTACATAGAAAAGACAGCTGATAGTAGGTACGTTGGATAGGTATGACTTGTAGGGTGACCTACGACTCATAATTGGGTTCTCATAGTTAGCACTTGGCATTCTGGACTTGATTGTTATGACCCACTCTTATGAGTCATTGGTCGAGCTATGACTCGTATGCTTATCTTGTAGTCTAGGACTTTAGCTTTCGGTCCAATATTTTAGGTCTCTGATTCTTGCTATGAGTCCACCTATATGAGTCGTAGTGCAACTTATGACTCATAGGATGGGCTCGTAAGGTTGACCTTTACTTAACAGATTTCTGAGTTCTTTGATCTCTGTTTCTTGCTATGATACACCCTATAACTCGTTACTTGGGCTATGACACACCCTATGACTCGTGGCTTTGGCTATGACTTATAGGTGAGCTCGTATGTCCTCTCATTCAGCAAAATCTTTAACTTTTCTTCAAAATCATGCCAACCTAACTTTTATGCAAGATCGAAAAAAAAACACATAAAACCCATAAAATATCATATTAAGAAATCACAAAATCCCTTATTTTGGGCATCAAATGTGCTGTATTTTGATAGTACATCAAAGGTATAAAAGAGGAGTCAAATTATTTTGACCCCACTTTTGACCTAATTGATCAAAATTACCCCAATCTTTCCCTTTCCCCTCATTTTCTGACCAAATTCCATTGATCAAACCCATTTTCTAGTTTGATTTTCTGGCACTAGGGTTTTTCATCTTTCTCCTTCTCTTTCTTCTTCTTCAAGTTCATCACTATTCTTGGTAAATTTCTTATTTTAGTGTTAATCTCAAAATTTACATTTTTCTTAATTCTTTGATGTGATGATTGTGATGGGTTTGATGTCTAAGCATGGATTCCTTGTTGAATTTGAATGGTGATTGTATAATTAGGGTTCTGTTTGATTGAAATTGAATGTTTGAGTCCAGAATTGAATGTTTTGACATGATTGAGTGCTAAACGCTATGCCTTTTGAATCATCTTCCATGCTTGATTGGTTGATACTATATGATTTTTGATTGTGAGTTGGTGGGTATTGACATGAGCATATGATGTTAAGTCAGTCAAATAAGAAGAGTCCAAAATATAAGTTCTTCCATACTTATTCATTTTTCAATAGGGTGAATATTTGTGAAATTGTCATGGGGTATTGATTATTATGTGATTACCATGATTGGATACTTGTATTTTTGCTTCAATGCTAGCAAATATAAGTATTGAAAATGTTTTTGGGGTCCATGTGATGGACTTAGAAATATCAGATCTCTGAGATTTCTTGTTCATAAGAGTCTTTTATGACTCGTAGTTCAATCTACGAGTCATAACTGACCCTCGTGGGAAATTACAGAAACTTGATATTCTTAAGTATTCATTAGATTAGATATTGTATGAGCCATAGATCATTTTACAACTCATAGATAGGTCTCGTAGATCCCTGCCTATTTTTCAATTACTCTTTAGAAATTCATACGACCCAGTATATGACTCATAAACTAATTTACGAGTCATACCTAGGTCTCGTACAATTTTCTAGTGATCAGTTGGTTATATGATTACAGCTGTGCACATATTTTACAGTGCAGATTTTATAGTAAAGGTAAAGTGATATAAAGAACGTAAAGTACATAATTCCACAGCATAACTAAGGGTGGTCCCTGATCTTCCACAAATGCATGATTTCATTTGAGTTGTTACTTTATATACAGTATATCCTGCCTTATATACTCAGTACATTATCCCATACTGACATCCCTTATGGGGGACCTGCATTTCATGCTACAGGTACAGGTGATAGTAGATCTCCCCAGTAGCAGTAAAGGATATTCAGCTGCTATAATCAAGTTCCAGGTTGCTTTGCAGCTTTATAAATGTCTAGAGCTAAGATTTTTTTATTGCACAGTTTGTTGAGGCGGGGCCTGTCCCAACTCTTGTTAGATGTTTTTCTTTATTTAGAGGCTTTGTAGACTATGTAAAGCACAATGAAGTCATGTCTCGCACTTTATACAGCGTGGGCCCAATGGCCTAGTCATATGTATTTTCGTTTGGCTTGTTATCACTATTTATCTGCGTAAAGGCATGTCAAACATAAAAAGTCTATAGAGCACCTTACGACTCATAGTGATCACTATGACTCGTAAAGAGGCCTCACAAACACTTTTTGTAGCTAATTTAGATAAGTTTTTGCTTTTTATTTCTTGATTTTTGGGGCTAATTATTGTTCATTTATGTCTAATTTTTAGGTGTTATTGCTCTAAAAGGAAATTACTCGAAGATTGAGGCCTTTCAGAGGAATCTCATTAATGAGACTACTGATGATGAGCGTATTCCTCAGCTGAGTGGATAACTAGAGGTTGATGATATCTCATCAGACCTTGAGGTTGAGGTACCACAGACCAGAGCAATAGCAGCCAGAGTTGCGTATACTCAAGCTCAAGCTGATAACCCTTCCTAGTCTGAAGAGGAAGGTAGTGAGGAGACTGCGAGTACCATGCTAGATGACATGATCAACAAAGAAGTCCAGTTTTGTGGGCTCTGAGGACAGAGGAGATGGTGAACCATCTTCTTCACCAACACCAGATGCTATTAATCGTTGGTGGTGTATCGAGGGTATGGAGGCTATATTCTTAGAGGGCATGTAGCCGAAGGACTAAGGCAATCCTACCTGCTCTATATATGAGGAGCCCCATGTCCCAGGTCTAAAGGACATGATGATACGTTATGGACTCACATGGCTAACGGAGTCACTTAGACAATACTCCATGATTGTAGTATGGGATTTTTATGTATCTTATGCAGCCATGATTCAGCACAGTCTTCCAAAGGGGACGACCCTTATCACTCAGCCTGGATTGACAGAGATACGAGTGAAAGGTCGGTAGGTTGATATTTCTAAGGAGATAATTCGCCATATTCTTTTTGGTCCCAAGTACTGTGCCCCAAGATCTACAACAGAGTTTGACCATAGGTTGGGGAAGACTTGGAATTTGTTGATTATGAAGAATTTGATACATTTGGCCTCACTTTTGAGATGGGTGGCCGGTCACATTGCAGAGCAGGGTCTGAAGCCTGCTTGGTCACCACTCACACTGAGCCAATTGTAAAGGTTTCACTCTCTTTCCCTGCTAATTTTTGGTGGGCTATTGTCAGATCACGCATTTGGCTGACCTTGGTGGATAACACACTTATGCCAAGTATGCGATATTGGTTGCCCAACATCTTGGTTTGCTGTGACATTGATTTAGACTGACTCATAGCAGAACAGATACATGGGTCAGCACTAAAGAGAGCCACTTCCATCCTATTTTTGGTTTTGATCTACAAACTATATATAGAGTCGCGGGTGGAGATCTTACATCAGCTAGACCAGCTAGTTGAGGCACAACATACCTTGGAGCCCAGCCTAATAAAGACTGATGAGAATTTGGTAGCACTTCAGTAGGCATAACCTCCTTTTATGCCAGAGGTGTTTGCCCCATAACCACCACATGAGGATTCGACGACTGCCGCCACTGCCATTGTTGCTGTTACTACTGAAGTGAGACCCCGACAACTCGAGGCAGTTGATGTTGAGAGGGGTCCTACTACAGTTGCTCCTATACCAGAGGCCACTACTTCACAGCCTTCTACAACAGGCATGGTCTATGTGTCCATCTATTCTATTTAGGCCATGGTGCAGCGATTATCACGTGTGAGGCCTAGTTATCTCAGCTTATTCAGCAACTTAGGCTATGGGTCCGACAAGCTATAAGAGACCTTAATGAACAGAGCTGGGAGGTCACGATCTCTACTATTTAGGAGCGTGTTTCTAGAGTGGATGCCCATATTGATACTTTTAAGGAGTGGACACAGAAGAGGTTAACTGAGGCCCGACCTTCAAATTTGTTAGTCGTATATCAAGAGATTGAGAAGCTTATGGTTGGTATGATATCATCACTTGTGACACCTATGACACTACCAGAGACTACATCTTCATTACCATTATTTGATTTATTTACCTCTGCGAAGCATACACAGACTTTCCTCGAGAAGAAACCTTGCATGGATGCGGAGCTAGATCAGAGGAATGTATATCCAAAGTTTTTTGAGGACGATGAGGATGAGGATCTTGAGCATACCTTGAGAGTGTTAAAGCATAAAGCAGAGATGATATGCGTTCGAGAAGATTATTAGTTGAGGGGTATTAGCCCTTCCGAATAGAGTACAACAGCTAAGGAGACTACCCTATAGGAGGGGGATAGCCAGACTCAGCTACAGACTGGCACTTATACATCGGGGTATGTTTTTTACCCCTACTTATACTATTTTTGCTTGATTTGGTGTATTAGGGACAACGCAAAATTTTTTCGATGGGGTGCGAGTAGTTATGGGCCTCTGTGAAGTCTAAGTAACTTATGCTCTATACTATCCCAAATTTTTATCTTGAGGTTTTCTTGCCTATGTTCGTTTTCCTCATGGATATTAGATTTCTATTAAACCGACATGTTTAGGATGTTTAGATAATATGTGTAGCATATAGTACTAATACTTATGGCGTATAACATGTTTTTATGTTATGTTTTTAAAATTGGTATCCACAAAAAATTTTGATTAGTAATTAAATAACAACCATGCATGTTTGGGTGTTTGGAAATATTTGTTCCGATAAGTGAGGTTAATTGAGACATGAAGCATGATCTGTGAGTCTCTTATTGATAATGTATGCAATGCCATATGAGTGTAAGCTTATTTTGCTAGATTTATGCATTTTATGCTAATGCAGAACTTGCCCTGTTACTCTAAGTTAGACTGTAGATTAAATGAATTAGGAAGGGATCTTAGCCTTTTGTTATTTAATTAGTCCACTTTATCCTAAAAATCCAATCAAATGAAGTTTTATCCCTTATTCCAAATATTTGAGCCTTATATGTACCAATTATTTCAAAAACACCTAATTAGCCTAACTTTATCTAGTGAAAAATCTTGAGATTGACCCTGGTCTTTCCTTGAGCATTGTGAACCTTGATTGAGGAAAAATGCCTAAGTTGAGGGTGGCTACCAAAAGTGGCTCTGGTTTGGGAAATAAATATTGTGTACTTCAATGCAAGCTAAAAACCCAAGTTGAGGGTGACCGATGTAGGGGTACAATCACAAAAATATGGTGGTGAGTTGGGAATGAGGAGGAAAAGAATAAAAGCATGTACAGTGTGTAAAAAAAAGAAAAAAAATGCCCTACACTGAGCGTAAAGCAAATTGAAGTATTCAAATGAGGCAAAAGCTGAAAAATAAAAAGAAAATACTTGGAAAAACATGAATATGGAAAAAGGGAGAATAAGGTGAAAATATTAGAGTTGGTAAGGTGAAAGTAATGAAAAACGTAGATCAAGGATGACTTTTAGTCACTATTTTTCCAAAATGCCATGCCAAAGCCCCCTAAGGCTGCAACTTAGAAAGTCCTAAAGTGATCCTAGTCCAGTTAGTTGAAAATCTGAGTCATGAGTATAGGGGAAAACCTATGGCATTAGTCATTATGCGTGAATATCTTTGTGAGAGTGAGTGTGTTTGCACAGTCCTATGGTTAATTTTGAAATCATCATTGAGTGTCAAAAATGAGACTTCTATTTGTGAGGACACTTGCATTGCACTGTTAGCATTTGACTTGTTCAGTGATTGTGGATTGTTGATATTTCCTTGCTTGTCATAGTTATGTTACCAAATGCACCATTGTGTTTTGGTTTGTTAAATAGCTATCTGATCTTTTTTTGAAAAGTTGGTGTGAATACCTGAGTTTGAATTGTATGTGATGTATGCCATTGAGTTGAGGTCTGTGTGTTATTGTATTGTCTATATAGATTGAGTCATTGCTTGAGGACAAGCAACAATTTTAAGTTGAGGGTGTTGATTTGTTGTCAAAATATAACATATTTGATGCTTAAAAATTAGAATTTTGTGTTTTCAATGTGACATTTATGGTTTTCATGTGTTTTTGTGTTTAGTTTTGCAGGAAAGTAGGTTGACAAGACCATGGAGCTAAATTGAAAACTATTCTGGCTGTGACTTACGAGAGCCTCTATGGATCGTAGAGCATTCTATGAGTCGTAGAGGAGGGTTTCGTGAGAAATTCCAATGAAGTATTATTTCTGAAGTTCAGCTATATGAGACCTCTATATGAGTCATAGATCACACTACGAGTCGTATAGAGAGGTTTCGTGAAGATTTCCACTGAAAGACCAGTTGATGTAGATGAAGTCTATGAGAATGCAATACGAATCATGATTCAGTCTATGACTTGTAAAGTTGATTCGTGACATTGAAGTCCAAGATTCAAGAAGCTGAATATGAGACCTCGATTACGACTCATAAATCACTTTATGAGTCATAAGGAGCTGTTGTAGAAAGTTTCTAACCAATTTTTCTATTTTTTAGAACTTTATTGTAATTACTATAAATATTAATTTTTAGGTTATTTTTGAGGAGAGTACAGTAGAGAATGTCATTAGAAAATACTTTTAGGTTTTTTGTACTTGGAGACCTTAATTTTGGAGGAGAATACACTTGTGAATTAATTGGATCTTCAAACCTTGTGATTCTCAATTGACTTTGGATTTGTTTATTCTTCAATTCAATTGGGTAACTATTTAGTTATATTTTCTCAATTCATAATATCTTCATCCAGCCACAATATGAGTAGCTAAATCCACAACTTGGGGTTGTAGGAACCATGAAAATCTAACCAAATACGCCTAGATAATTTGCAATTCTTGGAATGGGTATTTGCATATATTAATCAATTCTATCATTTTGCATTTTTTAGTGGTGTTCAATATTAGAACTTACCTAGTGTTACGTTTCCGATCTAAGTGGTAATGAATAGGAAAAGAGATTGATTAACAAGATTCGATAATGTGTTCTCATCTAATCAACCAAACTGGGCCAAAGGGAGATTGGCTGGGACTATGGATAATGGTTAGTATTGAATACTATGGAGATGGGCTAAGTCACATAGTGAAATTCACCTCTCACCTTTGAACAAAGGACTTGGTGAACTTAAATTACCATCCTGCATGCTATACTCTAGTCGAGAATTAGGTTACCCAGGGATATTGAGTTGGTGAATCATGGGGAACACAATACCCAAGTTACTGTCCATTATTGATTGTCTCTTGTGATAGTTAGTTTAGTTTATTTTCTTGTTGAACATCGCAAACCCACTTCAGGGAATTGAGTTGTTAATTACTTGAATTGCATGTTGGTGAATTCTTTGTGAGTCTCCATATACTTTATGAGATTCAACCCTAACGTTGTTTAGGTTTTATATTTGAGAATGACCACTTTATCCTTAAAAGAGAGGTATAACTTGGGCGTGATCAGGTACACTGCCAAGAAATATAGTGGCAAATCCTAAAAATGAAGGTAGTGTATGATGGTCACTAGTCGGGGTGGCAAGGGCACTATTGATCCTCTTATTCCCATTGATGTAGGAGATGCTCAAGAGGAGACAATTGCGGTAAAGGATACGAATAAAGGAGATTATTATAGCAAGGATAGGGTGAGTGAAGCTGCTGGTGCGCTATAGAGGTTGAAGCCCATTCCTAGGCCTCCTTCTCCCTTCCCTTAGCGAATCCAAAAGAGGTAGGAGAAAGGCAAATTTATACACTTTCTCTCTATGCTAAGTCATCTCTCTATCAACATCCCTCTCATCAAGGCATTGGAGAAGATGCCAGTGTATGTGAAGTACATGAAGTACTTGGTCACCAAAAATCGTATTGTGAGTTCGAATCTCTCCTAAGAGCTTCAATAATGCAGTGCTATTGCTACAACATCCTTTGTTCAGAAGAGAGAAAATAGAAGATCCAGGTGCTTTCACTATATCCTACACCATTGGAGATGTGGAGTTCGCAAAGGCATTATGTGATCTAGGTGCCAGCATAAATCTGATGCCCCTTGTGGTCTACGAGAAGCTTAGATTTGGAGCCCTTACTCCAACTAGCATGCAATTATTGATCACAGATCCCATGGTGAAGAATCCTGTGGGGATATTATATAATGTTTTGGTAAAAGTTGAGAAGTTCATATTCCCTGCAGACATCGTGATCCTAGATTGTGAAGTTGATTTTGACATCCTAATCATCTTG
The DNA here is from genome assembly GCA_025642045.1 of Solanum sejunctum. Lineage (NCBI taxonomy): Eukaryota > Viridiplantae > Streptophyta > Magnoliopsida > Solanales > Solanaceae > Solanum > Solanum sejunctum. Next base: position 7,527 of record JAOTQJ010002204.1, on the reverse strand, counting down.
GGCAGACCATTCCTAGACACTGGACGAGCCCTAACAAATATAGAAATGGTCAACTTAGGTTTAGATTAAATAATGAAGAAGTCATATTCAATATCTATCAGCTCATAAAGCATCCAGATGAGTTAAAGAGTGAAGTTTGTGCAATTGGTGAAGTCTAAGTAACTAATTTGTCCAAGTCATGCCACGATGATAAATCAGGCGCTACTTGGGAGGCAACTCAAGGTTTTTGATGTAATAACATAGTTATAGGACTACTTCTAATTTTTGGATTCATATGTAGTTTATTTTCCTGTGCTTTGATTGTAATCTTGGACATTGGGATGGTTGCATATAGGGTAACAATGTATTTTATAAGGAGTATGCAGGTACAGGAATAAGTCAGCCAATTTGGCTGAGAAGAGTATCAAGTTGAGTCTCTATGACTAGGTCTACGGGCTATATAACACTTTACGACCCGTGTCCTATCTCATGGAGATTTCCATTAAGTAGAAAAATATATACTCCAGTCCACAAGTTAACTTTACTATTCGTAGATCATACTATGAGTCATAAATGAGGCTCGTGGACCCTAGGTAAGTTTTTTAAAAATATGCTAAGTGTTAGGGTATCTACGACCAACTCTATGAACTTTAAAACACTTTATGCCTCGTAGATTGGTCTGCGAAACATAGTCTTAAAAACTAGGGTTTTGATGTTTTGGCAAACCATGATTTACGAGCCATAAAACCCTCTATGGTCCATAATCTAGGTTTTGTAGTGTCCAAGCCGATTAACTTCTAGTTGACCTGATCGATATATATATGTAGGGGTTAAATTATTTTGACCCCATTTTGACCTAAAATTACCAAATTGACCCAACTTATCCTAGCCCTTATTTTTCTGTCACTATCAGCCATCGTGCGCTGCTTTTCTGATAAGAATTCCGGTAACCTAGGGTTTTGTGACTACTTACCTCCTTCATCTTCATTAATTTAATCCCAAATTCTTTGCACATTTTTGATTTAATTAATACCCTTAATTTGCATTGTTTGAATGAATGATTTGAAAATTGTATGAGGTATGGTGTTTAGATAAAAAATACTTGTTTGAATTTAAATTGTGTAAGTTGAAATTAGGTTGCCAATATTTGCATTATTGATTGAGTCTGACATTAGGCATTTTGGGCCTTGTATGAATTGTTTTGGTTTGTCATTTGTTCCTATTTAACCCTGTACCATGTGTGATTGAATGCTTGTGCTTGTGAAATTATAGGTGATGATATAGGTGCATAATTTTGTTGAAATCAACCATAGGTGGTCAGAATTATATGATAAACTATGCTTAATCACTTTTGATGGGGTGTATATATGTAGGACATGTTGGGGGTAAGGATTGTAGTGTTGAAATCATGTGGGTGCGTGTCTTTTGCTTCGATGCTGGTAATATTGTTCATTGAAATAGTCTTTTGGGGTCTATGTGATGGACTTAGAAACTTAGGTGATGAGTTTTCTGGTTCACAAGTGGCTTTTACGGCCCGTGGATTATTCCATGAGCTGTAATTGCCCCTCGTGTAAAATTCTAGAAACATGATTTTTTGAGGATCCATCAGACGAGAGTACGAGTTATAGATCACTTTATGGCTCATAGATAGGTCTCGTAGACCCCTGCCTAAAATTAATTACTCACTTGAAATCTCTACGACTCAGTATATGACTCATAAATGGTCTCGTAGACTTTTCCAGTAACAAAAAAATTGCTTGAACCACTGGTTAATGATGGCTCGTTATAGCTTGTAGTATCCACTACAAACCGTAAATATGCTTAACTAAATCCCTTCTGCAACTCAACTCAGATAATTTTTTTTTGCATTCCAATTTTAATTTGTTAAGGCTAAGTAGGGTGAGTACATGTTTATGTTTCAGGTACTATGGTCCCAAAAGCCAAATGTGACAATATTATAGCCTTATAGAGGAGGCTGGGGATGAACCTTCAAAGGATAAGCAGGCCACTCAGTTGAGTGGCTCATTTGGAAGTACTAAACGTCGGCCCTAATCTAGAGGCAGATAGACCACAGACTAGAGCTGCTTCCAGAGCTGGGCATACTCAAGCTCCTGTTGCTAGCTCTCCCAGTCTAAGAAGGGATGCAACGATGAGAACGATTTACCATAGATTACTCCATTCCGAGAGGAGACCAGCTCTGAGGGAGTCTCTAAGGATAAATCAGATGTAGAGTCCTCCACCACACCCCGATCATCATCATCTACACCAGATTCCCTTACTAGCTGGTGGTGCATCAAGGGCATGCAGGAGATCTATATAGAGAGCATACAATAGAGAGAGTGGGACAAGCTAGCTCACTCTATTTATGAGGAGCCAAAAGTCATTGATGACAGACTCAACTATGTCCCGGACCTCAAGGACATGATGATTCGATATAGGCTTGAGTTGCAGATGAAATATCTTGGATGATAATCTTCGACCATAATGAGGGAGTTCTATGCTTAATATGCAACCACTATCCAACTCATTCTTCCCAAGGGGAAGAACCCCCTCGCATAGCGCAAACTAGATAAGAGTGAGGGGTCGATGGGTAGATATATCAAAGGCCACTATTCACTATATGTTATTTGGTTCACAGTTTCCTGCCCCTAAGTCCACAATAGAGTTCGACTATAGGATAGGGTAGTTGAAGGGACACACTAGTGATGAAAGATCTAGATAGGTGAGCTAATTTAATGAGATAGGTGGCTAGGTACATTTCTAAGTAGGGTCCAAAACTTGCTTGGGTCACCACTCACTTGGAGCCTATCATCAAGGCTTTGCATAGTTTCCTTGCCAACTTTTGGTGGGTGGTTGTTAGTTCACGCATTCGGCAGATAGTTATTGATAATACTCTAATACGACAGTATGCGGTTTTGGTTGCTAGCATCTTAGCTAGCTATGAGATTGACTGGGCCTACCTCATTGCTGAGCAGATCCATGAGGCCATACTAATGAGGTCTTCTTTCATCTCGTTCCCGCACTTGATTTACAGGCTCTATCTAGAGTCAAGTTTGGAGATACTACATCCTCTGGACCAGATGATTGAGGTCCAACATATATTGGATCACAACATGATGAAGGTTGAAGAGAATCCAATGTCGCTCTAGTGAGCACAACCTCCACCTATACCTGAGATGTTTGACCGAATACTACCACCTGAGGGTTTTGAGACTGCTACTACTGTTGCTGCTATGAAGGAGAGGCCCCGACAACCTGATGCAGTAGGAGAGGAGGCCCACTATTGCTATTCCTATACCATAAGCCACTACTTTAGAGCCTACTACTGTAGGCATGATCTATGTCTTCATCACATCTATATAGTCCTTGGCGCAGAGGTTATCACATGTTGAGTTATAGTTGACTCAATTTGTTCACTAGATTAGTTTATGGGTCCGTTAGGCGATAACAAACTTGGAGGGTTAGAGTTAGGAATTCACGATCACTAATATCCAAGATCATATTTCAATCATGGAGGGTTAAATCAACGCCTTCAAGGATAGGGTACAGTGGAGATTGGGCGAGGCCCAGCCTTCAGACTTGTCAACTATGCAGTCGGAGATCCAACATCTCTAAGCTAACTTGATAGTAGCACTAGCATTACTAGTTGCTCTACCATTGACTATACATTTGGTGTCGATGGTTGATTTGTTTTCTTCAGAGAAGCCCATCCAGTTTTCCCTTGGGAAGACACCCTGCGCGGATGATGAGCCGGATGAGCGACCCAACCGTGCAAAGCTCGTAGAGGAGGAAGAGTTTAAGTTTGCCTTAAAGAGATCAAGACATGATGAATAAATGAGATGAGCTTTAGAGATGGAGGCAGTGAGGGGTCTTGGCCCATTCGGACAGAGTACTACTGCTGAGTAGACCATCCCATAGGAGGAGGGTGGCCAAACTCAGCCACAAACTGGTGCTTAGGTGCCAAGGTATGTTTCTGACCCCTTATGTTCTATTTTTCTTCAATTTTATGCATTGGGGACAGTGCACATCTACAATGCACATCATTTTTGATGGGGTATGGGTAGTGATGGGCCTAAGTGAACTCTGAGTAGCTTGGGTCCATAACTACCCCAATTTTTGATCTCGAGGTTTTCTTACCTATGTTCTTTTTCCCCTGTGGATATTTACTTTCTATTGAACCGACATGTTTAGGATGTTTAGATAATATTTGTAGCATAGAGTACCAATACTTGTGGCATATAGCATGTTTTTGTGTTTTGTTTGAAAAATGATACCCACCAAAAAATTTTTGATTTGTAGTTAGTTTACGTCAACCAATACGTGGAGTAACTCCATATCTACTATGCATGTTTAGGTGTGTGACAATTTCTATTCTGATAAGTGAGGGTACATTAAGATAAAAAGCATGATATTTGAGTCTCTGTGTTGATAAGGTATGCACTGCCATGTGAGTGTGAGCATAATTTGATAAATTCATGTGCTTATTGCTAATTTAGAACTTGCATTGTTACTCTAAGTTAGATTATAGATTAATTGCATTAGGAAAGGATCTTATGACATTGTTCTTAAATAAGTCCACTTTAGTCTAAAAATGACTAGCCAAATCGATGATATATCCCTTATTACTAATGTTTAAGCCTAACATGTACCTATTCTTTGAAAACACTTGATTAACCTAGGCTTGTTAGTTTTAAAATCTTAAAATTAGCCCTGGTCTTTTCTTGAACATTATGTACCTTGACTGAGGAAAAATGCCTAAGTTGAGGGTGGCTACAAAGTTGGCCCTGGTTTAGAGGATGGATATTTTGCATCTCAACATAGGCCAAAGGCCTAAGTTGAGGGTGGCTAGTGTAAGGGTGAAACACAAAAATAAGGGGGTGAGTTAGTGGTACGGAGAAAAATAAAAATCATGTATTGGGTTCAAGAAAAATAAGTGATGCCTTAATGTGATCTAAAAAGCAAAATGAAGTGTAAAAATATGGCAAAAAGCTAAAAAATGAAAAGAAAATACCTAGAAAAGCTTGAAATAGGAAAAACGGGGAATAGGGTGAAAATAAAAAAGTTTGTAGGGCAAAAGTGTAGAAAAATGCAGTATCAAGGATTGTTAGTCACTATTTTCCCATAATATCATACCAAAGCCCCTGAGTCCTACGTTACAAGCCGAGAAGGTCCTAAAGTGATCCTAGTCCAGTTAGTTGAAGGTCTGAGTCATGAGTATAGGGGAAAGCCTATGGTATTAACAATATGCATGAATATCTTTTGTGAGAGTGAGTGATTTTACATAATCCAAAAGTTAAGCATGAAAACATCATTGAGTGTCAAATATGGGACTTCTTTCTGTGAGGTCACTTGAATTACATGTTAGCATTACTCATATTCAGTGATTATGGATTGTTGAGAATCCCTTACATGTCATATTTGTGTTGTCCTATGTACCAGGTTATAGTGGTTTGCTAGATAGCTATCTGATCCTATTTAAAAAGTTGGTGTGGGTGTCTGAGTCTAAGATTTGTGTTATGTATGCCATTAGTTTGAGGTTTGTATGTTATTGTATTATTTGTTTAGATTGAGTCCATTGCTTGAGGAAAAGCAAAAATGTTAAGTTGAGGTTGTTGATGTTCTGCAAAAATACAACACTTTTGATGCTTAAAACTTAGAATTTTGTGTGCTCTCAATGCGATCTTAGTTGATTTTATGTGTTTTTGTTTGCAAGATTATAGATTGGCCTTAATTTTGAGAAAAAGTATAGAAGTTGCTGAGTTATTGCTGATATACGAGGCACTTTACGGGCCATAGACTATTCTACAGGACGTAGGGTGGTTTCATGGACAATTCCAGTGAGGGGCTATTTGATAAAGTTTATTCTATGAGCATACAGACGAGCTGTAGAGACATTTACGAGTCGTAGAAGATGGTTCACACCATGCAGATCAAAGACTTGGACTTTCAGGTATTTCATCAGAAGAAACCCCTTTTACGGGTCGTAAATCACTTTATAAGCTATAGAGGGGTGTCGTAGAGTTTAAGTCCAAATTCCCAACAACAATATATGAGATCACGATTATGGGCCTTGGAATGCAATATGCCCTAAAACATATTTCATATGGCATGCAAACTAGTTCTCCTATTTTTTGTAGGACTTAAATCTTAACTATTAAAAATATATTTTTAAGTTATTTTTCATAAGTTTTCACCTAGTACTGAGAGAACTCAATATTTAGAGAGAGAAAATTGTACGATCATATTGGAGAGTCTTTGAGAACACTTGTGTTTTAATTTTACCTTGAAGCTTGTGATTCTTATTCAAGTTGGATTTTGCTTGTTCTTAATTATATTGTATAAGTGTTCAATTATGTCTTCTCAATTCATAATTCATGCATCTACACATAGCATGAGTAGCTAAATCCACAACTAGGGTTGTGAAAACCATGAAGAACTAATAAAGTAAAACTGGATAATTCATAATTCTTGGAATGTGTATATGCATATATTAATTAATTCTCTTCGTTTTACATGTTTTCTAGTGGTGGCCAACATTAGAACCGGCCTAGTGTTACTGACTAAAACCCCTAATACCTTGGCCAATGCACCAATGGCTGTGGACTTTTACTGAAACCCCAAGAGGTTTTTAGCCATTATATCCATTTCACACTCTAATCATTCTGGCTAAGGCAATAATTAGAGATCTAAAGTAAACCCCAAGTTTTCAACTTTAAAATTATAGACTAAACATAGGAATGAATATAAATTCACTCAAATCAACTGCCAATAAGTCAAAATATCAAAGACCCAATAGATAAATCAAGAACCTATATCAATAGCACACCCCCAACTTGGGGTTTTTAGCTACACATGCTAGAAATTAAAGATTTCATACCAAACAAAGCAGTTGTAGTCATGGGTAACAAGATTGAATAAAAAATAATTGATTATTTACTAGCCATTCTACTCAAATTTTGCTTCCAAAAAGCTTGAAAACCCTATCAACCCTTACACTATAAAAAAGAAAGTTTTATGTACTACTCTCTATATAAAACTAAGAGGAAGAATATATTTTGATATGATATATACAATGTCCTTTTTAAATTGCTTATATAGTCTATGCTAATGTGTGAGAGTTTATGTTGTGAAATGCCATTTAACAGTCAAGGCCGATCATTGCCGAGCACTCCAGTGAGGCGCCGAATATGTACTTGACCACTTTTCTCTACATCTTCACAAGGCTTCCTCTTATGAAACATTAGGGCATGGCTCTTCACCTTGCTGATTCAATTCAATAATTCGCCAAAGTTTTCATTACATCGCCTTCTTGTCAGGGTTTAGGGGCTTTGAGTGGTGTAACTTTAGGCGATGTCCTATTCCATTCGACGACTTGCTAAATATGATTTGTGATAATGATTCAAACTAGATTCCTGACTTAAGTTGAAACCTTGGTTGTTGTAATACTTGTTGGTCTCTCTGAGTGTTTGAGGGATCATCGATTGTGTAGGCGATGCCTCTTTTCTTTGCCTTTTTGTATTTTTAATCCCTTTCCAAGATTTTGCCAAG
>JAOTQJ010002193.1:0-18899 GCA_025642045.1 Solanum sejunctum | reverse complement strand
GATCTTGTAAGGATATACATGTATATATAGGCACACATGTTCCACTTATGCCAATCAAAAACCCACACACACCTTGATCCCACATCAATTTTTATTCTTAAGTACAAAACTTAGAAGAAATATTGTATTTGGTCCCAAACTTGATTAAATCGAACCAATTAAGGACGTTCGGGGTTTAACTTACGTTATGGGTCCTAACAGTTTTGAGAGTAAAAAGGGTTTTAACACCCATTTTTAAGCCTTTCCAAACTTCTAACGAAGACTAGGGCTAAGTAGAGGAGAGGAAGAATGAGGGTTCAAGAGAACTAAGGATGCATTTTTACAGAGTTGATTACCAAACTTCATACTAGGTATGTAACACTAAAATAAAACACAAAATTGTCCTTCTATGTGCCCTTACTGATGGTGATAGAAAGATTGTGAATGTATTGATTCCCTATGCATGTTTCATGAATGTTGCCTCATAAATTATATACATTCTATGTATTTTAATATGTTGATAATCATTATAAACTTAAATTTACTAAGTAAATAATTTTCGTAAGTTACTGCATAAACCCTAGATGTTACTTTATAAAAGATTGTATGAAATAACCCAGGGATTGTGTCTAGAACCTTGATTTGAGAATGTTGATTGTGATTGTGATGTGAGCATAATGATCTAATAGAACTTGATGGTCTTAAGAGTCCCTATAATTAAACTCTAAATATTTGTCTAATTGATGGTCTTCTTAATCATTGGTCTAAGCTCCTTTGAAAGATATGATTGAAAATTGAGTTGAGTAGATGATTGATAAGCTGAAATGTCCGATTGTGACTAAATTGATGGTTTGATGAGAGTCTATATGCAACCAATTGATTTTCTTGATTGAGCTGGATTGTCTTATTAGTGTTAAGTCCTGAGAGGAGTATTGAGCGCCAAAATAAGTAAGAGTAACCCCAACTCGAACTTGTTAACTACATCACCAATTGTAGGTGAGGATTGAGCCATTAAATCAAATATTCTCTCTTGATAGGAAGTTCCTAAAATAATAGCAGACTTGATTGATAAGATACATTATGGATCTAATTTGTTCTTTACCTAGAACATACGAAATTACTGTGGCAACATCTGCAGGGTTGTTGTACAATCACTGGCTCATAAGTGAATGCTATCGGATAAGAAAAACTCCTAATAGGCCCTATACTAATAGTACTCTTATTAGATTTGATGGAATTCGATTAGTATTGATTGGTCATTGTCTACTCTTTATTCTTACTTCAGATAGACATTTGACATTTCTATTGAGTATTTTCTAAGTTGATGTTATTCTATATTACTCTACCTATTTTATTTTATTCAGCTATTTTACATACTCGTACATTCCATCTACTGACATCCATTTAGACTGGATCATTTCATGATACATAGACAGGTACTAGAGATCATCAACAGGTACTCCATTAAAGATGTATTCCACACATCAACTGATTGGTGAGTCCTTCTTGGCTTTGGAGGTTGCACATGATTTATTTCACCTAGTTTTTTTAGAGTTAGACTTTGGATTAGATTTATTTTACTTTGAGGTAGACATGGGTCAGTCATTATCACCATTGAATAGTTGATAGAGGCTTCGTAAACTAGATTTTGATTTGTCATGAATTGAATATTTATTTTGGGCTAGTTCCTTTCTTACTAGTCCTATTAAGTTGATTTGATCATTTACTTATTGAGATTGTTCGCCCATTTTACTATCTTAGTATTTCTCTAATATGTTGAATATGGATTAAATGAATATGATGAGACCAAGTAGTTTACTTGGGGACTAGTAATATTCTTTGAGTACTGACCATATCCAGGATACCCTCCAAGGGCATGACATTCTTGGACTCAAGACATGAGTTTCTTCATACAACTCTGACAGGACACACTTAAGTACTTGTGCAAAATTGAAAGTGTAATATAATTGGCATAGGTAATCAAATGACATACAATAGTAGCTGGTCAAAATTCCACCTAATACCAACTACTTATAAGCCGGAGCCTAATCTTCTTTAGTGTTGAAAGAGTATTTTCGATGCTAATTCTTGCCCTGGGTGTCTCAAAACTTAGAATTTAAAATTTTGATGATAAAAGATCATTTTCGATGCCAATTCTACCTATGGGAATTTAGAAAACCTTTTTACAAAAAAATAAAGGTTCAACATAGTTTTTTCTTAATTTATCATATATCAAAACCATACACATATAGCTATCTAAGTTTTTCAAAAAGTAAGTAAAATACTATACCTAACCAACTACTGTTATACTTTCTTACAAAACTTATTCCATAAAATTAGGACTACCATTCCTTTCAAATTAAGGAAAATATTCAAAATAGAACTATTAAACTAAAGATTATCTAGAAAAATCTCATTTTCTAACACTCCTCTTGAGATTTTTCTTTAGTACTCCTTGTTCAGCCCTTAAGAACTTCAAAAGTTTCTTTTAGAAGAGCCTTGGTCATAATGTTTGCAATCTACTGATCTAAGCTGTAATGAACAAGCTTAACATCACCATCCTTCTCTGCTTGCCTAATAGCGTGACACTTAACATTTATATGCTTACTATAACCATGTTGTACTAGATGTTTGGCCATAGATATTGATGACTTGTTGTCAACCTTAATGACAGTAGCTTCAATGTCATTTTGCTTGAAATCATGTAGAATGTTTATCAATCATAGAGCCTTATTAGTTGCACCAACAACAACAATGTATTTTGCTTCTGCAGAAGATTGAGCTACCACCTCTTCTTTCTTTAAGTACCATGAAAACATGTTTTAACCAAGTGTAAAAGCATATCTACAAGTATGTGTTAGTATGTTTGAATGTACTAAGTATGTAGGATGCAATACAACAAGAGATAGGAAACCTAATCCAAATGCATATACATAAGCAATAGGTAAGTATTAATAGCAATTTGGCATGCATGATCAGTGTATGAAGTAAAACATGCTTGTATAGACAATATTACATGTGTAGGAAGAGACCATCACCATAGACCAAGAAATTAATACTTAAAACTAAGGCATATGAGCCCCTTGGAAGGTGATTGAGTTATCTACCCCTCAATTAGTAGCACGGGCATAGCGCCCTCCCCTCCCCCCTCCTCCCAACAAGATGACCAAGTTATATAACCCTCAATGTGGTAGTACGGGCATAGCACCCCCCGATAAAGTGACCAAGGTTCAACATGGTAGTATAGGCATAGTACCCCTCGACGAGGTGGCCAAGGTATATATCCCTCAGCATGGTAGTATGGGTATAGCACCCCCTGACAAAGTGCTAAGGTATATACCCTTCAACATAGTAATACGGGCATAGCACTTCTCAACAAGGTGTTGTCAGCTTGTAACACTAGAGATACTTTTCATGAAATCAACATATACATACATTTCTTTCATCATCATAAAGTCACTCAACTCATAAGTCATGCAGTAGATAGTCATTAACTCAAAAATCTATAATTAGACATTTTATCAAACACTTGGCAGGTGTGTAGTGCTAGTTTAAGACCATGCAGTGTATGATATCATGTGAGAAAACTTACTATAAATCCACCCACCAATACTTGGTAATACCCTCATGCAAGATACATTGAAACTCCTTAACAAATCTCATAATAAATCATACATTCATAGCTCAAAATATGCTTAAATAGTAATAACTTATGAAACCCCAACATAATTTATAATCAAGTTCATAATGAGTAATACCCATAAGTAAATCAACTCAAAAACAAGCAATTTTCATAAAAAGGAATGTTGTGCACCATGGGTAGAAAGACCCAATGGTTGAAACCCACATATCTCAACTTTGGAGATTTTCTTGATGAAGATTTGAATGAGAACTTGAAGCTTGAATGAAGTTCTTGAGATCCGGACTTGAGTTTGAGACACTTGAGTTTAGATGAAATATTTGGCTAAGTGTTAGAGAGGGTTTTGGGGAATGTCTTGAATGATATAGGGTTGAAAACTAACTAAGTATATGTATTTTTACGCATAGGAAGGCTTAGTTCCAAGGTCTCAAAGCTTGAACCGAAACAAGAAAATTGGCACAAAAATAATACTGGTCCAAGTGTTGGCCGCGTCGTGTCAGGGGCGCAGAATGTCACTATTTTTCATCAACTTTAAAAAATTAAATTTTGCTATGGTTGCTCTAAAATCTGGGTTATACCCATTTCTCACTCAATGTTGCCCCCTGATCATGAATCTGAAGTTGGATTTTTAATATCACACATGGATTTTTAGATATATATAAATTACGATTATGGGCATTTTCGAGGCATATTTTCGAGCACTTTTTTTGGGGTGTTTCATTTTCTCCTCCTTGAGAACATTCGTCCCGAATGTCAAAGAAACGTATATGAGAGAAATAATCAAGATGAGTTTAGCCAACATATGAATGCAACAAATACATTAAAACATCATTTCAAAATCTCAACATTAAGTGTTAAAATCACCTAAAACTTGTCAAAATAAACACGAATGCATGCAAATGATATAAGGGTTGAAACTTAAGACTTGAAATCATATAGGAGACTTAAATTAGTACCTTAGGCTTGAGTAGAATGGAAGATATAGGGATATCACTTTTTCATGAGCGCCTCGACTTTCCATGTGGCACTTTCAACTTGTTGGTTTCTCTAGAGGACCTTAACGGAAGTTACATCGTTGTTCCTCAACCACTTCACTTGTCTATCCAGAATTTCTAATAGGACCTCTTCATATGTCAAATTGTCTTCAACAACACCCACAATATCAGGAGGTACAATAGCACTTGGGTCATCCACACACTTCCTCAACATAGACTCATGGAAGATCGAATGAACCATATTCATATCATTGGGCAACTCTAACTCATAGGCCACATTACCAATCCTCCTCGACACTCTATAAGGACCCATAAATCTTGAACTCAAATTACCATTTTAACCATAGGGAACCACATCCTTCATAGGAGAGACCTTCAAATAGACCCCAATCACCAACCTTAAATTCCAGATCTCTCCTCCTTACATTGGCATAGGACTTTTGTCGACTTTGGGATATTTTCAATCTTTCTATTATAAACCTCACCTTCTTCATGGCCTCCATAACCAGATTCAGACCCAATAAATCCATCTCCCCTACCTCAAAACATCCAACTGGGGATCTACAATGCATATCATATAGACCCTCAAAAGGAGCCATACCAATGCTTGAATGATAACTATTATTGTAGGCAAACTCAATGAGTGAAAGATGATTATCCAAACTACTTTTAAACTTCAAAACAAAAGCTCTAAGCATATCTTTAAGAGTTTTGATAGTTCTTTCAACTTGGCCATCCATTTGGGGGTGAAACGCTGTACTAAGCTTAACCTTGATACTAAGAACTCTTTGCAAGGACCTCTAAAAGTGAGAAGTGAATTGAGCAACACGATCCAATATGATAGACAAAGGCAACCCATGCAATCTAACCAATTTATGAATATACAATTCAGCATAATCTTCAGCCCCATAAGTATTTTTAACTGGTAGAAAATGAGCCGACTTTGTCATTCTATCAACTACAACCTAAATAGAATCAAAATGGTTTCTAGTCTTAGGCAACACAACCACAAAATCCATGTTGATCTCATCCCACTTTCAAGTAGGAATCTCTATATCTTGGGCTAGGACACTCGGCCTTTGATGCTTGGCTTTTAATTGTTGACAATTATGACAACCGGATATAAACTTAGCAATATCTCTCTTCATACCACCCTACTAAAACACTTCCCTCAAATCTCTATATATCTTTGTAGAACCGGGGTGAATAGAATAGGAAGAATTATGAACCTTATAAGAATCTTCTCTCTCAAATCATCAATACTAGGCACACATAACCTATCTTAGTACCTAAGGGCACCATCTCCTCTCTAGGAGAAAACCTCCACTTTACCATCTTTCACCAAGACCTTCAACTCTAACTAGGCGGGGTTGAGATCTTGCTTTGCATTTACCTCCTCAACCAATGAAGATTTAGAACCATCAACAACCACTACCCCACCATTATCAACCTCCTCTAACCTAACTGCCAATCGAGCCAACCGATGGGCCTCTCTAGCTACCTCTTTGCCACCACAATCAACATGAGCTAGGCTACCCATAGACACCCTATTCAAAGCATCGGCCATGACATTAGCCTTATCGGGGTGATAATGCACACTCATATCATAATCTTTAAGAAGCTCTAACCACCTTCGTTGTCTTAAGTTGAGGTCTTCTTGGGTGAACACATATTGGAGACTCTTATGATAGGTAAATACATCAACATACACCCCATACAAATAATGATGCCAAATTTTTAAAGCAAATACCATGGCGACCAATTCAAGATCATGGGTAGGATAATTCTTTTCATGCACCTTAAGTTGTCTAGAGGCATAAGCTATCACCTTACCATTTTGCATAAAAACACAATCCAAACCAATTCTTGAGGCATCACAATACACACCAAACCCTTCCAATCTTCCACTAGAGACAAGATAGAAGCAGAGACAAGCTTATCCTTCAAAGTTTGTAATCTCTTTTTCACACTTATCGGTCCACACAAATTTTGGCTTCTTTTGGGTTAACTTAGTCATAGGAGAAGCAATAGAAGAGAACTCATTCACAAACCTCCAGTAATAACCTGCTAAGCCCAAGAAACTTCTAATATCCAATGGGGTCAAAGGTTTAAGCCAATTTCTAATCACCTCTGTCTTCTTAGGATCCACTTTAATACCATCCCCCAACACTACATGACCTAGAAAGGCAACCTCTTTCTACTAAAACTCACATTTTTCATACTTTGCATATAACTTCTCCTCCCTCAAGATTTGTATCACTACCCTCAAGTGACTCACATGCTCTTTATCACTTTGGGAATAGATCAGAATATCATCAATGAAAACCACTATAAACAAATCAAGGTAGGGTTTAAAGAACCTATTCATAAGATCCATGAAGATAGCCAGTGCATTAGTGAAATCGAAGGACATAACCACAAACTCATAGTGCCCATACCTAGTTCAAAAGGCCATCTTGGTAATGTTACACACCCTCACCTTCACTTGGTGATACTCGAATCTGAGATCAATCTTGAAGAAGTGACTAGTCCTTTGAAGTTGGTCAAAGAGATCATCAATCCTTGGTAGAGGACGCTTATTCTTTATGGTGGCCCTATTAAGTTTTCTATAATAAATGTACATTCTAAGAGTACCATCCTTATTCTTCATAAATAACACATGTGCACTCCAAGGTGATTGGCTAGGCCTAATAAAATGCTTTTCCAACAAATCCTTCAATTACTTCTTCAACTCATTTAACTTCATCGGGGCCATATGGTACGGGGAATAGAAATGTGTTGAGTATCAGGAAGGAGGTCTATGCTAAAATCTATTTCCCTTTTGGGAGGAATATTGGGAAGCTCATTAGGAAAGACATCAAGGAACTCATTAACCATCGGAACTGACTCTATAGGAAGGACTTTGGATTCAACATCCCTAACCCTCACAAGATGATAGAGATACCCCTTAGAAAACAACTTTTGGGCTTTAATACAAGAAATGAATCTGCCCTTAACCACTATATCATGACTCTACCATTCAAGGATAGTTTCATTAGGGAATTAGAATTTGGCCCTATGGGTTTTATAATTAATAGAGACATAGTATGTATGCAACCAATCCATCCGAAAAATGATATCAAAATCCACCATATCCAACTCAACAAAATCACAAGGCAATATTTTATGCAAAATGAATATGGAACAATATCTATAAACTCTCCTAGCAATAATGGATGCATCAATGGGAGTAGACACTTCATATGGCTCACATAATAATTCGGGTTTAACATGAAACTTTTTGGCAACAAAAGGAGTAACAAAAGAAATAGTGGCACCTGGGTCTATCAATCCATACACATCAAAATCAAAGACTTCTAACATACTAGTGATGACATCGGATACCTCATCTACCCCTTGCCTCCCTTGAAAAGTATAGAATCAATTTTGCCTTGGAGCATTCCCTTGTTCGCCTCCTCTTCCCATATGAACAACATTTGCACCTCAACCTTGTGGGCAGCCATCTCTACCCTTGTTTGGATTACATGTACAGTCAATCATTTTGTGACCAACTTCTCCATAGTAATAGCAAGCATTAGTGTCCCTCAAACATGGGCCATCATGGCCTCTACCACATCTTAGGCATATAGGATTAGTACCATACCACCTCCTCCTTAGGGCCTTGGGTTGTCATAGCAAACCTTCTATTAGGAATTTTGGAAGGCCGTTGGCCTTGATGAAACTGGCCACCCTTGGGACATTGGAACCTACCTTTAAAATGGGCCCTCTTGACCTCACTACTTCTTCTTTTTCTCAATTTCTCCCCCTCCCCCAATTGTTTAGCATAAGTCATGAGGCGGGACAAATCCATATCACTAATCAACATGGCGGAACAAAACTTCTCATTCACCAAATCGGATACACCCATCATAAACATGTTCATCCTAGACTTTGGCTCGGCCGCCAATTGTAGAGCATATTTGGAGAGTTGGTTGAACTTGAGGGCATACTCCCTCACACTCATCAACACTTGCTTTAAATTCATGAACTACATCATTTTGTCTCCCTTAGCTTAAGATGAAAGAACCGGTTGAGAAATGCCGCCTTAAACTCCTCTCAATGGATCACATTGTTGTTCTCTTTCTCCACCTTCCATTGGGTGAACCAAATTTAGGCCACCCCCTTGAGTTGATAGGCCGCCAACTCCACCTTCTCCTCCAATCTAAGTCCCATAATAGAAAATACTTTGTACATCTCATCAATAAATTCCTAAGGGTCCTCATCCACTTTAGACCCATGAAACTCCAATGGGTTTATTCTCATAAAATCCCTCACCCAAGAAGTCAGAGTAGAAGCGTGGGCTTGGGCCCCGTGCTTGATTTGATTAGTCATGGCATGGGCTAGCATAGTAATAGCATATCAGAACTCTTCATAGGCCACTCTCCAATCTTGAGGATGTTGAGAAGTGGGAGGGGTCAGTTACTCCTTGGGAGTGTAGACTCATCTTCCTCTTGACATAGGCATGATCTTGCATAGCAAAAAATATTTATTAGGGGAAAACCTTACTTTAACTTCTATAGCATGGCATAGATCAAGAAGGAAAACATTTCCTAAAATACCTCATAGCCTCTTACTTATAGTTGTGGTACACTTTATAACAATGAATAAGACTCTAATCGATGCGTTGTGTTGGATGTCGAGGATCATTAATAACCTAGTGCTCTAATACCATATTTGTCACGACCCATGCCTAGGGTCTAGACGTGAAACAGTGAATAAGAACCCTAAAGGACCCCCAAATAAGCCTCTTAGCATACCGTTCACATATACTTGGTCCCCAAAGCAATTAAACAATAACAAGAAAAAGTATAAATGTTATAAAGGGATAAAGAGAAATCTTTAATAGCATAGATAATAGAAGAGTCAAAGCTCAAGCATAATTACATCACTTGTCCAACAACACCTCTAACATAGATTGGGCGGGGACCAAGACAACTTTTCGGGCTTACCCTTTTAGTATCAAAATTCAACATAAAAAGATAACAAAAAAAAAAGGAGCATAACTAGTGTCCCCAAACTTGAGGACTCACCACACGCTTAACTTCAAAGTGTCAAACTAGCCACGAGGAGGATAATTGTAAGGAACTTTGGTTCCTACATGGTAACATCATGTAGGCATAGAGCATACGTTAATATATTTGAATGTACTATGTATGCAGGACGCAATGCAACAAGAGATAAGTAACATAATCAAAATGCATATACATAAGCAATGGGTAAGCATAATACCAATATGGCATGCATGATCAATGGATGAAGTACAACATACTTGTATAGAACATATTACATGTGTAGGAAGTGACCATCATCATATACTACGCAACTAATACTTGGAATCCAAGGCATATCACCCCTTGGAAGGTGATTGAGGTATCTACCACTCAATTGGTAGTACAAGCATAGCATTCCCTGACAAGGTGGCCAAGGTATATACCTCAAACATGGTAGTACGGCCATAACATCCCCCTGCAAGGTGTCCAAGGTATATACCTCTTAATATGATAGTATGGGTATAGCATCCCTCGACAAAGTGGCCAGGGTATATGCCCCTCAACATGGTAGTATGGGTATTATACCCCCTAATACGGTGTGGTCAACTTGAACCACTAGAGATACTTTTCTTGAAATCAACACATACATATATTCCTTTCGTCATCATAAAGTCACTCAACTCATAAGTTATGCAATAGATCATCATTAACTCAAAATCCAAGATGGGATATTTTATCAAATATTTGACCGGTGTATAATGCTAGTTCAAAACCATGGATTCAAGAGTGAAATCATGTGAGAAAACTTAATGTAAATCCACCTACCAGTACTTGGTAATACCCTCATACAAGATACATTGAAATTCCTCAACAAATCTCACAATATATTATAGATTCATAGCTCAAAACATGCTTAAATAGTCACAACTTACGAAACCCCAATATAGTTTATAATCAAGATCATAATGAGTAATACTCATATGAAAATCAATTCAGAAACATTGTAATTTTTATAAAAAGGAAGGTTGGGCACCATGGGTTGAAGGACCCAATGGTTGAAACCCATATACCTCAACTTTGGAGATTTTCTTGATGAAGATTTGAATGAGATCTTGAAGCTTGAATGAAGTTCTTGAGATCCGGAGTTGAGTTTGGGACACTTGAATTTGGATAAAATATTTATCTAAGTGTTAGAGAGGAGTTTGGAGAATGTCTTGAATGATATGGGGTTGAAAAGTTACTATGTATAGGTATATTTAGGCATAGGAAGGGTTAGGCCCAAGGCCTCAAAGCCTTGGACTAAAACATGAAAACTGGCACAAAAATAATATTGGTCCGCGCCCTGGCCGTATCGCGCTAGGGGCGCGAATTGTCACTGTTTTTGGTCAACTTTGAAAAATTAAATTTTGCTGCGGTTTCTCTAAAATTGGTGTTATACCTATTTCCAAAATAATTTTTTTTCTTGATCACGAATATGAAGTCAGATTTTTTTATATCACTTATGGATTTTGAGATATATGGAAATTACAATTATTGGCATTTTCGAGGCACATTATTGGACACTTTTTTTTGGATTTTTTTAATAGGCTTGCACCTCCCCTTATTGAACCCTTTAAGAATATCCCATGCATCTGTCCTTTGAGAAATAAAGATTCCATCAGTAGCTTGATGATTCTTAATTGCCAGAAAGAAAATCATTTCACCCAAATTTTATATTTCAAACTTGGTCCTCATTTCTTGCTTGAACTGACTCACCAAAGCATCATTGCTTCTTGTTAATAGAAGATCATCAATATAGAGTGACACCAAAAGCACATCTCTTCCATTAGTCTTTTTCACATAAAAAGTGGCTTCATTTTCTCTTCTTTAAAGGCTTTAATCCATCCAATGTCTTATGTAACTTGTAAAATATCCTCCATTCCCGCAACTTGAAAGCCTTTTGGTTGGCCAACATAAATCTCTTCCTGCAACTATTTATTTAATAATGTTGATGTCATATCAAGATGATAAAAGTTCCAATTTGATTGAACTGCCAAAGCAAATACAAGCCTTATTGTATCATGTTGCCCAACAGTGCAAATGTGTTTCCATAATCTAGATCTGCAACTTGCTCATAACCTTTCATAACAATCCTTGTCTTGTATTTGTAAACTAAACCATCTAAATTAAGCTTGGTTTGATAAACCCATTTCACCCCTATTACATTTCTGTCTTTGGGTTTATCAACCAACTTCCATGTGTCATTCTTCTTTATCATACCAATCTCCTCCTTCATAGCTTCAATCCAAACTTCACATCTTGATGCTTAGTGATAGCTATTTGGTTCTAATATTGCAACATTACATCTTTTATATATCTTCAAAGATACCTTGTCTTTAAAATTGGAGAATCGAGTAAGGATTCCTTGCCTTATTCATCATCTTCTTTCAGATTTTCAAAACCAAATGATTGAACTTCAAGAATCAGGCGCAAATTCTGAAAACCTGCATTATCTTTCACAATTTTCTCCTTATCCCAACTCAAATAATCATTCTCATATCCACTACTGTTGAATTTAAAAGGGGTGTAAATGACAAATGAAGAGTTATAACTTTGCTAAAAAAAATATTGTAACCTTTCCAAGTGGTTGTGACCTTTCCAATAAGGCACAATAAACACCTTTTGTTCTCTCTATATAGAGAATTTTCCTATTATTTCAAAAAAAGTTTTTTTCCACTTCTTCTTCTACACAAATAAATTCTAGTATGTTTTACTACTATTGAGTGGTTTGCTGACATCGTGGTTTTAGTTACTAATACATAGTGAATAAAATTATTCTATCTTGGGAGGTTATATTTCATTAACCTCGTGTACTTGAGGGGAATAATTTTCTTAAGATTGTTGTTCAACATATGTTACTAAAATACTTAGAACAAAAGCTTTTTGCTGAACAAAAGCTTTTGCAGTAAATAAAACTTTTGTAGAAAAAAATATTTTGTAAATCAAGACTTTTATAGAACAAAACTTTGTGAAAACAAATAAAGATTCTACTCAAGTTTTCAAAATAAGAAACTAGAACTAGTAATGAAAATAAAACCTGTAAAGAAAATCAAAAAATAAAATTATGAAGAAGAAAATCGAGCTCACTGAATACACAGTGTGGATTATTAGGTCAGCTGAAACCAAATCCACAAGTGGATATGTTTTTACTATTGGTGAAGGAGCAATATCATGGAAATCATCCACCAGACATATATAGCTCAATCTATAGTAGAGATTGAGTTCATAGCCTTAGACAAGGTTGGTTCTGAATGGCTCCGGAATTTCTTAGAAGATATTCCATTTTGGCCCAAACCAATGGCTCCTATGTAACATAAATTATGATAGTCAAGCAGTAGTACGAAGAGTTGGGAGGTTATGTATAACGGTAAATGTTGTCATATACACCAAAGACACAATACCGTTAGACAACTACTCTCTAGTGGAATTATCACAATTGACTATGTAAAGTCAAAGGATAATGTATCAGATCCACTTACAAAAGGCCTAACTAGAAAGGGAGTTGAGAGATCATCAAAGAGAATGGGACTATAGCTGAGGACAAATCATCGTGGTGGTAACTCTACTTAGAAGACTGGAGATCCCAAGATCTACATTCAAGAAGATCAAATAAAGTCATTGATGATGGTTCAATATTATCAAATTTTTTATATGATCTATTCTCATTATGAGACAATGTTTAGAAACAAGAATAAGGTATTATGACCTTTTAATGATTTCTAAGTTTGATACAGGGTATATCAAATAGTGTTTCTATGGAATAACATATTTCGAAATCACCTATGTAAGTGTGAAGTGTAATTTGCTTCAAGGAGAATCCAGTAAGGCCAAATTTCTACGGACTTATGAACCAGGAAGTGTTCATGACTGAAAAGAACAAACCAATGAGAACCATAGATAGTAAATGTGTGACTTATAGTTGTCTAGGTATACACCAAAGCTCGACGCTTCAAAAATATCAAATCTACCTATTGATCGAGTATATCCGCCATATGTTCAATATGGAAAGTTCAAAGGGAAACCTACTTATCTAGATACAAACTAATCCTTGCTTGTAAAGTATACACTTGTCCATTCTTTGCTTAGAGTTATTCCTATTCATGTGAGATACTGTTGAGTTTAAAAGGGTCTGAATGACAAATGAAGATTTATACTTTTGCTAAGAAAAGGATGTGACCTTCCCAAGTGGTTTGACCTTTCCATTAAGGCACAATGAATGCTTTTTGTTCTCTATATATAGAGAATCTTCCTATCATTTTAAAAGAGGTTTTTTCTGACTTCTTCTTCTTCTATACAAATAAATTCTAGTGTGTTTTACTGCTATTGAGTGGTTCCTGACATCGTGGTTTTAGGTACTAATAAACCGGTGAAAAAATTATTCTATCCTGGGAGAAAATATTTCATTAACCTCGGGTACTTGAGGGAAATAAGTTGCTCAAGAACACACTGTGTATTTAGTAGGCTCGATTTTCTTCTTGTCAATTTTAGTTTTTGATTTTCTTTATAGATTTTATTTTCATTACTAGTTCTAGTTTCTGATTTTGAAAACTTGATTAGAATCTTTGTGGCTATTATTTTCACAAAGTTTTGTTCTACAAAAGTTTTGTTTGATAAAATATTTTTCTACAAAAGTTTTGTTTACTGCAAATATTTTTGTTTAACAAAAAGTTTTTGTTCTAAGAATTTAGTAACATATCTTCAACAAAAACTACTACATTTCTTCTAATGAGAATAGTTTTTGTTTGCAAGTTGAAACTTTGGAACCTTTGGCTTGTGATGAATAGCATATAAAGATACGTAGTTCACCTTTTGGTTCAAATTTGCTTCTTTGACTGAAGAGACATGAGAATAGCATATTAAACAAAACAATTTTAAATACTTGGCAAATGGTTGTATTACACTCCATGCCTCAATAGGAGTCCTTTTATCCATAATTTTAGTTGGCAAACTATTTAACACATACATTGAGGTATAAATAGCTTCATCCGAAAAGCTTTGTGACAGTTTCTTTCCAAGCCCAACTAATATTTGGCCATCTCAACAATTTCCTTGTTCTCCCTCTTTGAGACTCTATTTTGTTCAGTAAATAGCTTACTATCAACCCTATATTTTCAGAACACTTATTGAACTCGTCTAAAATGTATTCACTATCATCGTCTGACCTTAAAGCCTTTAGATTACAACCACCCTATCTTTCTACAAAAGCTCAAGCTTTCTTGAAAACTGAAAACACTTGAGATTTCTTATTCAGCAAACACATCCAAGTCATCCTTGTCAAGTTATCAATAAAGGGCACAAAATACTTATTGTGTCCTAAAGATGATGACTACAATAGGTCCATACACATTAGTGTGAACTAGCTCAAGTATTTTGGTTTCCTCCCAAGTAGTCTTTTTAGGAAATTCTTTCCTATATACCTTATCCATCTGACATGACTCACAAACTTTTTTAGACAGTGAAATCTTAGTCAAACTATTTTCATACATTTAATTTAAAGTAGCACAGTTGAAATAACCATATCTTTTATGCCACAGCCATAACTCGTCCGTATTTGCAAAATTTGTGCTATCAAACTTCCCATCTGATGGAAAAATTTTATCCACCATTTCTACTTTAACAATCAAACTATCTTCAGAGTCAAAAACCAAAAAATGTTTGCCCAAAATAAGGATTAGCCCTTAGACATTATTTTAGCCACACTTAGCCAGTTGCATGAGAAAGAGGAGACATACAACACACATGTATAGACTTTGTACCTTGTGTAGTTTAAAAGGCAACTGAACTTTTTTCATGTGCATCTACAATGTTATCATTTTTCATCCTAACTTTAGCTTTGAATGACTTGTCAAATATGTGAAACAAAAGCTCAGTGAATGACATGTGGATCGTACATCCACTATCTATGAACCATGAGGATGTGTTGGTGGTGCTTTTTACATGAGAAGCCATAAATAAACTTTGTTCTTCCTTTTCTGACTTTTAAACAAAAATATTTTTTGCTGCACATAGCACTGTTTTGATTGATTTTCTTGACCCTGCAATTTTTTGCAATATAACCATCCTTATATAGAATCTACACTGAATCGATGACCTTTCTTTGAACTAGAATTCTTTTTGTTGGTGATTGTTTTTTTTTACCATGGCTACAAAGTGTAAACTTCCTTTTCTTTGAATATTCTTTCCATGTTTTTCCTTTGCTACTTTATGTCCTTCCATCCTTCTATTGTCCCTCAAGCTGCTTGCCTTTATGTTGTGCCTAAAATGTCACTTTAGCTACTTCATCATCTTTTATACTTGATCATTGTTTAAGAGCTTGCAACATTCTAATCAACTCTGGTACAGAAAGAGTCTTGAGATCATAAGATTCCTCTATTGCTAAAATCTTGGATTCAAACTTTGCTAGTAAGCTTATTATAATCTTCTTCGCCATCTTTGAATCCAGAAAGGTTTCACCAAACAACCTTGTTATTTATAATCTCCATTAGTTTGGAAGAATACTCTTTCACAGTGTCTCCTTCTTTCATCCTTAACATCTCAAATTCTCTTTTAAGATTCGAGAGTTTGACAGTCTTCACTCAGTCACTTCCATCAAACTCCTCTTTTAGTTTCTCCCATACTTCACTAGGTGTTTCACAAGTCATTATTCTTGTGAAAATCACATCTAAAAGTGTTGAATGAAGATGTATGAGGGCCTTTGATTTCCTTGACTTCATAACTTCATAAAGCTTCATTTGTGGAACTGTTGGATTTAGTTTAAGTGGAGGAGGATCATCTTCACTTTCAATTATTTTCCATAAATTAAGAAAGTTGAGATAAGACTTCATCTTAATCACCCATGTGTAATAATTTTCTCCTATAAACATAGGATGACCTACTCCCAAGAAGTTGTTGGATGCCATGTTAATATTGCCCAGTTCTCACCTTAGAAGAACTAGAGAAAATATTAGCTTTTTGTCTTCATAGATTTCTCAAGAAGAAGGGATCTGATATCACTGTTGGAGTTTAAAAAAATTTTTTTAGAAAAAGGAAGGTCTAGTAGAATTTTTTTTTTTCGTTTATCATATATCAAAAACATACACACATGTAGCTATATAAGTTTTTTAAAAAATAAGTAAAGGACCATACCTATCCAATTGTTATTGTTCTTTCTTACAAAACTTTTTTCATAAAATAAGGCCTATCATTTCTTTCAAGGGCTAGAATTCTAAGTAAACTATTGTTGTTTTATTGTCTCATTCTATTCTATTTAGTGATTGTAGATATGAAATTGATAACCATGCATT
The DNA here is from genome assembly GCA_025642045.1 of Solanum sejunctum. Classification (NCBI taxonomy): domain Eukaryota; kingdom Viridiplantae; phylum Streptophyta; class Magnoliopsida; order Solanales; family Solanaceae; genus Solanum; species Solanum sejunctum. The sequence goes on along the minus strand of JAOTQJ010002193.1, from coordinate 1,933 downwards.
AAAGAGAAATGTTTTCATTTTGCACAATTAAGACAATTAAACATATTAAAAATGGACACGCCACAAAATTAATGGAATAACCCTCCATATTCAGCAGGTTAAACTTGGTGGATTACGTGCAAATAAATGCTACTCAATGCATTTTGGAATTGGTGATTCCGCATTATTATTATTATTATTGTTATTATTATTATTATTATTATTATTATTATTATTATTATTATAATATTAATAAATGGTGTTATTGTACTAACTCAACTTTGTAGGCTTATTTTGATATTTCAACTTTCAACTTTTTTTTTTTTTGTTCTCACTTTTAGTAATACTAGCTCAAGTGTACGAGTGTTATACGTATGTGTCGTGTCAATCTAAAATTTATATATAAAAAGTATTACCCATTAAAATAAAAAAATATTAATGTACATAAAATTAAATAAATGTTATGAATTTGATTCAATAGTTTAATCTATTATGAACAAGCAAAGTGTCAGACCCCACCCTGGGGTCGTGACCAGTGCCCGATAGGGGCACGCAAACACAGACTAAACCAAGTTCCTTTATAACCTAGTCCGAAATTCTACCAAAATTTCGGCAGAGTTTCCTCTGTTTTATTGACTAACCACACCTGCAGCAGCTCCCAGAACAAACAGAAACATATACACATATATATATAAATATAAAAGCGGGCCGACAAGGTCACCGCTGCGGTCCTGCCACCTAATAAACATGTCACTCGTATAAGTACATAATGCGGTCCCGCCGCCTGATCCAGTATCCAAAATCATACAACGCACCCGTAACCCACAAGTATCCACAGACCTCTAGACAAAAGTACTAAACGATACACATTTGCCAATACATTTGCAAAATATAGAAACATATGAGGCTACCCAAACCGGCTCCTGAGACAAAAGGGGCGCTTCAATGACTACAAGGATCCTAGTGTGCAGGGTCTCTCACCTGTGCGTCTGTACCTACGGGCATGAAACGCAGCCCCCGCATAAAGGGGGTCAGTACGATATATGTATCGAGTATATAAAGCGGTAAAGGACAAGTAAAACGGTAATACAATCATGTATGACAGTAACAATCCACAATAGAGATAGAAGAATCAGACCAATGCAACCTTAAACATACCTTTAGAAAGGAATTCAACCAAACACATCGGAATGGACCTATCACAAGTTTCACCAACATTGGAGGTGAGCTACAGGCGTTACGTATCGCCGTCCCTGTAGTCACGTCATGTGATAGATGGAGCACAAGTGAAATACAAGCACTTTATAGGATAGGTGAGCTACACGCGTTACGTATCGCCGTCCCTATAGTCACGTCATGGAGTAAAGAGAGACTAAGTGAGATACAGGCGTTACGTATCGTCGTCCCTGTACCCATTTCAGAGGATATGTAAGGTATAAGTGAGATGCAGGCATTACGTATCGCCGTCCCTGCATACACTTTCTAAATTAGGTGGGTTACAGGCGTTACGTATCGCCGTCCCTGTGCCCCCGTGTCATAGTGTCAGCATGTCCACTGTGTCTCACTTACTTCGAACTATTGGCCAATAGACTCAGAAAGAAGATCACAACAAAACCGGACTAGGAACCTACGGACGGGACTAAAATAGCACGAGTTGAGTCAAGAAAGAATTATGCACACAATTAGTTTCATAAACTTGGCAATAGGCACATATGCATATTAACTCACATCAAGAACACAATCCTTTTACCAATTTTTCCAAAGTCATTCAAACTCTAGGATAAAATTAATTTTGGAATAACTTAGACTCATGGCATGCAAATGATTCATTTAAAAAGCACATGATTGGTTATACGAGCTTTGCCATCTTTATTCAAAACCACATAAAAGGAAGAATTATCCACCCAAGAATTATGCAAGTGATTTAATTTGAACTAGTTTAACTTCACTTTAA
>JAOTQJ010002163.1:0-18911 GCA_025642045.1 Solanum sejunctum | reverse complement strand
GTCAGCAGTTTGAATCTGCACAAAGCCAGATTTTTTTTACATTTTTTAGCCTCTAATCAAGTGACTCTCCCTTTATCTGCTAGAAATATGATTTTGAGTAAGGCTCGATCCGGGAACTCCTTACTTGAAAAAGAAATATATACCGGCCAACCAAGCATACAACTTAATTATTAACTTACACAATATAATATTTGATATATCGAACAGGTTTCAAGCAAAAAATGGAAAGAATATAATAATCATGAAATTTATATTTCTAGGATGTTGTAGTAGTTTACATGAGTTATGTTCTATTAAATATGATTTGAATAACTTTTCATTAATTTACAAATGCTTTACCAATTTAAATGTGATATCGCTTATAAAATATCCTGTGTATGCCACTGGACTATCAACAATAGCTAAAGGAGTGATTATAGACAAGTAGGTTTAAAATTAAAATTTCTACATGAAATGAATGATGGATTGCACAATGAACATGAATATTGAAAGTTCTAACAATAAAGTTACCTTGATGATTCTTCTAAGAAGATTTGTGTTGGCCATATGATTAAATCAAAGGTTCTTTAGTTTCATTCATCTAATTCCTTTTTTCCTTTTATGGTGTGAGAACAAAGACCTCAAAAAGCATAATATATTTTACTTTTTTAATATTCAATTTACCTTTTGTTTCAGTAAGTTATTCTAATATGTACTTCAAATATAATTGTAAATAGTTTGCTTAATAATTTATAATTATTAGTCCTCCACAGATAGTAGTTTGGTTGTATAAGGAAGATTCCTTTCAATTGCTTAATTGTAGTCAAGTTCTCTCACATCATTTGTGTGTTCGGTTGTGTTGAAAGTTATTTTTTGTGTTGCATCGTATTATTACACCCCGTAATTTTGTGCTCTTCTGTACCCATATTTTAAGCCTCATTTTCTTAGATGAGGAGTGTATTAGGGTTGTCGGAGACTTGTAGCACTTAGACGAGTTCAAGACTTCCCTATAAATTGAGTTTTGGGTGTTGGTTTGTGCAAGGGATAACTTTGAACGAGCATAACATTTACCACACAAAGAACTGAACAACCCACGATATATGAAATGAAATCTCTTTGAGTTAGCTTTCCAATGCACTTGGTTTCACCTAATTCTGAGCTCATATGAAGGAGTTATGCCCGTTTTCATGATGCCCTAGCGTGTAGAGTTGTCACACAGGCGCCCAAGTGAGCCGTGTGGCATTGCACGCCTCGTGAGGCTGCCTTGGAGCCTAAAATGGCCACTTTATGGCCAAGGCATGTTCCACAATAGGCCAAACAAGCCATGTGATGTGGCATGGGCCGTGAGGCCCTCCGTGGGGCTTCCAGAGCAAAACTTTTTCTAATTACAAAATTAACGTCTCGTTACTTTCACGAAGTTTTCTAAGTATGGTTTGACGGGCTAGTAAACGGACCGTATGGCTTCACACGGCCCGTGAAGCTAGTCCGTGAGGTGATACTTAGGCAAAAGTTCCAAGTATTGGCCAAGTTTCCAAATTCAAAAAATTATCTAAGTGTTGGTTTATGGGCACTCCATACGAAATATGGAATGCCACACGACCCATGTAACCTCAAGCGAGGTAACACTTTATCAATTTTTCTCTCCATTTTATAAATAATATTTTTGTAAATTTAATTTATTGTAATGACTTTTTGGGGCTACCTATGCTATCTTAAACCTTCCTAAAGACCTAATCTCCATTCCTAACTATCAAATTCAGTCCTCTCCATATGAATACACTCTCAAATTCTCTCAAGATCCTCTATCAAAAATCCAATACAATTTCAAGAAACTCTAGAACAAGTATTGGATTTCAAGACCCCATTCCAAGTTTCAAGCCTTTCTCAACCCAATTTCAAGAAATTCAAGATCTAAGGTAGGTGGTTTTCAACTATTGGGTCATTTTATCCATGGTTCATAACCTTCTTTTTTATACAAATTGCATGTCTTTAAGTTAGAATATCTATGGGCATCTCTTATTATGAAAGTTGATTGTAAACCATGTTGGGGTTTCATAAAATATTGATTATTTAAACATGTTTTGAGCTATAAATCAATGATCTATTATGTGATTTGATGAAGGATTTTAATGTATCTTGCATGAGGGTATTACCAAGTGTTGGTGGGTGGTTTTACATGGATTTTTCTCACATAATTTCACTCTTGAATTGCATGGTTTTGTACTAGAATTACACACCTGCCAAGTGTTTGATAAAATGTCCAATTATGGATTCTTGAGTTATTGAAGGTCTAATGTATAGTATATGAGTTGAGTGACTTTATGATAATGAAAGGAATGTATATATGAGTTGTTTTCATGAAAAGTACCTAGTTGAGGAGGTGTTATGCATCAACCACTATGATTGGGGGTGGAATGCTCATCTACCTATTGAGGGGTACATTCACTCAATCATTTTGATGAGGGGTGGTCATGCTCATCTACAAATTGAGGGGTATATTCACTAAATCACTTTGATGGGGGATGGTCATTCTCATTTACCAATTGGGGGGCATATTCCTTAATCACTTAGATGGGGGTGGTATGCTTATCTACGAATTGACGGGTAAATTTCTCAATCACTTCCCAAGGGATGGTCATACCTTGGATTTCAAATACTATTTTACTTGGTCTATAAAGGTGGTCTCTTCCTACATATGTAATATGTTCTATATAAGTATGTTTTACTTCAAGCATTGATTATGCATGCCATATTGTTATTATACTTTTCGATGGCTCATGTATATGTATCCTTATTATGTTTCCTATCTCTTGTTGCATTGCATTTGACATTCTTAGTACATTCAGACATACTAATGCATACTCTATGCCTATATGATGTTACCATGTAGGAACCAGAGCTCCACTTGATCATCATCCTCCACATGGCTAGAACTATCTCTTGAAGCAAGCTTGGTGAGTCCTCAACTTTCGAGGATGATACCTACTGATCCTATGTTATGTAAAGACTTCTTTCTTTGTTTGATGTTTATGACTATGAGGGTGAGTCCGGAGAGTGTCTTGGCTCCCCCTCAACTCTAAGATTAGAGGTGTTGTTGGACAAGTTGTGTAACTATACTTTGAGCATTGACTTTTCTTGTCTCTTGAACGACCTTATGTATGGAAGACTCCCTTAGCCCCTTTTTCCCTTATTATGCTCTTGTTGTTGATTAATGGCTTCCGCGACCAAGGATATATAATTGATATGCTAAAAGGCTTGCTTGAATTCCTTCAGGTTCCCGATTCACCATGTCATGTCTAAGCCCTAGGTTTGGGTCGTGACACATATTATGTTGAGTCGTTGAATATTTGAATTCTGGAATTGAATTTAGCTGCTAAGGAGCACTTCAATTTCATTGGGATGCATTTATGTAGGTTTTATGCATGTCAATTTACTTTCCCCAAGAATGTGCATTTGCAGTCGAATTTTAATATTTCACCTACCAGAGTCATTTCTTGCACAAGCGACTCCTCCTAGAATCTACAAATTTAATTTTGGTCAAACCTAACAACTCCAAGTATCTAACAATTTATTCCAGATTAAACATTCCACAAATTGCCTTTTCTGTTTTTTTCCCTGATGAGCAGAAGCGACAAAAGGAAAAAAACAAAACTCAGCTTTTCTGCTGGACAGTAAATGAACTTATGAAGTCTAGTATAGTAGTTTCCATGTCATTTACATCTGCCATGAAACATCTAAAAGGATGTATTTTGAGTAAAAACCTAATCTTTTTTAACATAGAGACAGGTGCAACTCCACGGTCATAAGCCAAATCAAAATAGATGTCTCGAAGGACAGGAAAGGATACAAAAATTGATTTGAAAAAGTAGAGATGTTGCAAGAAATGAGCTACTCTGAATAATCAATACACTTAGGAATGAATTAATTAATCAGTAAAACCCTCATACATTTTTTTCATGAAAGAGTAAGTTGAACCTCAAAGAAAGCTTACCTAGATTTGGGAAGAACCTTGTACCATCATTTGGGCAAGACACAGATAGAGCATTCCGATGGTCGAAAATGGCTTGACATACCAAGGAAAACCACTCCCTCAACACACCAGGCCCAGTAGCTTCTTCATTCTTGAATTGCATAGCTTCTTCATTCTTGAATTGCATAAATAAATGGCCTCACAGGAATCTAGAATCTACATGTCTTGTGTACTCAAATGATTCTTCAAACAAACCAGACCTGCAAATGAGCATCTCATAAACCTCCTCATTTTTGTGGCTCCCTTCTCGAAGCATCTTCAATGTAAAATGCAGCCTTATCTTAAAATGTGTTATTCCTTGTGCTCAAGAATCCACAGATAATCTGTAGACCCTGTAGACCTTTTTGAAAGTTTAACAATAAAAAAGCATAAGGCAACTCTTCTTTGCCTCATCTTATCTCAAAACATTTCTTCCAAACCCTTATATAGCTTTGAAAGGCTTTTTAACTCCTTAAGAATTAAAAGATACTGGGACCAATAGCATACAATATGCTCACCTCTTTTTTTGTTTATCAAACCCAGCTGGCTTTCTAGTTTCTTCAAACACACCTCTAATTTTTCAGCAAGTTATGAAAAACATGATACATGCCTTCAATCTCAAATCTTTCCGGTCCGACTTCACCTTGGATCAATGAAAGCAAATAGCTCGAACTGCCAAATGCTTCTTGAAGCAGTATTACACCTTTACCAAATGCATAAACTTGATAAAGTCATCCATATCGTCAGCTGATAACAATGTAAACTCAGTTAATCACTCACTCAATTCTAAAGAATGCGCCAAACTTGTTGCCAACTCATGAACAAAAGGGAAAACATCCTGCAGTCTTAACACACGCTTAATATCATGTTCGTACCACTCCATCAGAGCAACTAAACTACTTCAGCAGAATATATACATAGCATCATCAACACCAGAAACCCCTCTCAGAATTTTACAAAATTCTAAGCATATAGAAGCACACTGCCTATATACAGTTATAGGGCTGGGGAAAAGTGTCTTACATTAACATATAAAATAACAAATACATCCATGAGCAGCTTCTTTTGCAGTTACAGAAGGAGATACATAAACCTTTACCAGAGCGACAGGAATAGCAGAGTGAATAAATATTAAGAGATATTCCTTAGCGACATCCCTTCGGGTCATTGGAAGAAACTTGGTAAGCATCTTCATCATACGAAAAATATTAGCATTAATCTCCACGTTATCATTGCAGTTGCAGTGGTCATGAATAAGGGAATTCAAGTCATTCATCAGCCTACACATACGAGGATGGAGCGTGTTGAGATGCAGGGTATCATCCTTTTGTGTACCACATTCCGATATCCTTTGGGCCAACTGAAGCTGTTCCATAGCTGGTGCAGCCAAGGTCAGTCGAATTCCGATCAACTTGATTTTCCAATGAACAGATGCAACTGAGTCAGTGGAATTGGCTTGGAGGACCAGGGTTTTGGCAGACAAAAACTTGAAGGGGAGTTGACGGAGAGGGAGAGGGAAAGAGGTTTTGCCAATTCATCGAAATCATCGAAGTTGCGTTTGGTGCCGTTTAAGTGTGAGCTCTAATGCATTTTGAACATCTCCAGTTAAGTGAGTCAGCAACACTATTTTGTAAATCTATACTAGTCAACTGAAAAAAGGAAGTTAAATATGTCTTGCCTACTACTTAAATTATTTATTTTTTCTTAAATAATATAATATTTTTTAAAAATTAATTAAATAACCCAATACATGTTAACAAAACTCAGAACACATTGTACTTTATCTTGTCCCAAACTATTCGAAAAAGTGATAACCATTCCAAAAAATAACAAAGTCACAATCCTTCAAAAAAAATCATAACCTTTTAAAAAATTCACAACTTCTCCAAAAAGTCACAACTCATTGAAAAAGTCATAATCTTTTGAAAAACCCTTCGAAAAGTCACAACCCTTCAACAATTTCTCCACTTTTTAGAAAATCATGAACCTTTGAAAATGCTATAACTCTTTGAAAAACTTACAACGTTTTAAAAAAATCACAATTCCTTGAAAAAGTCAAAATATTTCAAAAAAATCACAATTCATAATTCTTAGAAAGTCATAACCCTTCGAACACATCATAGCTCTTTGAAAAATTTATAACTTTTCAAAAAAAGCCACAATCCCTTGAAAAAATAAAAATCTTTCAAATAATTCACAATTCATAACTCTTCAAAAAGTCACAACATTTTGAAAAAAGTCACAAGTCTTTGAAAAAGTCACAACATTCAAAAAAGTCACAAACCTTTGATGTGGAAGATTATCCACTTTTAAAATATATTAGATTGATTTTTCAGTTGGGATATTATAGTAATATCTTTAGAAAAGTCAAAACCCTTCGAAAATATTACAACCCTTTGAAAAAGTAATAATCCTTTGAAAAAGACATAATTCTTTGAAAAAGTCACCAACTTTCGAAAAAGTCGATCACAATCCTTCAATGTGATAGATTATCTGCTTTCAATATATTATGATATAATTAAATAAACATAATATAAAATATAAAAAGTATATTAAATTGATTTTTATTTAGGGGTATTATAGTACATTAATATTCAAGTTATGAAGTTCAAGCATTATTCAATTATTACAAGAAATAATGCAATAATCAAAATATATTATTGAAGATAATTATGACTTTAGCAATATTACATTGATAGAAGTTTTTGAGATAACTTCATAATCCTAAATTTTCTATGTAGAAAGAAATTAATAACATTAGAGTATTTTATTAATTTTAATATTATAATTTATAAACTTAATTAGATTACTTGTGACCAAGTGAAGCGCGGGCCAATTACCTATTATAATGATAAAAGTATCTATGGTATGATATCAGGGTAGTTTGTTGGGTGTATTGAAATAATGCTAAATAAAGTGTAGTGTTGTGTGACATCCCATGACTCTGTCCTCATACGTGCCCATGTTTCAAGTACATTAGGGTCATAAGAGACTTCTAATACTTAGTCAAGTTTAAAACTTCCCTATAAAATGGGTTTCTAGTGTTGGATTATGCAAAGGTCAACTTTAAGTGATCATAACTCTTAGCATACAAAGAATTATATGTCCCATGACCTATAAAATGAAAGATCTTTGAGTTAGCTTTCTAACACAATTGGTTTCACCATATTTGCAGCTCAGAGTTAAAAGTTATAGTCGTTTTGCTGAAGAATGCCAGAGTAGAGTGATATTATGAAACCCCTTTACGGGCCATAGAATGAAGTACCACCTGTCTGCTAACTCGTGGGAGAAAGTCCTGAAACTTCAATTTTAGTTTCAGACTTTACAAACCCATCTACGGGTCGTACAACCTTCTACAAGCCATATAATGGGCTTGTAAAAGTGAACCAGAGGCCTCAAAATTGGGCCAAAACTTTACGTAAGGGTCCCTATGGGCCGTGGAACTTTCTACGGGCTGTAAATGGGCCCGTATATGACTTCTGACAGATTTTTAAGAAAGGTTATTTTGGTCCTTTCCCATCTTTTCTAAGCCTAAAATCGACATTTTTACACCTAAATAAAGCCCTAAACATATCAGTTTGACACTTTTACGCTAAATCTCTCTCTCAAACATAGAAGCAAGGTTTCAGGAGAGAAAGGCCTTGGATTTTGAAGACAAACTTGAGAATTCTTCCAAGATACTTCAAGGTTCAAAACTTCTAGGTATGTAAGGCTAACCAAAAGATGGATTCTATTCTTTCACATGCCCCATAACCCGGATTAATTAAATTGTGAGTAAAATTGAGTCTCCCATGAATGGTTCTTAAAGGGTTCTCATAAATTCTAATGCATATCTATTTAATTTTCCATGTATTACCATTTTTATGAATTACATGCTTGAATTAGACTATTTTTTGCATACAACATGAACCCTAGCATGATTTCTTATTATTTTCGCACATTTCACTTACATGAGCATGCACGAGCATAATTTGAGCCAAAAGAGTCTATGAAATCCATAATTACTTTAATTCTACATTTTTCTCCTAAATGCTATGAGTTAGACTGATGCATGATTGGGATATTATGAGTTAAGAACTTAACCTTAAAATGATGTAACCAAAGGGCTGATAGTTGATGTGATTAGTTAAGTTGATGAATATTTAATGAGACTAGATGAATAAGTTAACCATAGGGTTGATGTCTTGGGAGGAGTATTGAGCACCGAATTGAGTAAGAGTAAGTCTAACTCGAACTTAATAACTACGTAGCCGATGTAGGAGAGGATTGAATTGTAAAATCGGATGTTTCGTATTGTCCCAAAATGAGGACTTGATATTACTAATTTTGGATCTATTGATGGGATGTCCTACACTTCTGAGAGGTTATTGGATAGATGTGGCAACATCTCTTTGTAGTATCATCACTGGTTCATAGGTGATGGTTGTCAGTTAGACGAACTCCCAAATAGGCCTCGATAATACTCTGAGTAAATGTGGCGTAAATGATAGATGAGTAGTCATTGTCTAAATTGCATCCTTACTTTAGACTCTTGTCATGATGACTGAATTTCTTATTTCTTGAGTTGAGCTATTTGAGTTAATGTTATTTTTCTTTTACATGCTTCTTTCTACCATTTTACATACTCTACTGCCATGTACTGATATCTATTTGGGCATACATCTTTTAATGATGCAGAGATAGGTACTAGCAGTCATCAACAAGCGCCCCATTAAGGACCTATTTGCTTTCTGTTGATTGGTGTGTGTTCCCCTAATCTCGGAGGACATTGTGTTTCATTTCTAGCTTTGACTTTAGACTTATTTCATTCTATTTAGAGGTAGGCATGAGTTTGTCATAGGCATCATTATTCAGATGTTTTAGAGGCTTCATAGACTTGGTTGTTGAGTTGTGATTGTATATTATTGTTGACTAGTTTCTTTCACACTAGTCTTTACTTAGTTGATGGAGGATCATTTGGCCTTTGGACTTTATTTATCATTGTTAGTTCTTTTCTATAAGTATTCCTATTCAATGATGTATTTTGCTATCAAATTGTAATTGAAAGAATGTTATGAGGCCGAGTAGTTCACTTGGGGGCTAGCAATAGTCTCTGAGTGCCATCCACGCTAAGGGTACCCTCCTGGGGCATGAAAAACTTGGTATTAGAGGACAAAGTTCAAGAGTCCTAAGGAGTCTATGAAGCCATGTCTAGTTGAGTCTTGTTTATAGGTGTGTTGTGCACCGCACTTTATAAGTAGGAGGCTATAGGAGATTAGAAATTATTACACTTTCTTGTATTCTGAGTTCGTGCAATAGAGTTATAAACCTTACAAATCTCTTTTCAAACTTGTGCATTAAGCGCTTGCAGATCATGCCTCCAAAATGTACTATGACTCAGAGAAATGCCTCAACCAATGATGCTGAGAATCCCACTTCAGAAGTGCCTCCTCAGATGAACACAAGGGGTAGAGGTCGACCTGCTAGAGCCACTAGGACTCCTCAGCCACCCACTACATCACCTACTCCTACATTAGAGATTGATTTCAAAGGAGTAATTGCTATGCTGACCCAACTGATAGCTACTCAGACTGGGACTGGGAACTACAGTTCACAAACTCTTAGTTCTAATTCTCAAGAGCCAATAGCTGCACTAGACTGAGAGATTTTCTAGGGATGAACCAACCAATTTTCACTGGATCAAAGGCTGAGGAAGACCCCCAGAACTTTATTCATGAGATGAGGAAAGTGTTGAAAGCTATGTATGTGACTGAGATAGAGGGAGTTGAACTTGCTTCCTACCTACTAAAGGATATAGAAAATGTCTGGTAGAATCAATTGGAAGAAAGTCGAGGTGAGGATACTGAGCCTGCCCTTTGGGATGACTTTGAGGGTGCCTTTCTTGATCACTTATTTCCACCAGAGTTAAGGGAAGAGAAGGTTAAGGAGTTTGTTAAGATGAAGTAGAAAGGGATGAATGTCAAAGAATATAGCCTTAAATTCACACAACTATTCAGGTATACTCTAGAAATGGTCCCAGACATGATATCCAAAATGAGAAAGTTCATATTTGGCTAGGAAAAATATGTAAAAAAAGAGTGCAAGGCGACATTACTCATTTCGATCATGGACATCTCTAGTCTTATAGTCTATGCACAACAACTTGAGGAGGACAAAAAGAGGGATAGGGAGGAACACTTGAGCAAAAAGGCAAAGTGACCAAGGCATGAGCTTAATCAACATAAGCAAAGTAAGGGGGAGGGGGACATGTCCTATTTTCATAAAAGGTCTTCAAATTATGTAGCTTGTTCAGCAAGTGTGATGTCACCCAAGTTACATCTCCTTTTAGAGGATAAAGTAGTCATTGTCAAGGTATAAAACCTAACCAAGGTTAGGGTCAAACCCAAGGGAATATGTAGACTCAAAGGAAATTCACCAATAAGCAATTCAAGTAATTAACCAACTTAATTCTCCGAAAGGTAGGGTTTGCAATGTTTAACAAGAAAATAAACTAAACTAACTATTACAAGAGACAATCAATAATGGAGATCAACTAGGGTATTGTGTTCTCCATGATCCCTTAACTTGGTATCCCCAAATAAACCAATTCAATCAAGTGTATAACACGCAAAATGGTAATTTAAGTTCACCAAACCCTTTGGTCCAGGTGAGATGCGAATTTCACTATGTGACTTGGCCCATCTCCATATTGTGCAATACTAACCATTACCTATAGTCATAGTCAACCTCATCTTGGTCTAGTTTGGTTCATTAGATGAGAACACATCATCGAATCTTGCTAATCAATCTCTTTTCCTATTCATTGTCACCTAGACCGGAAAGGTAACACTACGCAAGTCTAATGTTGGCAACTACTAGAAAACATGTAATACGAAGAGAATTGATTAATATATGCAAATACCTAATCAAAGACTTGTAAAATATCCAGGTCTTCTTTGTTAGATATTCATGGTCCCTACAACCCTAGTTGTGGATTTTTCTACTCATGCTATAGGTAGATTACGAAATTATGAATTAAGAAAACATAATCAAACACTTACCCAAATGAATTGAGAATCAAGCAAATGCCATATTGATTGAGAATCACAAGATGTAAGACCAAATTACTTCACAAGTGTCTTCTCCTCCAAAATTGAGGTCTCCAAGTACAAAACTGTGAAAGTACTCTCTAATCATGTTCTTTACTATACTCTCCTGAAAAATAACCTAAAAAAGTAGTATTTAAGTGATTATAATTAAGTCCTTAAAAGTTATAAAAACAAGTTGGCGACTTTCTACGAAATGTCCTTACTACACATAAAGTGATTTACAAGTTGTAATCTGGGTCTCATATTCAGCTCTTTAGATCTTGTACTTTACTTCTACGAATCCATTTTATGAGTCATAGACTGATTCATGACTCGTATTGCTCTCCCATAGTCTTTATCTGCAGCACCTAGTCCTTCACAGGGAATCTTCACGAAACCTCCATATACCACTTGTAGAGTGATCTATGATTCGTATAGAGGTCTCATATGGCTAAACTTCAGATCTCATCCTTCACTAGAATTTTTCACAAAACTACTTCTATGACTTATAGACTGCTTTACGACTCGTAGGGGGTCTCATAAAACACCAAAAACTCAGAAAACTCTATAATTTTGCCCAAAAGTCATGCTGACCTATTGTCCTACAAAACTGAAGATAAAAATACATAAAAACCAAAAAATGTCGCCTTTAGAACACACAAAATCCTAAGTTTTAAGTATCAAATATGTTGTATTTTGACAGCATATTAAAGTGCACAAGCTCAAAGTAACAAGTATGATCAGAAGTCTAAGAGCTATCAAAATTACGAAGCTCAGGGTTATCAATCCCAAGCTAGTGTGACTCACAGTTCGTGGGGGAAACTACCATATGGTAAGTGTGGAAAACTCCACCTAGGTGAGGGCCGTGAGGGAACTAATGCTTGCTATAGGTGTATATAGACTGGTCACTTCTAGAATGAGTGCCTAATGAGGAGGAGGGGTGATAGAGATAATAAAGCTCAGTCTTCAACAGTACCATAGAGAGTTGCCACAATTGATATGGGTGGGGGTACAAACCATCTATGTGTGATTGGAAATCAAAGGATTAGGAAGATGCACTAGATGGTTTCACAGGTATGCATAGAGTCTTTTCATATGATGTGTATGTTTTTCTTGATCCAGGTGCCACTTTATCATTTGTAAGTCCATATGTGGCTTGTAAGTTTGAGATCCTTCTTGAATGTCTTCTTGAGCCCTTCAGTGTTTCTGCTTCTATTGGTGAGTCCATTATAGCTGAAAGGATATATAGAGATTACAAGATGCCTATATCATGACCGAAATATAGGGCCTCGATATGACACGATGAATGGGGAACTCGAAGGAACCCCAAACAAGCCTCTTAACTTATGGTTACACATCATTGGTCGTCGAAGCATATAAAAATAATAAAGAGCGAAAATTGGGGCAAAGGGGGCTAAAGGAAAATCTTGCACAATATCATAGTCATGAGACAAGATTCAAACTCATACCATAGATACATAACATGTCCAACAACCACCTCTACTACATAGATAAGAGCGAGGCCCAAGACAAAGCAACTGGGCTCACCCTCATAGTCAAAACGAATATAAAGAAGAGTGTCTTAATACATAACAAAGAGCATAGACTAATGTCCCCGAAGTGCAGGACTCACCAACTAGCTTTAGTAGAACCGAACTAGCCACGTGGAGGAGGATGATCAACTTGGGCTCTGGTTCCTACATGGTGATATCATGTAGGCAAGAGTATGAGTTAGTATGTTTGAATGTACTAAATATGTAGGATTCAATACAACAATAGATAGTCATCATAATCAAAATTCATAATATTAATCAATAGGCATTATATAATAATATGACATGTATGATTTATGCTTAAGTAATTCATGCTCATATAGGATATTATATGTAAAGAAGAGACCAGGCTAGCTATTCAAGGTACAAACCCCTAGATGGTTGTATGGTAACAAACCCCTCACATGGTTGATGATAATCACATCTTATCACTACAGTGGTGAAGTACAAACCCCTCATATGGTTGATGAGTACAAAGCCCCACCTTGGTTACCTGGGCTCTGATCCCCCTGGATCTGGTATGGTCTAATGCAACACTTTATATAGAGTATATCATATACATAAGCTCATTTCATCATCACATAGTCATTCATATCATATCTCATGCTTTGGACCTTCAACTCCTCAAGAAACCACATCCGGACATTTTATTAAACACTTAGAGGGTGTGTAATGCTAGTGTAAAACCATGAAATATAGAGATGAAATCATGTAAGAATATCCATTATGAAACCATCAATCATCACCTTGTAACACCCTCAAGCAACATACATTAAGACCCCTCCTCAAATCTTATAATAGTCCAAAGATTTATAGCTTAAAACATGGCAAAATAGTCATAACTGTGCATAGCTTTAACATAGTGTATAGTGAATTTCATAATAATCATGATTTACCATTTGTAAATCAACTTTAAATCATGCAATTTGAGTAAAAGGAGGCTTCAGTATCATGGGTGAAAGTAACCCATGAAAGAAACCCACATACCTTGGCTTAGAAATGAACTTGGTGAAGACTGGAGATGGAGACTTGAAGCTTGAAGAAGAACCTTGAAGGAGAATCTTAGCTTGGGAGGAGGGTTTGGGACTTGAGTTTGGGCAGTGAAAATATGACTAAGTGTTTGAGTGAGTATTGGAAAATATTTTGGGTAATATGAGGGTAAAAGTTTACTACGTATGGGTAAAAATACGTTTGAAAACACTTAGGCCCAAGACTTAGAAGTCTTGGACCGAACTAAAAAATATTCACCAAAATGAACAGGGGCGTGTCGCGGAGGCGACGCGAAAACCCCTCTGGAAATTGCACTTTTGGAATATCATAATTGCTAATCTTTCTCTCTTAAATTGGGGTTATACCCTTCTTCACCAAAATTTGACCCCCTAAATAAGAATATGAAGTTGGATTTTTGAAATAGCAAATGAATGTTGAGATATATGGAATTTAAAAGTTTGAGCATTCTAAGGAACGTTTTCAGGCACTTTTTGGGGTCGTTTCAATATCTCCCCCTTGGAAACATTAGTCCCTGAATGTAAAAGAGATGTATAAAAGACGAGAGTGATTATAAACAAATCAGCCCCAACAAGAATGCAACATCATATTTAAAACACCATTTTCAAAATCTCAACATAAGTGTAAAATCATCATATACATGTCAACTTAAACATGAATCCATATGAATGACATAGGGGCTGAATCATAAGACTTGTAATCACATAAGGGACTTAGAATTAGTAGCTTAGGCTTTATTAGGATGGAAAAGATAAGGATACTACTTTTGCATGTTTGCTTTGGCATCCAAAGTAGCACTTTCGATTTGTCGGTTCCTCCAAAGGACCTTAACTGATGCCACCATCTTGTTCCTCAATCTCTGTTCTTGCCTATCCAAAATCTGAACTGAAACCTCCTCATAGGTTAAGTTACCCTCAACAACACCCACAACATCAAGACACACTATAGCATTAGGATCACCAACATATTTCCTCAACATAGAGACATAGAACACCGGGTGAACCAAATTCATTTCACTAGGCAACTTCAATTCATAAGCTACCTTGCCAACCATCTACAATACCTCATAAGTACTAACATATCTTTGACTCAACTTCCCCGTTTTACCAAAATGGACCATACCTTTTATTGGAGAAACTTTCAAGTAAACCCAATCACCCACTTTGAATTCAAGGTCTCTTCTTCTCACATCGTTATACGATTTTTGACTACTTTGGGCCATCTTCAAACTTTTCCTAATCATTCTAACCTTCTCAAGAGCATCCATAACCAGATCTGGTCCCAATAAAGCTATCTATCCGACCTCAAATGAACCAACCGGTGATCTACAATGTCTCCTATAAAGAGCCTCAAAAGGAGTCATATCGATGCTAGAATGATGCTATTGTTATAGGCGACCTCAATCAAAGGAAGATAGTCATCACAACTAGCCCTCAACTCTAATACAAAAGCCCTTAGCATATCCGCTAGTGTTTGAATGATTCTTTCAGCTTGGCCATCTGTTTGGGTGTGGAAGGTCGTACTAAGGTGAACTTTTTTTCCAAGACCCCTTTGAAAGGACCTCCAAAAGTGTGAAGTGAATTGTGAACCACGATTTGATATGATAGACAAAGGAACCCCATGCAACCTTACTAACTAATGGATATACAACCTTGCATACTCTTTAGCCCCATATGTGGTCTTAATCGGTAGAAAGTGAGCCGATTTCATCATTCTATCAACCACCACTCAAACGGAATCAAAACCTTTTCTAGTCTTGGGCAACCCAACCACAAAATCCATATTAATAACCTCCCACTTCTAAGTAGTAATCTCTATGTCTTGGGTTAGGCCACTTGGCCTTTGATATTCGGCTTTGACTTATTAACAACTATGGCAACCAGAAACAAATTTGGCAATGTCCCTCTTCATGGCTCCCCATCAATACACATCCCTCAAGTCTCTATACATTTTGGTGGAACCAGGATGAATAGAATAAGAAGAATTATAGGCCTCATCAAGAATCTTCTCCGTCGAACCATCAACACAAGACACACAAAACCTACCTTGGTACCTAAGGGCACCATCTCCCCCTTGGGAGAAAACCACTACTTTTGCCCTTTTTCACCAAGGCCTTTAATTCAACCAAGGAGGAGTCAAGATCTTGTTTTGCTATTACCTAATCAACTAATGAAGACTTAGACCCATCAACAACAACCACACCATCATCACCAACCTCCTCCAACCTAATCCCTAATCTCTCCAATTGATGCACCTCCCTAGCCATATCCCTATCACCATCATCAGGATCGACTAAGCTACTCATACACACCCTACTCAAGGCATTCGCCACCATATTTGCCTTACCCGGATGATAGTGCACACTTATGTCATAATCTTTGAGAAGTTCTAGCCACCTCCTTTGTCTTAAGTTGAGATCTTTTTGAGTGAAGACGTATTGGAGTCTCTTATGAACGGTGAAGGCATCAACATGCACCCTATAAAATAACGACGCGAAATTTTTAATGCAAACACAATGACGGCTAGCTCTAGATCATGTGTAGGATAGTACTTTTGATGTACCTTGAGTTGTCTAGAAGCAAAAGCTATAACCTTATCATTTTGCATCAACATACAACTTAAACCAACCCGGGAAGCATCACAATAAACCACAAAACCCTCAAGCCCATCCGGTAGTGACAACATAGGAGCGGACACAAAGTTTTCTTTCAATGTTTGGAAGCCCCTCTCACATTCATCGATCCACACAAAGTTAAACTTCTTTTGAGTCAATTTTGTCATAGGGGACGCAATGGAGGAGAACACATTCACAAACCTTCTATAATAACCGGCTAGATCCAAGAAGCTCCTAATATTTAATGGGGTTAATGGTCTAGGCCAATTTCTAATCACATTGGTTTTCTTAGGATCCACTTTTATACCATCCCCTACCACCATATGACCTAAGAGTGCAACCTCCTTCAATCAAAATTCACACTTATCATATTTGGCATACAATTTCTCCTCCTTCAATCTTTGTAGCACAACCCTCAAATGCCCCATATGCTACTCCTTATAATGTGAATAGATCAAAATATCATTAATAAAGACCACATCAAAGGAATCAATGTAAGGTTTGAAGACCCTATTATTAGGTCTGTGAAGATGGCTGGTGTATTAGTCAACACAAACGATATCACAACAAACTCATAATGCCCATATCTAGTCTGAAAAGCCATCTTGGGAATATATCACTTCCTCACCCTCACTTGATGATACCTGAACCGAAGATCCATCTTAGACAAAAAGCTAGTCCCTTGCAACTGGTCAAACAAGTCATCAATTCTTGGAAGAAGATATCTATTCTTTATGTGACCCTATTGAGTTGCCGATAGTCAATGCATATTCTAAATGACCCATCCTTCTTCCTTACAAACAACACGATGGCACCCCAAGGGGATTGAATAGGTATAATAAATCCTTCTTTCAATAAATCTTTCAATTGCTCTTTTAACTCCTTCAACTTCATCGGGGCCATACGGTAAGGGGGAATGGAGATAGGTTGAGTATCCATAAGGAGATCTATGCCAAAATCTTCCTTTTGGAAGGGACACCAAGAAGGTCATTTTGGAAGACATCAAGAAACTCGTTTACAATTGGAACCAACTCAATGGAAGAGACTTTGGACTCTATATCTTTAACCCTCACAAAAGATACAAACACACCCTTAAAATTAACTTATGGGCTTTAATACATAAAATGAATCTACCCTTGATCACCACATCTTGACTTTCTCACTCAAGGATGGGTTCATTAAGGAATTAAATCTTGACCCTACAGGTTCTACAATCAATAGAAACATAAAAGGCATGCAACTAATCCATCCTAAGTATGACATTCAAAATCAACCTTGTCTAATTCAACAAGATGACAAGGCAACAACTTATGCAAAATGTAAATAGGACAACTCCTATAAACTCTCCTAGCAATAATACAGTCACCAATAGGAGTAGCCACTTCATATGACTCATGTAATAACTCGAGAAAAACATAGAAGTTTTTAGCAACAAAAGGGGTAACAAAGGAAAGAATGACACCAGGATCAATCAAAGCATATATATCAAAGTCAAAGATTTTCCACATACCAGTAACAACATCAGGAACCTGACCAACCTCTTGCCTCCCATTTAGTACATAAAATCGATTGTTCCTTGGGGAACCACCTTAAGGACTACCTCTACCCAATGGGACCGCATTTGCCACTCTACCCTAGCCATTGTTTCTTGGACAATCTATCTTCTTGTGACCAAGCTCCGCACATTCACAACATGCATTAGAACCCTTCAAACATGGGCCTCCATTGCTCCTTCCATATTTACGGCACACATTAATTGGAGCCACCCCACCAACACCTTGAATCCTAAGGAAGTCATTGGTAAACCCCCTATTAGTAGCATGAGTAGGCCCTTGGCCTTGAAGAAATGTAACACCCTTTTGGAATTTGCCCTCAAACTGGGTCCTCTTGGCCTCATGGCCCTTCTCTTCCTCAATTTATCCTCCTCCATTTGCTCTACATAGGTCATTAACTGTAGCACCCCACATTTTACATGTACTAATTCTATACAAATAAATCATGTCAAGATTTGGTCAAGTTAGATTCAATTCTTGAAAGTGATTGAATCTCGTGTTAATGGGCGATATGTGAGTCTAAAAGCTTAAGAGGGTTGAAGGTGTATATGTGTTGGTGTTAAATTGAGGATATATTAGCTGTATACTAAGTAAAACTATTGAGGTCATTTTATGACTTAATAATCTAGTAGGTTAGTCACCTACTTTCTTAGCTTAAAATTGATAGCTAAAAGGAGATGAGACTCGACGTCGAATTGGTTCAAGTTCGATTACAAATAAATTCTATGTTAAGGATGTAACTTTGGACCTTGTCTAAGCATCATAAATAGACCTAATTTTTAGTCTAAGGAGAATTTTAAAACGTCCAAACTACACTACAAATAACATGGCCTTTTGGACCCAAAACCAATTAAGAAGAAAGCTGGAAATTGGCAGCCCCATCATATTTGAGACCCAATTGAGAGCAATTTTGGAGGAGAAAATGCTGCAATAATATACCTTTTAATGGGTGTCATTATTAGGTCAAGCGTGGAAGAAAATATTGGCCAAAGGTGTCATTATTAGGTCAAGCGTGGAAGAAAATATTGGCCAAAAACAATCTTTAAAAACTGGTTAAGTGTAGCACTAAGGCATTGCACTAAGAAATAATGTTTCAGCTTTGTTAAAGTTCTTTGTCCTCTCTCTAAT
>JAOTQJ010002162.1:0-56677 GCA_025642045.1 Solanum sejunctum | reverse complement strand
CCTACAATATAACTAAAGGTGGTCTTTTATGCTACACCAGTGTACAGTTTCACTTGAGTTGTTATATCATATACAGTATTTCCTGCCTTTTATACTCAGTACATTATCTAGTACTGACATCCCTTACGGGGGACTTGCATTTCATATTGTAGGTATAGGTGCTAGTAGATCTACCCAGTAGAAGTACAGGATATTCAGTTGTTGTCACCAAGCTCCAGGTTGCTTTGGGACTTTGTATATGTCTAGAGCTTACGTATTTTGATTGCACAGTTTGTTGAGGCAGGGTCTGTCCTGACCCTTATCAAATGTTTTTCTTTATTTAGAGGCTTTGTAGACTATGTAAAGTAAAGTTTGGTCATGTCTTGTACTTTAAATATCGTGGCCCCAATGGCCTAGTCATTTGCACTTCCTTTTGACTTGTTATCATTTTTTATCTTTTTAAAGGCATGTTAAATGCAGAAACCACTTATAGTATGTATAGAAAGCGCATAGTTATAGGTTGGTCCTTTCGATCCTTATTGGCAATGGGTTCCAGTCCGCCCTAACGAGACTTTAGGGCATGACAACATAAGACATGAAGAAATGAGACAATTCCTAGAACATCATCATATCCTCTCACTCATAAGTATAGCGCACTTCACACCTATAAATAAGACTCTATTTGACGTGACATGTTGGACTCTGAGGATCATTTACAGACCTAGTATTTTGATATCAAGCTTGGCAAGACCTAGACCTAGGGCCAAGGAGTGACATGGTGAATGGAAACTCGTGAGTCCCCAAACAAGCGTCAAAGTATTCATATTCAAATCATTAGTTCAAAAGCGTAATCGAAAAGTAAACACATAAGTCGATAGGATGGGAGAATAGGAATCACTCTATGGGGATATCATAGGGAGTGGGAGTAACATGAATTCACAAAGCATGTGGCACATGAATACTAAGGGGTGGGTAAGTATGACTCACTCTATGAGGTCAATTTGAGACTTAGGATCTTTTACATCATACATATAACCATATTATAAAGCTCATAACCAATCCACATAATTATAACTAATAGGTAGCGCAAGCCATAAACATAATCTCCAATCGTAACACTTAGCATATAATGGTAAAGAAGTTTACAAGATGTCCAACAATGCCTTTAGTCATAAGATAGAATGGAGGCCAAGACATATCCTGGGCTCACCCTCAAAGTAAATAACATAAGTAAAACATCATATGTGGAGGAAAGGTGGTTTGTCCTTGGAAGATATGACTCGCCACAACAAGAAAAACTCAAGTTCCAAGCTAGACGTCATACGGTAGATGAACGTAGTCCTCGGTCCCTACATTGTTAGATCATGTAGGAAAACGTATGTGTTGGTATGTTTGACTTTACTAAGTATATAGGTATGCAATGCATATGACTTACTAAACCTGCATTCAATGTGAGATGACAAGGGCATATAATATAGAAAGAGATATATAGCAAGAGGTGTAGTATACAATATGTCATGAAATCAATGATGCATGAAATGCACAAATACTCATATATAGTGGGGATGGACTATAACCGACAAATCAAACCCATGTAAGCTATTACATTATTTAGTCTGATGAAGACCTCCCATCGGTAGGAAAAGATACTTGCCAAGGGTAATCTACATCACACCTTATGACCCAGTCATTTTGGTGGATGGACACCTTCCTTATAACCCAGGCATTTCAGAAGGATTTTCAATATCATATCATATTAATAGATGAATAACCATCCCTTACGATCTGGTCATTTTGGTGATGACTACCATTCCTATACTGGCACATAGTTCAAGGAAAGTGAGAAGACCCTTGGGGATAGCTTTGATGCCCCCAATTTATCGGTGCTCAGTCAATATATCCCACGAGAATACTTATATGTATACCTGCTTTCAAAAGAGGCAATAGTCATTTCAAATCCTCTCAATGCACATTTAGGCTCAAAAGCCAAATCATAATTAATAATCATGATACTCATGCATAGGAATAGCTCATGCACATGATAACATGGTGCAAGCACCCAATATGCTCAAAGAGCCACAAATAACAGATATTTATGTGATCACATTTTTGTCATAACAAATATCTTTATTAAAATTATTTACATAAACATAATAGGGCTTAACCCACTTAATAATTTTCATAAAATACAATGCTCATGAATGCATATGCTATGAATGAGATGAGAATAGAATGGGTAATATAGATTCAAGCTTTAATCAACAATACATAATGAAATTCAAGTAGAGACATAAGTAAATTTATATTTAAATCATAATATACATTACCAATGCACAAATCAAGCTTTAAAGGGGACATGCACTTTCATAACTTTATAACTTCACTATAATTCATTATCTTAGGGCTTAAATCAACTTAAAATCATCAAATAAGCATAGGTCATACTACAAATTGAATTTAATAAATAATAATTTTGAACACCCAAATTAAAGCAAGTAAATTACATGAAATTCAAGTAAAAAGAATTTTGGTATTCTTGGTTGAAAGGGAGCAAGAATCAACCCCACATACCTTAGCTGATAGAGAATATTCAAAAAGAATTTTGGTGAAGAAAGAGCCCTTCCTAGATCCCCAAGCTCAAGACCCACAAGAGTTCTTCGAGAGAGGCTTGAGAGAGTTTTGAAATGTGAGGAATGAATTTGAATGATAGGAATAAAGTTTAGGTCATTAGGAAGTCTGTAGGTAGCATAGGAAGTCATAAGAGACCCTTAGCATAAACTATAATTATAAAAACGCCATTAATAAAACCGGTTGAAGAATTGAACATCGTCATGTCAAGGGAGGCTATACTGTCTGTGACACCTCACATGGACTGTATACTCGTCTATGAACCAAACTTAGAAAAGTTTTTACTGGACGAAGGTCCAAAATAGTAATCCCATACTTAGAATTTTTTGATGAAATCAACCTCATGGCGGACTACACGAGTCGTGTAGTATCACACAGACCATGACACTACCCGTACCTCTCCCCTTAGAAAAATTCCCACAATGAAGTTACAAGATGGTGATTCCATACTTGGAAAAATTTCACTCCGAAAGCTATATAGATGTCCACATGGGTCGTGTAACCTCACATGGCCATGTACATGGCCGTGACATAACACTTGGTTCAACAATTGTGGGATTTTAAGCCAAGGCCACCACACAGTCTGTAAAGTGTCACACGGACCGTGAAGGGTCCAAGTGTGGCATGCCTAAGTCTAAATCGCCATTTTTAAGGACCAAACATCCTCATGAGACCAAGGGTCACTTCATGGTGGATCTACACGGGCCTATGACCTCACATGGACCATGAGAGCTCTCATGGAGTGTCACCTTGGTCCAAAACTTGTCAAAATTAAAATTTTCAAGCTCTAATGAGGTCGTACAACGTTCAGGTCCTTCAAATATTTTTAGCACTCCTCTTGGTGGGCTTCATAGCTCTAACCTTATTTGCTTTGTTTCGAACAACAGACTACAAACAAAGTAAAATTTCAAAAGAAAAATAATCAAAATATCAAAAATTAAGAGATGTCTATAAAAACAAATAATTTCAAGAATAAAAAATACTTAGATTTAGCTTCACTATTTTTACCCTCTTTGTTGATACGAAATCTTTTCAAAATGGGTAGTTCATTTTTGACATCACTATCATGAGGATAGTTAGTCAGTTGTGCTTCGAATAATACCTTCTCCTTCCTTTTACTTTTGACAGGTTTAGATGGATGATTCTTTGAGGGTTTACTCTTGGAAGTTTTAGTATCACCCACGACTAATTTATTCTTTAATGTAGATGGAGTAAAAGCATAGAGGTTTAAATTAGTCTTGAGCAATGTACAGGCATAGAATCCAAACATATCGGCTCCTGAATTATCCCAGGGCTTTTACGAATAGGAGTTTTTTCACAAGTAGATTTGGACATGCTTAAGCAATGTTTCATGAAAAAAAAGCTAACGCAAGTAGATTTGGATATGCTTAAACAATGTTTCATGAAAAAAAAAAAGTCAAATTCGGGTATGAAGTTGCAGGCAACAATGGCTGAAAAATACCAAAGAAAGAAAATATCTTTGATGAAGGTGTGAAGAAGAAGCTAAAATGATTTTTTGGGTAATGAAAAGACAAAAGAGAAGGTCTGCAGGTGGTTTTCTTTCAATAGTAACAAAAATCAAAAATAAAGGTGATTGGAACTATAAAAAGTTCTACAATTAATATCAAATTCCAAGAATATCAATATATGGAGAGTAAAGTCAAAAAGAGTAAAATATATTTACCTGACGTGTATAGTTTTGTAAATAAAAATCTAAGTTTATAATTAAAATAGGGCATGTACCTTAAGTATAATAAAGACTATTAAAGTATTTTATCTTGCAAATTTTACTTATTTAAAAAGAAAAAAAAATCTACAATCCATCATTTGGATCATGACTCATAGAATTTTCTCGTCCTATTCATTTACCAAAAGTCCTGAAACATGACATTTGTACCCCAAACCACCATAAAAATCTACAGCCCATAGTTTTATTTATGGTGTTGTAGATCCCCTTGTACATGGACTCCACAACTTGTCAAATTTCAAGTAGGGTTTGTCTTGTTGGGTCATAACTTTGATAATGAAACTCGAAAAATTATCCAAAATTGTTATCCATCCACGAGCCTGGTCTATGACTCATGGTTACAATGATGAACCGTGTTTAAACATCATAAAACTTGGCACCAGAAATTTAAAATTTGAATTTTTTCCTTAAATCTAATTTTTCGACTTATGGGGTATACAATATCTTCTCTTGAAAATATTCGTCCTTGAATGAGATAAAAGCAAGCTTGAGTAGAGTAAATAAGTAGCTAACAATCTAGCATGAATGCAACTTAAATATCATTTGCGTGAAATTTTCAAACATATGTATCAATTATCATTCAAATATACTCTTCTGTGTTGCATGCATGTAATATGTCTGCTATTTTTTGGCATAATATATAAATATGTTCATTAAATTAGTTTCAATTGGTATCTATGCTCTCTTACTTTGGATGTGCACAAGTAGGCACTTAATCTTGTATAAAATTAAACAAGTAGACATATAATACATAGCATAATACACATAGGATTCCATGTAGGACATACAATTATCATATAAAATGCCATGTAGAATAAGTGTCTATTTTTTAAATTTTCTATAGTTTAAGTGTCTACTTGTACATACCAAAAGTTAAAAGGCATAAATATTAATTGACTCCAAGTTAAAAGGTACATTTATATATTATGCTTTTTCTTAATTTTTAATAGAGCACCTAGTAATTAGTTTGAACTTGTCTAACTTATAGAAATGTGAAACAGTAAATGGACATATTTATCAGGTAAGTTCACTTTTATTTTCTTTTAACTTTTCATTTGGTGTTAGATAACAACATTGATGTCTGACTTTATTATTTTTGTTACTTCCTATATACGAGGATTCATAAATATGTGTTTAATTTACAAGATCATATTTAGTGAAGAGTTTGGTATTGTGAAAATTTTCATAAAAAAAAAATTATAATTATTTTTATTAATCTGTGATTTTTATGTTATTGGTATAAATAAATTTTTACATTACAATAACAATATACATAGTGAAATTCTATAATGTGGGTCTGGGGAGAGTAAAGTGTACGCAAATTTACCATTTCTGATGAAAGTGGAGAGGCAATCTTTGAAAGACCCTCTATTCAAGTATATCAACGAAAAAAGCATAAGAGAGAAAACAGTAACAAAAATAATACTCTAATTGAAATGTAATATACAACATATGACAAGAACTACAGAGGTATGACTATTCCTATGAAGAGCATTATACCTCGTACAAAACAAAATAACACCTTACCCCTACTAGCTTTTTTACCCTAATATGCAGCCTTCACTTCTTCCTATCTAAAGTCAAGGCTCGGTAATACGGAGCTGCACTAGGTCATGTCTAATTATCTTTCCCAAATACTTTTTCAGCACACATGAACCTAGTCACATCCTCCTACATCTAATCTCTCGCATCTCCTCACTAAGACATCAATGCATCTACTTAGCATAAAAATAATTTTTTCATTAAGGAGTGAAAAAAGAATATCACAAATAAGTCTCCTTAAAATTTGAGACTTGAAAATTTAATAACTAAGCATGTTATCTGTTACAACAAGTAAAGATTTTAAAAAATACAAAAAAAATCAAGAGAGAGAGAGAGAGAGAGAGAGAGAGAGAGAGAGAGAGAGAGAGAGAGAGAAGCCACAGACAATGTCACTATAGTTTAGGAAGTAACTTTTCATTTAAAAAAATGAAAGGAAAGAAAGAAAACATGATGATTAAAATTGATCTAGAAAAAAAATTTTGACAAACTAGAATGGTCTTTCATAAGGGAAATCCTTTTATACTTCAATCAACCTATCAACCTAACTAAACTAATAAGGTTAGAATCTTATTAAGAGTAGACATCCCAGTAAATGGAGAATGCACGGATTTCGTTAATCCCACAAGACGACCCCCTACCCATAATATGTATGGAAATACTATCTCAAAAAATTGAAATGGAAGTACAGGAGAGAAAGTTTATCACAATTAGCATATCAAAAAAGGGGTCAAAACTATTCACCTATTCTTTGCTGATGATTTGGTTCTTCTGAGTAGGAAAGACAAAGAGAATGACCACTATAAACCAAATCCTTTGAATTTTCGCAAATCATAAGGGGCAATTCATTTACTACTATAGATCAACATTGATATTTTGCATGAACTTAACAAAGAAAGTCTGAAGAGATATCTTACACACCCCAGATATTAAATCAAGCACCTTCTTTGGCAAGTACCTGGGTTTCTCTATCTTCACCAAAAATCCCTCTCTAAAATACTACTAATTCATAATCGACAACATTGGCTAAAGCCTGCTTTAATAATATGCCAACCCATATATTGCAATATATAAAATTCTCATCTATGATAAAAACAAATTTGATTAAATACAAAAGAACTTTACATGAGGTTCAACTAGTGAAAAAAAGAAGTTACACATGATAGGCTAGTCGACTATAACAAAGAATAAAGTTGAGGGAGGGCAGGGACCCAAGACTGTCACGCCCCGAGCTGACACCCTCAATATGATCGGCAATTGAAGAACCATTGTTGATTCCCCAAGAGAACCACCTGGCCTCATTGTCATATCTTACTTAACAACACAAAAAAATACTTAGATAAAAACATCAATGAAGTGATAAGGTTCTTATAAGATAATCTCCAAGGACCAAGTTTGAAAAATAAAATACTCAACGATTACTCTACTCAATATCTATGAAGCCTCTACGTCTAAACATCTAAATGGTACCATGACAAGACATGACTACCCAACTCAGAGAAAATAAAAATAACCATTAAAATAAAAGAAAGGCTCCTCTGAATGGCAAGGAGGGCACACCAACTCTGGAAACAAGGAAATTGAACCTCAATGGTGCGCCTGCTAAAGTCCTCTATCACCTATATTTGCACTATTAATAATACATGCCTGAATATGCGTCAGCACATGAAATATACTAGTATATAAAATAGCTTACCAAAATAGATAAGGCTCAGACTCAAATCAACCAACTCGACTCAAGACTCAACTCATCATGTCATGAGTTAACTCAGATAAATGATGCAAATTTATAGTTTGAAAATAATGCTTTAGGATTAGACTCAATGTTTTAATACATCTCAGTTCAAAAATTATAATATGCTAAGTCAAGTATTACTTGAAAGTTTCTCTAGCTGATATAACTCTCTACCACTATGACTTTTAGTGATGCACAATGAAATAGACGTCATTGTCACGCCCATCCTAAACTTGCCAAGGTAAAGGACATCAACCTCTCCCTCTCTTGGATCCACAGAGAATGTCCAACTATTAGGACGTGAGCCGCCAGAGTTAACTGCACGACCATCCTAGCCAGTAACATAGTTCTGGGGTGTCTCCTCTCACCCAAATCGATACTCAATACTCCTTCCAAGACTAAAATGTGCTCATGAACATCAACTCAATCTCATCTCAAACAGCTTAACTCAATCCTCTCAATAGCTCATTAACTCAGGATTAGCATTCAATGCAATACAACTCGAGACTCCAACTCACATCATGCAAGACCTTCATTATTATGGTCAGTTAATATCATATTAATCATGCTCAACACATAATACATACTAGGTGCTCATCACATGCACATATGAAATAAGAAAATGTACTCTTCAGGCTCAACTTACTCAACATAGAAATTAGATTCATGATCTCAACTCTATCAGCATGCAACTAAAACAATATGATTTAGAGATAAGATATCAAGCATACAATTAGTATTACTATTTCATGGTAATAACAATGCAACTCATCAATTTACTCAAGTATACCTATGATGACTCAAACAAGTGCAAGAACTTAGAACTTAAAATCACAGAATTTGCATTATTCGATTATAACTTGCAAACTGAACTCAAGTAAATGAAGGGACATATGAATGAACTCAATCCAATTAGGTAGCATTACATACTTGGAATGAAGGATGATACTAATCTTCACATGGATTTGGCTCTGACCTCTGGAACCTTAGCTTTCTTTTCTTCTTCTCTCAAGAACTCTAATCTCAAGTTTTGCGTAAAAGGCTTTAGAATGAGTTTAGAAATCCCTTTTAGACTAAAAATGACCTATTTGATCAAGTTTTATGTTTAGGAGGGGTTAGAAAAAGTCAAAAATAGCCCTCACAAAAACTAAAAAAAAATATTTTTTGTTGTACCAGGTCCAGGTCACGAATTTGGCCTATTGTAGGGGTTTTCACTAATTTTTCTCAATTGTATTTTCTAATCCCATAGAAACTATTGGGATTATATCTAAGTGTGAATCCTCGGCAAGTCCGCGTCACACACCTATCGGACACTCTTATTGGAATGCCTTTTCGGTTCAAAAAATTATCTTTTGATCCAATTGCTTTAAAAATCAACCAAGACCATTTTCTCATATAATTTTTCGTGTTGATCACATTTTCCCTCAGATTTGCCATCAGAGTTTAGGAAGACGCATTATGTACACATCTCTCATCTAGGAGTACTTTGATAATTTTGTCGGGTTTTAAAAAGACAGAGAAAAAAAATAAGGCACTTCTAGAAAAACTACCATGGTCAGCATGTTCCAATCCATCCTCTCCATGGGAAGCTTTTCTAGTTAACTAATACTCCCTAGTGGACTGACCACAAATCATGTCTCAAAAATATTAAACATCAAGAAAAATATAAAGGAATGTGAGTTTGTGATGGGATGTCTGCATTAAGAAATTAAGGTCGATGCTAGGTGATAGGACTACTGCATCACTATGGCAAAATTGATGGTTGAATAACAAAGTACCATAAGGGACCTCATCAAGGGTCCTATAAAAGAATCTGAAAGAAAGATTAAGGTCTCTGATATCATTTCCAATTCGAGGACATAGATATTGAATAGAGTATCCTTTGACTTGCTATAACACATAAAGGACACAATTCTCGGCACCTATATACTTAGCTCTATACGCGCAAAAGACAAAATGTTCTGGTGCCGCAACTAAAAAGGAACACTAACAACCAACTCTATATATCACTTCATAGAAACACAAGGTAGCAAACATACGAATAAAAACAGTTTGTACAATTGGATAGAGTTACTGCAATGTCCAAATAAGATTAGTCTTTTTTCTATGTCTTTGTAAACATGACAGGCTACCAACCTGCAATTATCTGCGCCATATATGTTTTGTTGGTGCAAAATATATTTTAATATTAAAATAATAATATTAATTTGTATCATGAGTTAGTGGAGAATGTGGCAATAAGTTCCTATGTAACTCTTATAACCTTTAACTCTTTATTTGTCAATTAATTTATCTTATTATTCCTTGTAACTCATCTAACCACTAAGTCATGTTCTACCCCATTATGTCTTGTAACTCTTGTAATCTCTAAGGCCTAATTTATGTATTCATTTACCTACATTACTATCCACATTAATCCTATTCAAGACAAGGATGAATTCTCACCTATAAATAGTGACTATAAACAGTGATGTTTCTTCCTTTGTGAGGGATTCAATATGGAGATAAAAAATGTAAAGTGTGGACGAAATATTTTAGTGTGTCGTGAAGTGTGCAATAGTGAAAGAGACAGTAGAGATAAAGAAAATATTCTACGTCTTCATCTATATTCAATATATATCGACAAGTGCCGCACGAAAGCCTTTGCATGAGTTCTAAGTCCTTGATATTTGGACTCTTCAACTAATCCAGAATTAATTGAGTCATACAATATTGTTGGGTTGTTATATCCTGGAGGAGACAAGTCAAGAGATGTATTGCTGGATTGGTGTAGATTATGCCACAGTAGGCTTTAATCTCCTTAAAGCGAGTGAGATATCTGTTTCTCAGCCTAAATGAATTTTTATTTAATTTTGTCAGTTTGCTTTTTTAACTTTAATTTATTGTATATGTGGTATATTACACTAATAATTTAAGGAGATTCATATTTTTGTTATAATTTGAATAATTCAGATATCAAGATAGGAGATCTCAATACCACTCTTTTTAAGAGATGGAAAAGAAGAGATGTAAGGGTAAAGTATGTTTCTACTTCCTCAATTCAAGTGGAGAAAAGGTAAAAAAGAAAAAAAATTATCTAATATTTTTTATGAATAAAGTGATACTTCTTTTCATGAACACAAAGTGATATTTAAATTCTAGAAATAGTGGGGTTCGTGAAATGAGAAAAAATCATTGTGAAATAGTGATTTTGTATCTTTGAGAAATGCTCTAAAAAAGAATATTGCAGGTGCATTATTTATTTTGAAATAACTCACATGTTATTCTTTGCATATGATTTGGTGAGTTTTGTCTCTAACATGTTATCAAAGAAATGATAATAAAAAAATGCCGAGTAGCCATATTGATATGACATATTTGGGTGAGATAAATTTCATGCTTGAAATGAAAAATACCATAAAATATGTTATAAAAAATTTTTTGTCAAGCTGCATATGTTGAGAAAATTGTGAAAGACAACTTTGTTGGTTATAGTCTTGCTACTCCTCTTATTCAATTGTATGAAAATAATGTGACAAAGAAGAAAAGGAATTTGCTAGTTTAATAAAAAATATGATGTATGTGATTGACCATTTGACATGAAGTTGTGTTTGCAGTAAAAGTACTTGGCAGGTACAAGCAAACGAGATGAGAAAAATTTACTGATATTTGTGGGAATGAGAAAAACAAATTATATCATCTGCTAACTCTACCCTGGAGGATGAAGTAAAAACATAACTTCAACTAGTAAGAAAGTGAATTGATTTTATTATATCAAACACTTTATTTTGAGAAAATATTATTTTTTTTCTCATTTTGATTAATTGTGATAGCGCTAAAAAATTTGGTAAAGTACAAAAATCATAATTATAACGATAAAATTCAGACCCATGAGAAAAAAACTCAATATTATATTAAATCGTATTGATCAATGGTATACCATTTACTAATTGTATTAAATCTTGCAAATTCATAGACTAAGATCTTAGCAAGATAAGGGTCTGAAGCACATCGAGGGGATGATATTGAAGCCTATAAATCCTGAGTCATATATGAGAAAATCCAACCTGGGGACTAGAGATCCTATAACCAGGTTCAATGGGAAAAATGAATCATATGATGACTTGTTGTGAAATGCACTAAAACTAATTTTTATTCAATCCCTATGATGTGAGTGCTTTTATCCTATAATGATTTGTGGAGGTTGAGTCTATGAACGCTTAATGAAAGTTTGTATCTCGTATGAATGGGCTGCCAAATTATAGGAGCACCCTTGACAGATTTCACCTATGTGAGTGTGAAAGTAGACCGCGTTCTATGAGAATGGTTTGTTCTCAAAAACACTCATAAAAACCGGGATAACAGGTATTTATTTTGAGCACTTGTGGCTACTGGATAGTGGTATAATCGTTTCATTAGACATAATTTTGTGTTACTCTGTGACATATATGTTTCTTTATACAATTATTATCCATTATACACTTATTATACTTACTGGTAATTGGTAGAAATATGTTATATTCTAAAAGATGTGGTGATTGTGCTCCTGATTGGGCCTTGTGACTGTTGATATACGATGTGATACTATTTAACCTCTTCTAGGCTAGAAACAAGGATATGACCCTATTAGGTAGATATATGTTATATTCTACGAAAATCATTGGGCTATTGTGGTTGAAATACTACCAATACGTATGAGTTAGTCCTTAGGACTGGTAAATTATTTTAGATATTGGCACAATACTGGTGGGCCGGCACATAGTTACCTTAGATGGTATCATTTGTAGCAGCTGGGCTGTGGTACGATTCTGCATAGGTGATACACCCCTAATTATCTATTCTATTGCGACCTTAGCTTAGGTTTAAGCAAACGCTACCCTAGGGGTACCATGCATAGAGCCACGTAGTTATATACATATTGAAAGTCTTGGCAGATTTACAGGATCGAGGATCATGGCTTGACATGGTATGACTTTAAAGGCCTGAAGCCTTGTACACCATTTGAGCAGTTGACCATACTTGGGTTTGAGCCCCAAATGACTATTCTGGGGTTCAAGTCCCTAGTGATTATTCCTAGGTTTGAGTCCAAGTTGTTTGTCAAACCAACTAACCCTAGCTAACATCCCCCAATCAGAGGCTAGGTCGGGAGGATTAGGGGTTTGAGTCCTCATCTGATCTTATAGGATTCGAGCCCCCGAGGTACAGTTAGGGGTTCGAGTCCCCAGGTGATATTGGTTTATGGACCCATACACCTATACACACCCTGAATGGAAATGGGTATACCCTCACCACTGGGGGTACAAGCATAGATATTAAGGCCTTAGACCCATATACAGTCCAACACCTTGACTATGTGATACTGAAGGTTTGGGTTTCGTTGTGATTCCATTAGGTTGGTTGTGATATACTACTTGATTCTGGCTGTCAGGATTCGATGATATCCCTAATATACTTATTGTTAGCCTGGGTTCCAATTGCTAGCATTACTATAGTTCTCTATATTAATTTGGGCATTCTACATTTATCATATTTCACTCAGTCAGTCGATGAGGCCTACTGGGTGCCTTTTCCAGTACTTATCCTTACATTTTTGCATCTTTCCATGGTGCAGGTCCAGGTACTAGCCGCAAGCACTAAGTTGGGGATTGGCGGACAATTCAGGAAACATTTGGTGAGCACCAACAGCTCTTGACATTCTGTAGTCTCTTTCTATTATGGTGACCATCTTTTGTATTCAGACATTGGCCTTATGCATTATAGTTGGCTTATACATGTAGGAGCTCCTCCTGGTTATGTATATTATTATCATTATATATATATATATATATATGACTTCATATGCTTGTGTTTATAGTAG
Source organism: Solanum sejunctum (assembly GCA_025642045.1). Taxonomy (NCBI): domain Eukaryota; kingdom Viridiplantae; phylum Streptophyta; class Magnoliopsida; order Solanales; family Solanaceae; genus Solanum; species Solanum sejunctum. Next base: position 43,213 of record JAOTQJ010002162.1, on the reverse strand, counting down.
CTCTGTGCAGATGACTTCTAGGTTCTGGGTAGATTGTGTTTGGATTGTTCATATATGACTAGTATTGTTATGTTAGAGATTCATGATAGGTTTTGTGGGTTGGGTTGGCTGGTCTATAGGTAAGATCTAACAGGCGTCATCATGACCTAAAAATCGAGTCGTCACAATTTTCTCGCAATTTGGCTCTGGAATGAGTCCTGGTCATTTTTACACTAAATGAGCATTCTCCATGACGCGGAGAGGTCACGAATGCCTCTTGAAAGTACAAAAAGTTACAAAAAAATATTTTTCAATATGGTTGAACAAAAAATCAAACGAAACCATTATCCCATCGAACCTTGCCTCCTGATCAAGAATCTAGACTCGGATTTGCCAAAAAGAATATGTATGATGCATTATGCAAGACATATTCGTAAGGCACTTGAGAGGTATTATAATTACTTTCTTTTAGAGGTAAAACTGTACTGATCAATAGTGTATTACAGAGCATCCCTATATATCAATTGTCTGATACCGTTCCTCCAAAATGTGCGATAAAAGATCTTCATAAAATCTTTGCTAGATTCTATCAAACTTTAAGGAGGAGGGAAGGAACAAGCGTTAGGTATCATGGGAAGAGGTCTGCTTACCTAAAAAAGAGAAAGGTCTAGGATTCAGATCCTAATTTGATGTTTGAAGAGCTCTTTTTGCTAAGTTATTATGGAACTTTAGAATGAAAAATACTTTTTGGTCCCAATTTATGTGGAATAAATACTGTAAATCTCAGAGAATAGAATGGAAGGGGGAATCATAATTATGGAAGCACATGCTTGCACCAAGGGAATATATTGATTAGAAGATATGTTGGCAATCAAATTGTGAGCACCCTATTATCATTTTTGATAATTGGAGACAGTTAGGTGCTCTTTTCTACTTGTCACCAGTTTCTCACTCTAAAGATTTAATGCATAGTGATGTTGAGGAATTAGTTAAGGATTGGAGGTAGAATGAAGAACTTGTTAGTTCACAATATCCTCAACAAAACAGATATAATTCATGAGTTTGAGAATGGAGACACACTTGTTTGGATGCTTACCATGTCAGAAAATTCTCAGTAAAGGATATAATGAAAACCCTTAGAATTGAGCAAGTTAGTTTTGAGAAAATATGGGAAGAAGAATTACCTTTACTTTTTTTTGGAGATTAGTTAAGAAGAGAATTCCCATTAGGGAATTTTGGGTCTATCTTTCTTCACTTGTTCATCAACTGCTTAATTATGTGTGGAAGAGTTTTCCTAGTACTGTAGGTATTAAAGTTCTTTTTCTTCTATTAAAGGATAAAGTGGTGAAATGCTAAAATCATACTCTTATTCAATGTGATTTCTATGTGAAAAATATGGAAGAAGAGAAACAAAATAAGACATGGAGATAACAATATGTCTGCAAAAAGTGTATATAATAGTAGAAATTGCTAGCTTGATTCAGATATTCTTGAGGACTGACCCAGCATAGTATATTTCTTGAAAGGGTACAAGCCCATCATTGTTCCAAAACTTGTCTTGATGGGTATTACACGTGTAGCTCAGATATAGGGCTTCTAAAAAAAGTAAATTTGCTGGAGGAGTTTGTGTTAGAGACTGGAAAGAAAATTTTATTTTGGTTGGGACAAAGTCAAGCTTGTAAGTTGATGTTTGGCTTTGGAGAAAGGGTTAAGCTATTGTAGTACACATAACTTAATGCTTGTTGATTTTACATGGAATTTGGGAGCATGACCATCAAAAAGATTGATTTGTTGAGAAGGAATAGTGTGGTTGAAGTGCGTCATATTTGCAGGGAAAGCAACAAGGTGGCAAACTATTTAACTAGCCTTGTTTTTCTTTTGCAAGTACTAAATAAAGGAAGTTCCTAATATAATAAAAGAAAAAACACTGCTCATTATGGATGCTAATATTAGAGTTTCAAAAATACAAAACACATCTTATCAAAGCATAACCTAATTCAGAAAGTGGTATTAGCATATGTTAGTAAAGTCAGTAGAGCAAAAATTTTACTTGTCAGACACGAAAATCTAGCTTGTTAGACAATGGTATCAGTTTTTTCAAAACTCAATCTGTCAATAGGCAATGATTTAGGGAAACTCGGTAAAAATCAAGACATTAACTTAGGAATGAATGTGTAATACTCATCTATTTTTATAGCAAGTTCATGCATCGAGCTGAAATTGCATCATTTTGTGGTCACTGAAAAGTAATAAACAGTGTGATATTGATTCAAGAATTGTTGTGTTAGCTTAGCTTAGCACACAGGAGCAGGAGTCAGCTTGTTAAGCTAAAGAAATCTTCATACAACAAGAATATATGGCTAGTTCAAGATGCTGAACAACAAAGTTTGATTTTTGAAAAACGTGTCTATCCAAGCTCAACAATCTTCCTGGTGTTGTCAATTTACCTCATCATTTGCTCAAGCTCTCAAGGACGTCTGCCCTCTCCTTTCCATTTTTGGTGCAGATTGGTTGAAGAAGTCATGGAGCTTTCAAAACATCTTTATTTTTTCCTTTCTTTTGTTTTTCGTTTTTTATATTATATTTTACTTTGACTGGAGCAGCAATCTCTTGGAAGTGAAAGAAGCATGTATAGTTATTCAACAATGAAGTCAGAATTTATAGGTATATTTTCTGCCGGAGAAAAAGTTGATTGGCTGTGAAGTATACTAATAGATGCTCTGTTTATGGAGTAAGTCAATTCCACCTTTAACTATGTATTGTGATAATCAAGCTTCTATATTTCGGACTTCAAGTGATTGATACAATAGAAAATCAAGACAAATTCGTCTCAAACACAATCACATAAGAAGATTATTGAAGGAAGGCATAACATTGCTTCAATACGTGAAGTCCAAATTTAATTTAGCATATCCTTTATCTAGAGGGTTAGACAAAGAGTTAGTGGTGAAAACTTGTAAAGGTATGGGAATAAAGTCTATTGAAAATTAGTTGTACTTTACGATGACCCTACCTAATGATTAATCTGGGTTCAAGGGGAAAACACATGAAGTTACAATTGTGAAGCACATCAATAAAATTTTTATTTTCTTTAAAAAAAAATAGATGTGTATGATTGAGATTCATTTCTCTTAGTAAATCTATAAGACTAATCGTGGTTGAAGTTACTAAGAAAACTCTTGATAGATTTATCAATATTCCTACAAAAGATATGGATGGGATTATATTCTCTTAATAAGTCTATAAACCAATTTTGGTTTGAGTGTGTATGAATACTCCTGATAGATTTCTCAATACTTTGTTGTAAAGGAGGATGAGATTAATTTCTCTTCATGAAATTTATAAACTATTTGGTCGGAGTATGCAAAGTTACTCTTAATGAATTCACCATACTAAGTGCAAAGTGGAGGCCGCTTCAATAAGAGTTTTAATAGGAAAATCTTAAAGCACTTAGTTAAAAAGATTCAGGACATATGGCCATAAGGTGTCAAAGGATTTCAATTTCACCAAGACATAATGACATGTGTGGAGTATTTTTCTACTTCATTCAATGAATCACTTAGTTAAAGATTCGTTCACTAAGTAGTCAATGATTTAGAAAGTTTTCACTAGCTAATGGTCCAAAAGACATCATTAGTGATGCGTGTTGCTAGATTAATGTCTCAAAAAAAATTCAAGGATAAAAATTTCTTGAAACAAGTTGGGATTGTAGGAGTTAGTATTTCAATTAATTGTCAAACAATTCATCTAATAAAAGGTTTTTAAGTTACAAAAAATAAATGTTTATTGAAAACTTATTTTTCATTTAGTTTTACGTTTAAGTTCTTGAAGATATACATTTATTTGTCGCACTGATGAACCTATTAATAATATTTCTTAATGAAACTCTTTTATGTCTAAAAACTTTTATCTATGAAAGTGTCATTTTTCTTTGAAAAGATATCACTTCAGGAAGCAATAAAAAATATTTTTCCTTGAAAAGATTTGAGAGACAACAATCAAAAGGTGAAATCACCGATTCAAGAATAGAAGAGCAATATTTTTAAATGCTACTTGTCTTGTGGCTTAGTTGAATCCCAAGGATAAGAATGTTATTTATTCTTCCATTTGCTCATAGGAAATACACTAGTTATCCTTAAGAAACATATTAACATGCCTCTAAGTCGAGCAAGTTATTGTTTAGAATTTCTTGTACTATAATTATTCTTGTTCTAACAATAAGAACTTTAGTACACCGGACTATCCATAAGTACTAAAACCTCTATGTTGTCTTTTGGGGGTAGGAAACCTAATATTCACTTTGTCAACACACATGATTTGAGTTTTTCAAATGGTTGAAAGTAGGGTGTCCAAATGAGCCCAAAAATATATAACACACTTAACCCGTTAAATATTTTATGGGTTGAGCTTAAAATCATTTGAAATGGATTCAATTTCAACTCATTTAAATCTTAACCCATTTTGAAAGAATCCTCAATCGAACCCAATTTAATCTCCAATTTCTACTCATTCTAAGACTTTTTATTTGCATTGATGTAATATATATTCTATTAAAGGTATAAATTACTATATATTTTATATCTTCTAGGATTTATCTATCTTTTTTAAGAAATTGGTGATCATATGACCATTTTATTAAAAATATGAAAAAATAAAAGCCCAATTTAAAGATTTATCTATCTAGTTTTAACTTTTTCGTTTAATTTTTTTAATTGAAATTCAAATTATGCTTATAAAAGATAAATAATAATATGTTGAAATTATGAAAAACTCACCCTACATATTTAATTAAGAGTTAATATTATAACCTTTAAATCTACTAGTTTATAATTACTATTGATAAGGTTTTAATTTGGGTCTAGATGTTTATTAAGTTATAAAATATTTAATTTGAATTTATTAGGAGTAATTGAATATTAAATCTCATCATAATCAATAAGAAAGAAAAATAAAATGTGCCTTCCTTTTGTAATTGTTAATTACTGCAATTGAGGATATTATTAACTTACAAATGTTTTTCAATTCCCCAAATTTCTCTAATATCTGCAAATTTTCTTTTTTTTCTCTTTCTCGATTGTTCTTCATCAGTTTTCAAAAGAAAAATAAAAAGACACATCACCCAAATTCATCTTCATGATTTCAGTAACACATCTTTTTTGATACATAAAAAAGACCTTCGTAATATGCATAAGAAAGAGCACTATATTTGTTGAAGATGAATTTTTACTCTAGTGAAGAAGAATCAAATACCAGGCAAGAAGAACAAAACTAGGAAGAATAGAAATTCATCTTCATCAATTCAGAAAGAATAAAAAAAAGGGAAAATTGTGATTCTTCTTCGATTGAGCATACAAATTTTGTTGGTGATCTTTATTCAAATTCTAAATTTTTGCATTCAAAAATTTTCAAAAAAGTTAAAAATATCATTAGAAGAGAGTCTTCAAAACCCACAAAGAAAAGAATATGTGCAATATTGAAAGATGATTCCAAAATTCCCAAACCAAAGAATGTCAAACCTATTGTTAAGGTATTTTTATGATTTTAATTTTTTTCAAAAATATTTACATACCCCTATAAAATATATTTTTTTGTACTTATATTTGCAATTACTTAATCCCATTCATTGTGTGTGTGATTTTTTGAGGTCTAAATGTTATTTTGTTCGAATAATAAGATGCAAATTAAATTTTAAATTAGTATGATTGACATAATTTTATATTAATTTGATATTTGATAATTTTTTTTAGAATTTTATAAGTATGCATATTAAGTTTTCTATTGTAATGAATTTGGTGTAGTTTGCATTGTATATTCGCGGGGTTACTGTCTATATTATTTTGATATATGAATATATTATGCTAAGAGAGAAAACTTTAAGTATCTTGGATCCATCATCTAGAGTAATGGTGATATCGACTACTATGTTACGCATTGTGTTGGGGCAGTATGGACGAAATGGAGGCTTGCCTCAGGAGTATTATGTGATAAAAAGATAGCACCTAAACTTAAAGGAAAATTTTATAGAATGATGGTTAGACCATCTTTGCTATATGGGTGGAGTATTGGCCAATTAAAAATTCACATATTCAGAAGATGCAGAATGTAGAGATGAGAATGTTGAGATGAATGTATGGACATACTAGGAGTGATAGGATTAAGAATGACATCATCTTGGAGAAGTTAGAGGTGGCCACTTTTGCTGACAAGATGAGGGAAGCGAGATTGCGTTAATTTAGATATGTGCAAAGAAGGAGTACTAGTGCTCCCATTAGGAGGTGCGAGAGATTGGATTTTGGGGAAGGTGATCAGACAATATATGGCAAAACCTTATCTCACTGAAAACATGACCTTTGATAGAAAATAGTGGAGGTCTTGTATTAGGGTAGAAGGCTAATAGGTAGTAGGAGTAGATCGATATATGACGTTGTGATGTAGTAGATTAGTCTTATATTTGTTTATTTTTATCATATTTATAGACTATCATTAGCTTTTCATTATTAATAATTCTCCTTTTTCCTTCCTGGTACTTTTTTCCTTTTTTTTCATATATAATATTTTCTATTTATGGGGCTTAATTCTTTCAAACGAGAATTTTTCAAAGTCATTCTATGAGGTTTGATCCTTTCAAACGAGGATTTTTCACAGCATTATCAATTTATCTAAAGAACTACTAATAGAATATGACAAAGAATATGACCAAAGCCCTAGTTATCTTAAATAATATTTTTGGATGATAATATTATTTTTTGATATAATTGACTTGTCAATAGTGCTTGAACTTCCTATCTTGAATATTAAATTACTATAATACCCCTGAACTTAAAAGTCAATTTAATATATTTTTTTTATTTTATAGTATACTATTGAACTCCTTAACTTGAATATTAAACTAATGTAATACCGCCAACTTAAAAGTTAATTTAATATATTTTTTAGATTTTTTATTAAATTCATTTAATTATATTATGTTACATTGAAAGTAGATAATTTTTCACATTGAAGAGTTAACTTTTTTGAAAGATTGTGATATTTTGAATAGTTATGACTTTTTAAAAAAATTGTGCTTTTTTCAAAGGATTATTACTTTTCAAAAAAGTTATGATTTTTTCGAAAGATTATAACTTTTTCTAAAGAAATTACTATAATATCCCAACTTAAAAATTAATTTAATATATTTTAAAAGCAAATAATTTTCCATATTAAAGGATTATGAGTTTTTGAAGGTTGTGACCTTTTCAAAGAGTTGTAACTTTTTTGAAAAATTATGAATTGCGTATTTTTTGGAAGATTTTGATTTTTTCGAAGAGTTGTGACTTTTTTGAAAAGTTATAAATTTTTCAAAGAGTTATGACATTTTGAAGAATTATGACTTTTCCGAAGGACTGTGACATTTTTGAAGGAATGTGACTTTTTTGAAGGGTTTTCAAAAGTTGTGATTTTTTTAAGGAATTGTGACTTTTTTTAAAAATTGTGAATTTTTTGAAGGATTATGATTTTTTCAAAAGGGTTGTAGCTTTTTTGAAGGATTGTGACTTTCGCGAAGAATTGTTATATTTCTGAATAGTTATAACTTTTTCGAATGGTTGGGATAGACTAAAGTACCATTTAATTAGAAACGATGCATTTTGAGTTTTGTTAATATCTATTGGATTATTTAATTGATTTTTAAAATATTAAATTATTTAAAAAAAATAAAAATAAAAGTTATGTGATAATGCCAAAGGCCACATTAATCAGTTTAGAATTAATTTTTTTTCCTCAATTAATTGAAAAAATATGTAAGACTTTTTTTCTTTTTTCAGATGTAAATAAAATTTACACCCAAAAAAAATGAAAAAAGAAGATGCCGAAGGAAATAATATATTTATAGGAAGTCAAATATTTTTAAGATACCTTAATCAATTGATTTGAGCAATTTAAGAAAATAAATTATTTTCAATTAAAATCTCCTTATTAGTTTATGCTAATTAAAATTATTACTTACATATTGAAAATTCTTAAAAAAAAAAAAAAAAACTTTTTCGTTTCATCCTTCTTCCTATTTTTTCAAAAATTGATATACATTGTTAATATGTTACTAAAATATGTAAAAAAAGAAGATGCTGAAGGAAATAATATATTTATAGGAAGTCAAATATTTTCAAGACACCTTAATCAATTGATTTGAGCAATTTAAGAAAATAAATTATTTTCAATTAAATCTCCTTATTAGTTTATGCTAATTAAAATTATTACTTACATATTGAAAATTCTTTTAAAAAAATAAAACTTTTTCGTTTCTTCCTTCTTCCTATTTTTGCAAAAATTGATATACATTGTTAATATTTTACTATTAGAATTTGAAACAATAAAACTCCTAATATAACCTGAAATAAAATATTTTATAAATATTAATTACAAAATTCTCTAAAATTATTTAGATTGAGCGGGTAGAATTAAACAAGTCACACCCCCAATCCGAATTTTAGTCAATTTGAACAATCATAACCAAACCAAATTTCTATCTAAACCCATTTTATATAATATCTTTCAACTCAATCCGCTCATTTTGTCATCCTAACTTAAAAGCATCTTAGCTACTCTTTTTGACTTTCAAAGGATACTTTAATGAATACTATTTCAAAGTTTATGGTCTAGCAAGCTTAGCAACATACTGACAAACAGGAGCTTTTCTTTTATTTTCTCATGTGCCTAGTGTTGCCAATTTTGTAGCATATCATATGTTTAAAAACTCCAGCAATTTCGTTTAGGTAGTCCAGAAAAGATCTTTCATAAAATTTGACAAGGCATAGCTACATCTTTGCAGAGTCTTCTGAGAAACAATATTTTGGTGAAAAGGTAGTTCTTCCCTACTGCAACCATAAAGTTAAGACAGTTGACCAGTTGACTGATCAGTCTGTTCATATCATTACAGAAAATATGCATGAATAAGAAGCTGAACCTCCCAAGAGCAATTGAACTTCTCTAGCACTTGCATATGTGATCCATAACATACACACAATCAGAGTTAAAAATCTGGTGATGCATGTTTACGGTTGCTAAAAGGAATATTGAATTGTGCCATGTTAAAGCAAATTCTTTCTTCTGATCCAGAAGTGCCTTGTCCAATACCACATGCAGAACCACGGGGTCAGTAAGTTCAATCATTGATCTTTCAAAACTTTGTTTAGAGCATCAAAAACAATCTGTAAAGTAACATCCTCCACGATGATGACCTTATCCCTGGATTTTGACCCAGAACCTATAGAAACTTGTCTTTTTTTGACCCCAACAACCTGTCCAAAATGAAGTGAAATTTTACCCTAGGAATTGTAGATTTTGTTCATGTTAATCACAAGTAACAAGTATACAAGGAATTGGAGCTTCTTTTCATCTAAACAATCTTAACCAAACCCAGTTTCAAGTGGCCGTCTCCATAATTGGTTTCCAAGTGAACATAGGAATATCAAATGAACAAGTACAAGAAAGTAAGAAGGTCTGGAGGTCGTGAATTAGAGAAGCTGGCTAATAGATCAGTGGTATTAGATGATGTCTGGCGTATTAGTAGGGTAGAAGGTTTAGTCATGCGTTTATATCTTGTGTTGTCTTTAGCCGTGTTATATATGTTATTACTACCATATTTGCAGAGTATCATGTGTTTTTCATTATTAGTTTCTCTTTCTATTTCTTTTTCTATCCGTTCAATTTTTTCATATCTAGTTTAATCTGCTTATGGGTTTTTGAGACCAGAAAACAGTCTCTCTACCTCTATGAGGTAGTGTAAATGTTTGCATACATTCTACCCTCCCCAGACCCCACTTGTAAAATTCCACTGGATATGTTGTTGTAGTCTATGTCTGTATGTGCAGCTGTTAGCAGTTTATCATAGGCTGGTACCAAATAATGGAAGAACAAATAAGAAACAGAATAGATGATACAAATGATGAAAACAAATATAAATAACAATGAATTCCCTAAGCAATTGTCTTACCAAATTACTTATCAGATGCCAGAGGCTCCCTATGAATGCTTTTTCAGAGGATATTAAAGCAAAATATAAGTTTATCAAAATCAACTCCAGAGAAATCTTTTTGAAGGTTTTCTGTCAACAAGCACTCCATTCTTTTCCTGTCAAGATATTTACTCCAGCCATGATCTATTATATGGTATGTTAGCAGTTACCTTTTGTTTTTCTGATAAGCAAGATATCCCAAAGTACCAGCGGCACAAGGTTCAAAACTCAAGTGTATAATGGGCTTCCCTCTATCCTTTACCACTTGAACATCAGGTTTTTGTCTATGGCGGGACTCAACCTCATGGAAGACTTTTGCTACACTCTTGCCACTAAACCAAAGCCCTTGGGGGGGGGGAGGGGGGTTCAGTTAATTAGGACCCTTGCTTCCTAATATGCAAGTACTTTCCCTTTCCAAGATCCAAACAAAGCAAGAGAGTATTATTCCAGTAACATTTTTCTCTCAGCTTCCTTTTTAAGACATACCAACTCAAGATGAAAATCACCCATGAGAAAAAAGGAAGAAACATATCACTAGTATAATCGTACTAAACTTCTATTGCAGGAAAGTTAGAAAAGTAAATTATGCAGCCAAAAAGTATTGACTATTCCGAAGTATCTCAGAAAATCAAACGTCCCATAAAATCATTGATCCGACAATAGAAAATCTACATAAGTATTAAGTAAAGATCGCCATCAGAAACTTTTTCCTCTGCAGTCAGCCCAATTTTTTCCTTCCTCTTCTTTTCCCTCTCAGGAAACTTGGCTGGAAATGCTACCTGAGGGATTTCTTTCAGCCGGCAGCTAATGTCTTTGGCTATACCACCCTCACCCTTACCTCTTTCTCGGAAACCTCCACCCATGAAAATTATCCAAAAACCATCTCTAAATGAGACACATTAAAAGTTAAAGACAGTTTTCTTAGACACGGAAACTACTATGTCATTGTTGCTGGAGTTGTGGCTTACAGGTTATTCCATCACCCTCTCACTTCTGTCTCTCTCAATCCACACTCTGAACCACCCCACAAGTCGACAAATATCTTTATAAAGTTAGCCAACTGACTCCATTTTTAGGTGTTATTTCTCCAGTGCGGAGTTTATGTTATGACTCCATTGGATGCCATCATCATAGTCATACTTACCAAAACCAAACCTTTCAGTCAAGGGTTTGCTCGGTTCTTGATAATGCTGTGAATGGCTCATTTGAGACGCGCTTAAGCAATAAATATAGATGCAAAATAGGATGTCCACTTCACCTTACTTATGCAGAACTTCAGTGCAGGCTCCAAGTAGCTAATACATGCACCTTATTGCCCATGGGTTCCGACCTAAAGAGAGCAATAGAAAACAGGAAAGAATTTACCTAATTCTTTGATAGGTAAATTCTATGTCCAAATATGATTCCGGAATCCATAGGCCCCAAGTTTTACGACTTCTTTGATATACAGGATTACAGTTCGAAGAACATCCATGCAATTAATCCCAAAAAAAGAGGGAAAAAAAAAACAGAAGCTGTAAATTCAAGCTTAATCGGGGAATCAATTCAAGGGGGAAAAACAGCAAAACTAATTGAATGAAAGAGCACGCTAAATTGATGATGTTCTACAAGCACATGGTACCCTATACGAATATTGAATGAAAAGATGGACTTACGGAGCTTAGATAATCGACAAGTGCAGCATTCGCTTCACCATCTTTAGCAGGTGCGTCAATCTGGACCCCAACTGCATCGTCATTCAAGTCTGCAAATGTCATAACAATGATTTCAAATGAAAATCGACAATTTTACAGACCAAACAAAAAAAAGGATTGAGAAAAGGGAGAAGATGAGGGGACCAGTTACGGTGGCTTGCTTGGAGCCTGGCTTGGCATGGATGGTGATGGAGACGGAGGACGGAGGAACGGCCCGAATACATGCTGGAAATTTAGGAGTTGAAACTGCCGGCGCCGGTGACTGAGTTAACTCGGTTGAGTTTTTTTTAGGTTTCCCTTTCTTGGAGGGAGGCATCTGTAAAATGTTATGTGTTTCCCACGATCGGCGATCTTAGGGAAAGAGAGTGAGCAATAAGAAACACCTTTTTCATCTCACTCTCATTACTTTACTTCCGATTGATAAATTTTTTTACATATAGGGTGTGGTCGGTACTAATGGAATGTATTTTTTTAGAAAATATTTTTTTATTTTCTCATATTTAGTTAGTAAATAAAAATTATTTTATATTATTTAATTAGTGAATAAAAATATTTTTTTAAAATATCTTTTATTTTGACTAACGACTAAAAAATAATTTTTAGAAAAATAGTTTGTGGTATGAAAATAAACTCCAATAATTGATTCGAAACTCTATCTCAACATTTGATGCTAGATCGATCACAATTGACTCCCGACCTAACTTTTAAATAATTTATTTCTTTTCACAAAAATATCTCTAGGGAAGCGGGGGTCTAGGGGCAGGGGATCAGGGCTAGCAATAGAGTTAAAAAATAAAATTATTAAAATTTAAAATATTTTAAAAAATAAATTCTTTTTTTAATGTGTAGGGGATGGGGGAGTCAGGATAATGGCGGGGTAAAAAATAAATTTTAAAATATTTTAAGAAAAATTAATTTTTGTATTTTTTAATTTGGGGTTGGAGGGGGTTGAGGGAGGTGGGGTTGATAAGCAGGTCAGCATTGAGGGTAGCATTAAAAAATTGAAACTTTCATAGTCTGAAATATTTTTTATTTTAATTTTTTTTCGATGGAATGAGGTTTCACGACCCAAGTTAGGTCCTAGGTGTGATAAGATGATCGGAACCCAAGAGACTACAACCAAGCTATCTTACATATCAAATATGAGCATATATAAGGCATAATAAGCATCACACATTATAGTCAATAAAGGAGCAGAATCGTAATATTGTAATGACTCGGACATTATCCGACTTCATTGGAGCTAGAAAATCTCAATTTCGGGGAGTTCTAGATCAAGGTGACACTTCAAGAGAGACCTCACAGTCTCTGTTAGGTCACATAGCCCGTGTGGCCTCCAGTGGAGTGACACTTCGCCTCAAAAATTAAATGTTGGCCTTGGTGAGGAGTTTCAAGCTAAGGCACACTACACTTGGACCCAAAACGGCCTGTGTAGCATTTCACGAACTATGTGGAGGGCCGTGTGATGGCCTTAGGCTTGTAAACCCTCTGTTTGGAACAAAGTGTAGTCACACGGCCACCTTCAGGGACCGTGTGAAGGTTCACAGGCCATATGGCCAACCGTAGCTTCCAGAATGAAAATTTTTTCTATGTATAAAATCACCATCTCGTAAATTTTTGGGAGAATTTTTCCAAAGTGTGGTGACACGAGCAGTGTCACGTATCCTGTGACACCACACGGCCCGTGTGGCCCTTTCGTAAAGTCAATTTCGTAAAATTTTTCTAAGTATGGGATTACTATTTTGGACTTCTGTCAAACAAATTTTTTCTAAGTGTGGGTTCACGGGCTGGTGGTGACTTACAATTTTTTCATCTGTTTCATTAATGACAATTTCGTAAATATGATTTTTTTTCTAATGGTCTTTTATGACATCCTATGCTATTTAAAGACTTTCTAAAGGCCTAAACCTTATTCCTAATATTCAAATTCATTCCTGACATTTAAAATACTCTTAAACCTCTATCAAGAAACTCTTGTGGATTGAAGATTTTGGAATTCAAAGAAAGCTTTTCCTCCTTCAAATTTTTCTTGAAAACTTCTTCATTGCTCAAGATATGAGGATTTGATCCTTGATTCCTTTCAATCAAGGATACCCAAACTATTTTCAAGTAATTTTCATGAATTTTTAGCTTACTTTAAATTTGAATTTTAAAATATTATGATTCCTTAAATTTAAGTAATGTATGAGTTATATTTATCTATTGATTTTAAGTTGATTTAAGCTACATTATGAGGGTTTACATTGAATTTATGAACATATAAATGTGCATGTCCCCTTCCAAGCTTGAATTATGCATGGGTAGTCTATATTATGTTTCAAATTTGAGTTTTAATTAGGTTTTTACTCGAATCTTAGAATGTATTGTTGAATTTTAGTTGAATCTACATTACCCATGTCATTCTCATCTCAATCATAGTATATGCATTCATGAACAATGAAATTTATGAAAATTATGAAGTGGATTAAATTCAATTATATTTTATGGAATGATTTTTATAAGATGTTGGTTATGACGAGAATGTGATCACTATCTAAGATTATGGCTCAAGGATTATAGGCGTTTACACTACTATGTTTAAGGGAGCATCGATTGAGGTTTGAATCGGAGTGAGCTATCCCCAAAGGTCCATACTCATATCTAAAAAGGTGCTCCAAAGTATCCCTATACATGGAAGTATTACATGAAGAATATTTTAGGTTTTTATCCTATTATGCATGATTATGAAGAATGTGATTTGGCCTTCAAGCCTTAGAATACATGTGAACAATTTGAAAGTTTATGCCTCCTTTACAAGCATGTATATATATATATGTACTCTAGTGGAATGATGATCTAGCACCAATGGATTGGATGTTGGCATGAACTATCCCCAAGGGTCCATACTTCTCTCCTTGAACTATGTGCCTAACATAAGATATATTTATGCCCCAAGGGGAAAGTATGTTAAGGATCTACCTTTGGCAAGTAGGTCACTTCTTATCCATTGTGGAGGAAACAATGGGGCTCCAAGGCATAGCTCACTTGATCTCATGTCGGTTACGGTCCCATCCTCAATATATATGAAGTTTTTTTGCATTCATGCATCATGCTCATCATGGCATATTGATATACTACTTACTTGTTATGATTCTTTTTATATTATGTATCCTTGTCATCTAATATTGATTGTAGGTTGGTAAGTCATATACATAGAACCCCTTATACTTAGTACATTCAAACGTACTAACATATACTTTTGCCTATATGATCTCACCATGTAGGGACCGAGGAGTACATTCATCTACTGTACGATGTTTAGCTCGTATCTCTAGTGTTGCTTGTTGTGCTGAGTTCATCTTCCAAGGACAACCTACCAATCTTCCACCTATGGTTCTTTATCTTATTTTACTTACTTTAAGGGTGAGCCCGGGGTATGTCTTGGGCGTCAACCTATCTTATGTATAGACGCATTATTGGATATCTTGTATATTCTGTATGTTATATGCTAAGTATTGTATTTGAAATCTTATGTATGGCTACCTATTTGTTATGTTGTTATGGAATAGTTCTACGTATGTTGTGAAAGATCCTAAGCCCCGTATTGCCCCCATAGAGTGAGTCATACGTACCCGCCTCTTAGTTCTTATGTGCTAAGTGCTATGTGAATTCATGTTAATTCTTTTCCCTATGATATCTCCATAGTATGATTCCTACTTTCTCGTCCCTTAGAACTATTTCTTTGATATTTATATGTATTTCTAAACCAATGATGTGTGAATGGATGCTACAAGGCTTGTTTAGGGACTCTCGGGTTCTCATTCGCCATGTCACTCCTAGGTCCTAGGTCTGGGTCATGACAAGATTGGTATTAGAGAACTAGGTTTGTAAATAATCCTTGGAGTCCAACATGTTGTATTAAGTAGAGTCCTATTCATGGGTGTGAAGTGCACCACGCCTATGAGTGAGAGGCTATGATGACATTTTAAGAATTGTCTCACTTTTTCATGCCTCCTGTCTTGCTATGGTTTATATGTTTGGCTTCTTGATGTTGATACTTTCCTTGTTCCATTACAAAAAATGCCTTGAGGGAGAACTCCCAAGCCTACTCCGGCTAATGAGGGTCAGGCACCTCAAGGGCCTATCGAAGAGCCCATCTCTAATGGTGAATTCCGTACGGCCTCTGCTATGCTTGCCTAGGTGGTGACTACTCAGACTAGGCAGGCTAACATTTCTCAGGATCCCACTTTGGCTTCTAGTGTGAGGGATTTCACCCGGATGAATGCTCTGGAGTTCTTTAGGTTAAAGGCTGATGAAGATGCTCATGAGTTCATTGATGAGCTCACCAAGGTGTTGAATGTTATGGGTGTCACTTATGAGGAAAAAGCTTAATTAGCTGCCTATCAGTTGAAGGATGTGTCTCAGATGTGGTACATTCAATGGTCGATAGAGAGGGTTCATAGTAATATTGTTAATTGGGGAGAGTTCAAACTTGCCTTTCTGGACCGTTTCTTTCCGCTTGAGCTTAGGGAAACCAAGATGACTGAAGTTATCAACCTCAAGCAAGGGGGTATGAGTGTGAGGGACTATGCCATCAAGTTCACTAAGCTCTCCAAGTATGCTTTGACATTTGTGGCTAATCCTCATGCAAGGATGTATAAGTTCATTTTTGGCATCTCTAACTTGCTTGTGAAATAGTGTTGTACAGCGATGCTCATTCAAGATATGGATATATCTAAACTCATGGTTTATGCGAAGCAAATTTATGGGGAGAAACTCAAGAAGAAGAGAGTACATAATCTTAAGAGGGCTCGTTTTGATGGTAGGTTCTCCGGGTCTAGGGGTGGTGGTTTTGGTTGCATCCACCAGAGTCAGGGTTCTAATTTTTGAGTTGTTAATGCTAGAGTGCCTCTTCCTAAGGTGACAATTGGTGGTGGGAAAATACCTCCATGATGAGACAAATGCAATAGAAATCACATCGCAAGGTGCTTGTGGGGTTCGGTTGCTTGCTTTGGTTGTGGGGAAATGGGGTACAAGCATGTTAATTGTCCAAAGTCACCAAAGTAGGGTCAGTGAATCAAAGTGCTCAAGGTGAACCTAAAACTCCTCAAGATACTGCTCCAAGAAACAACAGGTTCTATGCTCTTCATGCCCGTTAGGAGGTTGAGGAGGCTCCAGATGTTGTGATCGGTAAGTTAAAAAGATTTGATTTTGATGCTTATGTTTTGCTTGACCTGGGTGTAAATTTGTCTTTTGTGACTCCTCTGTTGGTGATTAAGTTTGGTTTGAGTCCCAAACTCTTGAGGGACCCCTTTTTAGTTTATGCTCCTGTGGGTGAATGTATTGTTGCACATAGGGTTTATCGTGATTATCCTATTTCTGTGTTGCATAAAGTCTTTTCGTGTGATCTTGTGGAATTTGAGATGTTTGATTTTGATGTGATTCTTAGAATGGATTGGTTGCATATATCCTATGCCTCTATAGATTGTAAAACACGAAAGGTCAAGTTTAACTTGTGGATGAGCTTGTTCTTTAATAGAAGCTTAGTGACTCCGCTATTAAAGGTCAGTTATTTACTACCTTAAGGACCAGAAGATGATATCTAAAGGGTGTATTTACCATATTGTGATGGTCAAAGATGTGGAGTCTGTGTCACCCACTCTAGAGTCAGTTCTGGTGGTGAATGATCTTCCGGATGTGTTTCCCAAAGACTTGCCCAGTATTTCTCATGAAAGCTAAGTAAACTTTGGCATAGACCTTCTCCCGGATACATAACCTATCTCTATTCCCTTTTATCGTATGACACTACTGAATTGAAGGAGTTGAAGGATTAGTTGAAAGATTTATTGGAGAAAGATTTTATTAGGCCAAGTATATCTCCGTGAGGTGCTCCGGTGTTATTTATAAGAAAGAAAGATGGATCTCTGTGGATGTGCATTGATTATAGGCAACAGAATAAGGTGACCATCAAGAATAAGTATCTGTTACCTTGAATCGATGACTTGTTTGACCAACTTCAAGGGGCTACCCATTTCTCATAGATTAACCTCTGATTCGAATATCATCAGTTGAAGGTTAGAGAGTGTGATATTCCTAAGATGACTTTTCGGACCAGATATGGGAACTTTGAATTTATGGTAATATTATTCGGTTTAACTAATGCTCCATCCATGTTTATGGATTTTATGAATCGAGTGTCAAGTCATTCCTTAATAGTTTTGTGGTTATTTTCATTGGTGATATTCTTATTTATTCCGGAGTGAGCGAGAGAATATGGATCATTTGAGGTTGGTTCTTCAAACTTTGAGAGAGAAGAAGTTGTATTCTAAGTTTAGCAAATGTGAGTTTTGGTTGGATGAAGTGGCTTTTCTCGGTCATGTGGTGTCCGGTGATGGTATTAAGGTTGACCCCAAAAAATACTGAGGCTGTAAAGAATTGGCCTAGACCATTGACTCCTTAGGATATCCAAAGTTTTCTTTGGTTGACTGGTTATTATATAGGAGGTTTGTTGAAGGATTCTCATCTATTTCTTCTTGGTTGACTAAGCTTACCCAAAAGAATGTTAAGTTTGTGTAGTCAGATGAATGCGAGCAGAGTTTTCAACCTTTAAAAGATCGACTTACATCAACTCCTGTTTTGACTTTACCACATGGCTTAGATGGGTTTGTAGTATATTGTGATGCTTCTAGGATTGGATTGGGTTGTGTACTTCTGCAACATGGTAAGATGATAGCTTATGTATCAAGGCAATTGAAGGTGCATGAGCATAATTATCCAACTCATGACCTTGAGTTAACGGCGGTGGTATTTGCTTTGAAAATTTGGAGACACTATTTGTATAGGGTGCATGTGTATGTTTTCACCATTCACAAGAGCTTGCAATATGTGTTCACTCGAAGGAATCTTAACTTGAGGCAAAAGAGATGATTGGAACTCCTTAAGTACTATAACATAAGTGTACAATATAATCTCGACAAGGCGAATATGGTAGCCGATGCTCTTAGTAGGCTTTCTAAGGGAAGGGTGGCTCATGTTGAGGAGGAGAAGAAGGAATTGGCAAAGGATGTTTACCGTTTGGCTAGATTGGGTGTTATGTTGACCGACTCTAATGATGGTGGTATCATTTTCAAAATGGGGTTAAATCCTTGGTGGTTGTTGATGTAAATGCTAAGCAAGATCTAGATTCATGATTAGTTGAGTTGAAGAAGTTGGTTACCGAAAAGAAAATAGACATGGTCTCCTAAGGGGGAGATGGTGTGCTTCAGTATCAAGATCAGTTATGTGTTCCAGATGTGGATGATTTTAGAAAGGTGACCATGAGTAAAGTGCATAACTATCATTATTCTATTCATCTGGGGTATACTAAGATGTATCAAAATTTGAGGGAGGTGTACTGGTAGCACGATATCGAGAAGGACATAGCCAAATTTGTATTTGAAAGCCCTAATTGTCAATAAAGCCAAAATTGTATCTGAATGCCCTAATTGTCAATAAATGAAAGTAGAGCACCAAAGGCCCGATGGGTTGACCCAAGACATTGAGATCCATACTTGGCAGTGGGAGGATATGAACTTAGATTTTGTGGTAGGGTTACCTCGAACCCGAAGGCTATTTGACTCATTATCGTTGACCGAATGACTAAGTCGGCTTATTTCCTATAGGTCAAGACCACTTTTTATGCCAAGGATTATGCAAGGTTGTACATCTAAGAGTTGGTGAGGTTGCATGGTATACCTGGGTCTATCATATTGGATTGTGGTACCTAATTTACTTCCTACTTTTGGAGGTCGTTTTAAAGAGGGCTCGGTACTAAGGTGAAGTTGAGCACCGCCTTTCATCCTCAAACTGACAGACAAGCTGAGAGAACAATTCAAACCTTGGAGGGCCTGTTGAGGGCTTGTGTGTTGGAGTTCAAGGGTAATTGGGATGACCATCTTCCACTCATTGAGTTTGCTTATAATAATAGCTTTCATGTTAGTATTGGTATGACACCGTTTGAGGCTTTGTATGGTAGAAGGTGTAGGTCACCGGTGGGGTGGTTTGAGTTAGAAGAGATGGTATTAATTGGCTCAGATTTAGTGTTGGAAGCTATGGAGAAGGTGAAGTTGATTAGGGAGAGGTTGAATCCAACCCAAAGTCACCAAAAGTCTTATTCGGATGTTAGGAAGAGGGATCTTGAGTCTCATGTTGGAGATTAGGTGTATGTGAAGGCTTCATCTATGAAGGGTGTGATGCCTTTTGGTAAGAAAGGCAAACTAATCCCCTGGTACGTAGGCCCATATGAAATTGTGGAGCGAATTGGGAATGTGGTTTATAGGTTGAAGTTGCCTCCAAATTTGAGCTCTATTCACTAGGTCTTCCATGTATCCATGTTGAGAAAAATTAATTGGTGATCCTAGTATTATTGTACCTTTGGAAGGTGTGGAGGTTAAGGGGAACCTATCTTATGAGGAAGTTCCAGTGGAGATTTGGGATAGACAAGTGAAATGGCTTCGTAACAAGGATATGGCTTCAGTTAAAGTATTATGGAGAATCAACATGTGGAGAGTACTACATGGGAGGTGGAGTTGGACATGATAAAGCGATATCCTTATCTTTCCAATCTACTCAAGTCTATGGTATTAGTTTCTTTCATTCCCAAGTGGTCCTAATCCTTTCATTCTTGACTCTTATGGCATGGCATGCTTACATGTGCATTAAAATGACTTTTATGATATTTTGAATGATTTGAATATGTTTCAACATGAGTTTTAATGACTTTGTGACCTACAAATGCTGAACTATGCATTGTATCTTGTGTTTGGAAGTTTCATGTTTTGAGTCAAGCCTTTTAAGCCTTGTTCTAGCACATTCGGAGATGAATGGTTTCAAGGGGAGATAATGTAATGACCTAGACATTTTATGACTTCATTGGAGCTCAATAATCGCAGTTTCCGGGAGTTTTGTACCAAGGTGACACCTCAAGGGAGACTTCACAGTCCGTGTGAGGTCACACGGCCCATGTGGCCTCCAGTTAGTGACACTTAGCCTCAAAAATTAGTGTAAGCCTTGGTGAAGTGTTTCAATCTAAGACATACCACACTTGGACCCCACACGACCTATGTGACACTTCAAGGACTGTGTGGAGGGCCGTGTGGTGGCCTTAGGATTGTAAACCCTCAGTTTGGAACAAAATGTAGTTACATGGCTACCTTCATGGGCCATGTGAAAGTTCACAGGCTGTATGGCCAACCGCATAGCTTCCAGAATGAAAATTTTTTCTAAGTATAAAATCACTGTCCCGTAACTACTCGTGAGAATTTTTCCAAATATGGTGAGATGGGCAGTGTGACGGACCATGTGACACCACATGGCCTATGTGTCCCTTCCGTGAAGTCAATTTCATAAAATTTTTCTGTGGCCCTTCCGTGAAGTCAATTTCATAAAATTTTTCTAAGTATAAGATTACTATTTTGGACTTCTGTCAAGCAAATTCTGTATAAGTGCGGGTTCATGGGCTGGTACACAGAATTTGTAGTGCCACACGACCCATGTACCCCTCCTTGAGGTGGTGACGTGAAATTTTTCCAGTTGTTTCATTAATAGCATTTTCGTAAATAAGATTTGTTCTAATGGTCTTTAGTGACTTCCTTTGCTATCTAAAGACTGCGTAAAGGCCTAATCCTATTCCTAATATTCAAATTCATTCCTCACATTAAAAAACACTCTTAAATCTCTCTCAAGAAACTCTTGTGGATAGAAGACTTGGAAATTTAAGGAACTTTTCCTCCAAATTTCTCTTGAAAACTTCTCATTGGTCAAGGTATGAGGGTTTGATCCTTGATTCCTTTCAATCAAGGAGACCTAAAATATTTTCAAGTAATTTTTATAAATTTTTAGCTTACTTTAAATTGGATTTTAAATATTGTGATTCCTTAGATTTAAGTAATGTATGGGTTATATTTATCTACTGATTTTAAGTTGATTTAAGCTACATTATGAGGGTTTACATTGAATTTATGAAGATATAAACGTGCATATCCCCTTCAAAGCTTGAATTATGCATGGGTAATCTATATTATGTTTCAAATGTGAATTTTAATAAGGTTTTTACTTGAATCTTAGAATGTATTATTGAATTTAGTTTGAATCTACATTACCCATATCATTTTCTTGTCATCCATAGCATATGCATTCATGAACAATGAAATTTATGAAAATAATGAAGTGGGTAAGCCTAATTATGTTTTATGGAATAATTTTGATAAGATGTTAGTTATGACAAGAATAAGATCATATAAAAATGTCTAAGATTATGGCGAAAGGAGCAATTATAGGTGTTTACACCACTATGTTTATGGGAGCATCATTGAGGTTTGAGTCGGAGTGGGATATCCCCAAGGGTCCATACTCATCTCTTAAGAAAGTTCTCTAAAGGAGCTATTCCTATGCATGGAAGTATTACATGAAGAATGTTTTGGCTTTTTAGCCTATTATGCATGACTATGAAGAATGTGATTTGGCCTTTAAGCCTAAGAATGTATGTAAGCAATTTGAAAGTTTATGCCTCTTTTACAAGCATGTATATATATATGTATTCTAGTGGGATAATTACCTAGTACTGATGGATTGGATGTTAGCATGGACTATCCCCAAGGGTCTACATGTCATGACCCAAGCACAGGACCAAGATGCGACACAGCGAATAAGAAGTCTGAGATAACCCAAATAAGCCTCTTAGCATATCATGTACACATCCTTGGTTGCAGAAGCAAAATAAACAATAACAAGAGTCAAGTATTCAAAAAGGAAAGCGAGACTAAGGGAAAGTCTTTCATAAACATAGAAATAAAAGGACTCTCGATCTCATAAGCATATACAACCATAGTATCCAACAACACCTCAACTTAAGAATAGAGCAAGGGCCAAAACACTCCCTGGGATCACCCTTATATTAACAAGTATTGAACATAAGAAATAAGTCTCAACATAGCATGAATAAAAATAGATATTATTCTCAGAGTTGAGGACTCACCAAGCTTTCTTCAAAGAACTGAACTAGCCACATGGAAGAGGATAATCAAAACAGAGCTCTGGTTCTTACATGGTGATATCATGTAGGCATAGAGTATGCGTTAGTACGTTTGAATGATCTAAGCATGCGGGGTGCAATGCAATAAAGATGTAAGCCATCATATTCAAAATGCATACATATAGGCAATGGATATAATGTCAATATGACATGTATGATCAATGCTCGTAATGAAACATGCATCTAAAACATTTAACTTGCGCATTATAATATAATATGTGGGAGGAGACCTTAACCGACATAGACCAAGTAGCTAAACTTGGAATCCAAGGCATGACACCCCCTTGGTATATATGCCTGGGCATCATACCCCCCAGCTAGTGACCGAGCATGACACCCCCTACAAAGTATGGTCTACGTGCTAAGATAAACCAAATATAATAAAATATGTGAATAGGATGAATCATGAGCCTCTTTCAAAATCAACTCCCTCAAGTCAACATTAGGCACACACAACCTACCTTGGTACCTAAAGGTACCATCTCCCCCTTGGGAGAAAACCTCCACTTTACCTTCCTTTACCAAGACCTCCAGCTCTAACAAAGAGGGATCAAGGTCTTGTTTCGACTTGACATCCTCAATCAAAGAAGATTTGGAACCATCAACACCAATACACCACCATTTTCAACTTCATTCAACCTAACCCCCTAACATAGACAACCGGTGAAATTCTCTATCCACCTCCTTGTCACCAACATCAATATGAGCTAGGCTACCCAAGGACAGTCTACTTAGAGTATCGGCCACAACATTAGCCTTGCCAGGATGAGAGTGTACACTCATGTCATAATCCTTAAGGAGCTCTAACACCTTCTTTGTGTCAAGTTAAGATCTTTTTGGGTGAATACATATTGGAGACTCTTATGATCAGTAAACACATCAACATGAACCCTATACAAATAATGATGCCAAATTTTCAAGGCAAACACAACGACCGCTAGTTCAAGATCAAGGGTGGGATAATTCTTCTCATGCACTTTAAGTTGTCTAAAGGCATATGCTATAACCTTGCTATTTGCATCAACGCATACCCTAAACTGATCCTTTAAGAATCATAATAAACCACAAACCTCTCTAACCCTCAAAGAAAGGCCAAGATAGGAGCGGAGACAAGTTTATCTTTCAAGGTTTTAAAACTCTTTTGACATTCATCAGTCTAGAGAAACTTTTCATTCTTTTGGGTCAACTTAGTCATAGGGGAAGTAATTGAAGAGAAACCATTTATAAACCTCTGGTAATCACCCACCAAACCCAAGAAACTCCTAATACCCAACGGAGTCAAGGGTCTAGAAAAATTCCTTATCACATCCGTCTTCTTAGGATGCACCTTAATGCCATCACCTGATACCATATGCCCCAAAAATGCAACCTCTTTAAACCAAAATTTTCATATTTATAATACAACCTCTTATCCCTCACAATTTGCAATACCACCCTCAAGTGATTCACATGCTCTTCCTCACTATGGGAATAAATCAAGATATCATCAATAAAGATCACCACAAACATATCAAGGTAGGTTTTGAAGACTCTATTCATGAGATTCATAAATATAACTGGTGCATTAGTCAATCCAAAAGATATTACCACAAACTCAAAGTGCCCATACCTAGTCCAAAAAGCCATCTTGGGAATATCACACTCCCTCACTCTTGGTAGTATCTAGATCGAAGATCAATCTTAGAAAAGTGACTAACCCCTTGAAGTTGACAAAAAAGGTCATCTATCCTTGGTAGAGGGTACTTATTCTTTATGGTGACCCTATTAAGTTACCGGTAATCAATGCACATTCTAAGAGAACCATCCTTTTTCTTCACACACAACACTGGTACACCCCAAGGTGACTTTCTAGGTCTTATGAAACCCTTCTCCAATAAATCCCTCAATTGATCTTTCAACTACTTCAATTCCATCGGGGCCATACAGTAAGGGAGAATGGAAATGAGTTGTGTATTGGGAAGGAGGTCTATACTAAAGTATATTTCACTTTTTGGAGGGACACCAAGAAGCTCATCGGGAAAGACATCAAGGAACTTAGTGACCATCGGAACAAATTCAATAGGAAGGGCCTTAGACTCGACATCCCTAACCCTCACAAGATAGTAAATTCAACCTGTAGAAATCAACTTTTGGGCTTTGAGACAAGAAATGGATATATTGTTGACCACCATATTATGACTTTCCCACTCTAGAATGGGATCATTAGAAATTAAAATTTCACTCTATCGGTCCTATAATCAATGAAGGCATAATATGCATGTAATCAATCTATCCCAAGGATAATATCAAAATCTACTATGTCAAGTTCAACAAAATCACAAGGTAAGATTTATGCAATATGAACATGGGATAATTTCCATAGACTCTTGTAGTAACAATGGACTCACCAATGGGATAGATATTTCATAAGGTTCATACAACAATTGGGGATGCACATGAAGCTTTTTAGCAATAAAAGGAGTAATGAAAGAAAGTGTGACACCCTGATTTATCAATGTGTACACATCATAATCAAAACCTTTAACATATCTATAAAGCACCATGCCAAGTCTAGTGACCCCATACGCGAAACATGCACTCAAACCAGCCAAACAATCTCCTGGATAGTACCTTTCACACTTGTGGTACATAGAAGAAGCTTGAACACCAATACCCTTGCTTTTTCTTTGGGCATATGGACAATCGACAATTTTGTGACCCATCTTGCCACACCAAAAGCATGAACTCATGTTTCTCACACATTTACAAGCACAATTTCTTCTACATTTTAGGTACCTAGAAGAACTTGGTGCACTATTGCTACCGGGCTTAGCATATAGGAGTCTACCTTCAAATTGTTCCCTCCTTCTCCCTTCTGTGGAGGCTATAGGACAATCTCTTATCTCATTCCCAACACTTTCACACTTTAAACAACCCTCAATACCAAAAAAACACTTTCCTTGATGCTTTTTGCCACTCCCTTGATAAATGGCGAAAGGGATCTTTTTTTTGGACTTGGGCATCGGTAGGCTAGTAGAAGATGGATAACCATCAACTCGGGCTCTCTTAGCCTTTCTCTTCCCTCTCTTATCATATGAGGTCTTAGGGGCACCCACCGATTGGTTAAGTTGAGCGGTTACAACTTTGGCCAATAACCATAGAGCATTGCGAACCTCCATATTTGATATTTCATCGTTACCATCCTGTCCACCATTCTAAATGACTTGAGAAATATTCTAAAATGTAATGGTTAGAAATCAATAATAAGACTTAGAGAATTTCACTCTACCACACGATATAAATTATGAAGAAGTGAAACATTTTCTAAACTGCCTCATAGTCTCTAATTTATAGTTGTGGCGCACTTCACAATCATGAATAGAATATATAGATTATAAAATAAATTATGTTTTTTATGATGTTTTTATTGTATGGTATTTGTCTTGCTTGGTCTTGGATTTGTATGTTATGGTATTTTTAATGCTTGGTATTGGATTTGTATGTTATGGTATTTTTAATACTTGGTCTTGGATTTGTATGTTTTTGTATGTATCCTTTTGTAGAGTTAAATGCTATAGCATTCACACACTTATGTCCTGCTTTATAAGTACTGCAATAGAAATTATTAATATCTCAATCTTCGAGGTTGGCTGCTGACTTGAGGTTTTGATCATGTATATAAACTTAGCCTTTCTCTGTTCTAATCGACATGGTGTGTTGGATTTTTGAGGGTAATTAATAACCTATTGCTCTTATACCAAGTTTGTCACGATCCAAGCCTAGGGCCTAGACGCAACATGGTGAATGAAAAGTCTGGTGACAATCCAAATAAGTCTTTTAGCATATCATTTACATATCCTTAGTTGCGGTAGCGAAATAAACAATAACAAGAGTCAAGTATTCAAAAGGGAAAGCGAGACTAAGGTAAAGTCTTTCATAAACATAGAAATAAAAGGAGAGTTGAGCTCATAAACATATACAACCATAGTATCCAATAACACCTCTACTTAAGAACGAGGCCAAGACACTTCCCGAGCTCACCCTCATTGTAACAAGTATTCAACATAAAAAATAAGTCTCAACATAGCATGAGTAAAATAGATATTGTCCTCGAAGTTGAGGACTCACCAAGCTTTCTTCAAAGAACCAAACTAGCCATGTGGAGGAGGATAATCAAAAAGGAGCTTCGGTTTCTACATGTTGATATCATGTAGGCATAGAGTATGCATTAGTACATTTGAATATACTAAGTATGCGGGTGTAATGCAACAAAGATGTAAGCCATTATATTCAAAATGCATACATATAGGCAGTGGATATAATCTCAATATGGCATGTATGATCAATGCTCGTAATAAAACATGCATGTAAAGCATTTAACTTGCACATGATAATATACATATGTGGGAGGATACCTTAACCGACATAGACCAAGTAGATACAACTTGAAATCTAAGGCATGACATTCCCTCGGTACATATGGTTGAGCATAATGCCCTCTAGTAGGTGATCGAACATGACACCCCCCCAGCTAAGTATGGTCTACTTTCTAAGGTAAACCGAACATAATAAACTAGATGGATCCACTAGTATAGCAAGGCTAATATATAATCCTATGGTGACACATAGTTTAGACACTAAAGACTTTATATAAGGACCCCTTGTGTCGAGCCCCCATCTTAAGCCTCAATCAGTTCTAGGTCTAATCCCACGAAATACTTGAAATAATCATAGCTTATATAACTTGTAGAAGCGTGATAATCATGACATGAGTAGCTCTTGAACATGCTTGACTTCTATTAGTGAGCCTAACTTGAAGATGCGAATAGATCATAATCATACATGAACCTTTGCTTTAAAATGAATGGATCTCAAGAGATAAAAATGTTGAAATAGGGCTTGACTTGATACTTGTAAAATCATAGATACTTTTCATGAATTCAATACATGCTTGTAAGCCCTTAATCATCATAAATTCACTTGACTTCTAAATCATGTAAATAACTTGAGAGTTCTTGTCATGTAATTTCATCAAACACTTAATGAGCACATGATACTTGTTCAAAATCATGCAACTCAAGAGCATAACAAAATGAGTAAATCAATTCAAAATCAACCCACCAATCTTATAGTAAAACCCCAAATTGGGTATCATTAAATACATCTCAAAAGTTTATCATAGTTCATAGCTTTCATAGCTCAAATTATGTATAATCTCAATAGACAAAGATTAACTCATAGTATAAGCTTAAAATACATATTCATGCATAATCAACAATACTTGATAAAATCCTAACATATTTCATGCTCATGTTCCATAATAAGAGATACCCATAAGTAATACAACTTGAAATCATGAAATTTTCATAAAAAGAAAAATTAGGCTCTATGGGCGAATGGACCCAATGGATGAAACCCACATACCTCAAACTTGAGTTTTCTTGAGATGAGCTTGAAGGAAACTTGAAGCTTGGATTGAATCCTTGGATACCAAAATTAAGCTTGAAATTCTTAAATTTGAATGAAAAATTTGAAAAAGTCTTGGAGAGAGTTTTGAAAGGGTTTTGAGTGATATAGAGTTGAAAAATAACTAAGCATGAGAGATTTCACGTTTAAATGGGTATGAGTCAATGACTCCAATGCCCTTGGGCGAATAAGAAAACCCATGGAAAATGCTACACTAGTCCGCACCCTAGGCACAACGCAGACCAAGCGTACCTCACCAAAAACACTACTACACGCCCTAGGCGCATCTCGGCCTAGGCACACAGGTTCTCTAGAAATCAAAAATTAATGAAAATTATTTTTTAGTACGGGTCTTCTAAAATTCAGATTATCCCATTTTCCACTCATTTTTTCCCCTGATCAAGAACTTGAAATTAAATTTTTGAAATCATGCACGAATTTTGAGATATATGGAAATTATGATTATGGGGCTTTTCAAAACACATGATAGGTATTTCACTATTCTACTTTCCTTTAACTATGTGCCTAACATAGGATATGTTTATGCCCCGAGGGGGAAAGTATGTTAAGGATCTACCTTTGGCAAGTAGGTTACTTCTTATCCATTGTAGAGGAGGCAACAGGGTTCCAAGGCATAGCTCACTTGATCTCATGTCGGTTATGGTCCCATCCTCAACATATGTGAAGTAATTTTGCTCATCATGGCATATTGATATACTACTTTCTTCTTATATGATTCTTTCTATATTATTGTCATCTAACACTGATTGCAGGTTGGTAAGTCATAAGAACATCCCTTATACTTAGTACATTCAATTGTACTAATGAATATTTTGCCTACATAATCTCACCATGTAGGGACTAAGGCGTACATTCATCCACTGTACGAAGGTTAGCTCGGTACCCCATTATTACTTGGTTAGGTGAGTCCTATCTTCTAAGGACAACCCACCATCCTTCTACATATGGTTCTTTATCTATTTTACTTACTTTGAGGGTGAGCTTGGGGTATGTCTTTGCCCTCGACTTATCTTATGTTTAGAGGCATTGTTGGACATCCTGTGCACACTTTATGTTATATGCTAAGTATTGTATTTGGAGTCTGATGTATAGCTACCTATTAGTTATGTTACCAAAATACCCCTAGAGGAGAGTCGTACGCATAACGTGTCTTCTCATGCTTTGATGGTGAATCTGAGGCTAAATTTGCAATCAGCATAAAAAATTGAGGAAAAAGGTGATCTCGATTGATTACTAGAGCAAGCAGAGCAAAAAAGAATTTTTCAATGCGAAAACACGAATAAATGAGGGTGCTCGATAAGTATGCAATGTGAACCCACCACGGACCAACACATGGCTTTATTCTAAAAAATTTTTATGGGATTAGAAACCTCATTTTGTGAATTTTTGGCAAAAGTTACCAAAATAAACCATGTCCACGTCGCGGACCCCATGTCCCGAGATGAACTTTTCTCAAATTTTGTAAGAGGCATTCTAGACCTTTCTAAACCCCTCCTGGACCTAATACATTATCAAAGTTGGTAATTTAAGCATAAAAAGGAGTTTTAACCCACTCTTAAGCCTTTCTAAGTCCTTGAAAAGACCTAGGGCTAAAAGAGAAGAGAGGAACGAGGAGTCGAGGATTTCAAGTTGGATTCATGCCAATTTGATTGTCTACCTTCATCCCAGGTATGTAAGGCTACCTAAAACATTGGATTATGTTCATCCACTCTCCCCTTTGTCTACTTGAGTTAAAATTATGATAGAAATCACATGTTTTAAATCCAATGGTTCATGAGTTCTAAATTCTTGTACATGTTGGAGTTTCATGAAAATACTTGAATCAATTAAGGAGTTGCATCATTATTACCATGAAATATGAATGTTATTGGAATGCTTGATACCCTATCCCTAAATTTAGCATTTTCTTTGCTGACCAACTAAATTGAAAATTATAAATCTAACCTTCTAAGCCAAGTAAATTGAACTTAAGAAGTATGTTTTCTTATTTCATATATGCATGTAATGAATACATATTATGTCTTATGTGTTGAGCCTAAATGATGTGATATACTTAACCATAATTAGTGAGAGTCTTGCATGATATGAGTTAGAATCTTGATTTGTAATTTCATGAATGATGGTCCTAAAATTTTAAGTTATTGAGTAATTGAGTTGAGTTATTGAGAACTGAGTTGACTTGATTGAGTTGAGTTAAATAGTTGAGCTTGAGTTAATTTTCATGAGCATGTTTTATTCTTGGAAGTAGTATTGAGCACCAAGTTCGGTGATTGAGGAGCACCTTAGAACTACGTCACCAGCATAGAATAGTCGTGCAGTTAACTATGATGGCGCACGTCCTAATAGATGGACATTCTCTTTGGATCCGAGGGAGAGCAGAGGTTGACGTCCTTTACCGTGGCAAGTTTAGGGTCATGGCAATAATGTTTTTTCATTGTACATTACCAAAATTCATAGTGAGGTGGAGAGTTGTCGATTAGAGAAACTTTCAAGCAATACTTGAGTAAACATATAATGATTTCCAAACTGAGTTGCATAAAAATATTAAGCCAAATTTTAAAGCATGATTTTAAACCTTAAATTTGCATATTCACTAAGTCAAGTTTACTGAGTTGAGTTGAGCCTTGTGTGTTCACTTTGGCCATTCTTACATACCAGTAAATTCCATGTACTGACACCTATTTAGGCCTGCATCATTTCACGATGCAGAGGCAGGTATTAGAGGACTTCAGCAGACGCACCGTTGAAGTTCAGATTTGCATTTCCAGAGATGGTGAGCCCTCCTTACCTTCTGAGGAGCTTTGCTTTTCTCTTTCACTGAGTATTTTATTTTCCTTGAGTTGGGTAGTCATGGCCTGTCATGGTACTATCTAGATATTAGAGGTAGAGGCTTCATAGACTTTGAGTAGAGGATGTTGAGTATTGTTCCTTTTCCAACTTTTGGTTTATTGAGAATTTCTTTTTATATAAAGACTACATTATTCGATTTCTTTATAGTCTTTTCTTTGAGCATTTTTCCTTCATTGTCGAGTTTGATATGATGATGAGGCCAATTGGTTCTCTTGGGTTCTCTTGTGCTCACCGGAGTGCCATGGGGTTCTCATCGAACTTAATCAGGCTGGGCTCCAAAGTGTGTTGGGCCTCTACCAACTATTCCAGATGAGTGTAAAATCTCCACCCGAGTCTCTACACAAAGTCTGTAGATCAAACAAAGGAACGAGATGGAGGTAGCCCTATTCCATGTGACCTCATATATCTGATCAGTGATGAGGTGGGCCCAATCAATATCATAGCCAGCCAAGATACTGGAAACCAAAATCATATGCTCCAGCGCAAGAGTATTATCCACCAGGGTCTGCCAGATACGTGATTGAATAATAGACTACCAAAACTTGGCGGGAAAGCAGAGCAAAGCCTTAACAATAGGCTCCATGCGGGTGGTGACCCAAGCTAGTTTCGAACCCTGCTTTGCAAAATGCCTAGCCAACCATCTCAGAAGAGTGTTCCGATGCTTATGATACTTTATAATCAATATGTTCCTGGCCTGACCTAGCTTGTAGTGAAACTCTACTTTAGAATTGGAGAGCATGGTACTCAGGACCAAAAAGCATATGATGGATGGTCTCTTTAGATATGTCGACCTACCAACCTCTTACTCGTGTCTCTGTCAGCTTGGGCTAAGTGAGAGGTTTCTTTCCCTTAGGAAGACTATGCTCAATTGTGGTTGTGTAGGATGCATAGAACTCGCTCACTAAAATCGAGGATAATCGACCAAGAGACTCTATCATAAGCCCATAATGAATCACTATGTCCTATGGATCCGGGACACGGTTAAGTCCATTTGCTATCACCCTAGGCTCCTCATAGATAAAATGGGTAGGCTTGCCCCGCTCTTTAGGCTGCATGCCCTCTCTGAAGATCTTATCCATGCCCTTGATGCACCATCCATTAGTATGGGAATTTGGTGCTCACGATGATGATAGTGCAACAGAGGACTCAACATCTACTCCTTCCTCAGAGCCCTCCTCAAAACTTGGCTCCTCTCTAGAAGGAGTCATCTGTGGCATATTGCTCCCACTCTCATTACTACCTTCCTCTTCATACTAGAAAAGACAATCAATCGGAGCCTGAGTACGCCAGCTTTGGCTCCGGCTCTGGTCTATGGTATAATAGCATTTGGGTTTGGTCTGACATCAATGATATCTAGTGACCTACTCGACTGAGGGATCTGCTCATCATCGGAATGCTCATCATCTGAAGGCTCATCCCTAAGCTTTCTCCTCAAAGCCTCAATCCCAGCACATCCACCTTTTGGGGCCATAATACTTGAAACATAGGCATAAACATACCATGGTTTGCCCCAAGAAACAAAAACTTGAATTAAAAAATTATCTGATTCAGTTGTAGAAAGGATCTACGAAAGCCACTTTATGAGTCATAGTGAACACCTATGAGTCATAAAGAGCTTTTATAGACCAGTGATTCAAAACAATTTTAGTCACTAGATAATTCTACTAGACCTAGGTAAAACTCATGAAGTTATTTATGCATTGTACACTATGGTCGTAGGAAATTTCAGGAAATCATTAGATTCAGGCAGGGGCCCACGAGATTTATCTACGAGTCGTAATGCGATTATGACTCGTAGAAGGTCTCACCTAATGGAAACTCAAAAACATCAAGTTACTGGAATTCTACACGAGGGGCAATTACGACTCATAGATTGCTCTACGGGTCATAAAAGACACTTTATGGACCAGAAATATCAGTCACCTGAGTTTCTAAATCCGTTAAATGGTACCTAAAAGACATTTTCAACAATTAAATCTGCCAGAATCAAAGTAAGAATACAATACTCATACCATTTCAATCATACAACCCTGACCCTAACAACTTTAGCATATATTCACCCCAACGGAAATGATTAAACATGAATAAACCTATGCTTCCGACCATTCCTATTGGACTTACACAAATTATATACCTATGCTAACACCCATCAATTTATCAAGCACAAACCATTCAACATAACTCAGTAACAAACAAGGTGGATGATTCAATGGACATAACAATTAGCAATCACAAGTCGACAATACCTAATTCTGGATTTAATTGATTAATTAAACCAAGGAAAACTCTATTTCATATAATCACAATTTAAATTCAATCAAGGATTACATGTCTAGACACAAAACTCATCATAATCAATAAACCAATCAATTAAGAACAGGGCAAATTAAGGATCAAAATTAAACCAAAAACCTACCAAAAGTGGAGGTTAACTTGAAGAGAAGAGAGGTGGTGAATAAGCACAAACCCTAGGGTAGACAGAAATATTGCTAGAAAATTGAGCGCTGGTGTCAAAAATTAGAGGGAAAGGGAAATCGTATCTAGGTTTGGTAAATTTAGGTCAAATAGGGGTCAAAATAATTTGACTGCTCCTTTTATACTTTTACTGAGTCAACTAACTAAATTACTGAGTCTGGGTCTATGAAACTGTGATGATGAGTTGTAGATCGATCTACGACTCGTAAGTCATGATCTTGTAGAACCCTCAACACTTAGAAAAATTTCAAAAGCTTACCTAAGGTCTAGAATCCTATTCATGACTTATAGTTTGATATACGAATAATAAAGTTGTCTCATGGAATAGAGTGCACAATTTTCCTGCTTATGGAACTTTCTATGAGATAGGGTACTACTCATAGCTACTCTATGACTTGTATAGTCGTAGAAACTTGAACTGATGCTTTTGTCAATCAAATTTGCTGACTTAATCTTGTACTTACATATTCTTCATGAAATACATATTATCCTGGATGCAACCAACCCAAAATCAAAAATTGCAATGAAAATAACAAAGAACTACCTATGAATCCAAAAACTGAAAAATAAACCTATAACTATGTAATTACATCAAGAACCTTGGGTAGCCTCCTAAGTAGCACATGATTTATTGTCGCAACACGGCTTAGACAATTTGTTTACTCAAACTTCATCAATTGCCCAGACTTCACTCTTGAACTTATCTAGATGCTTCACGGACTGACGAATGTCGAAGACAACTTCTTCATCATTCAATCTAAACCTAAATTAACCAGTTTCTATATCTACTAGAGCTCACCAATGGTTAGGAATGGTCTTTCCAAGATAATTGAGACGTCGAAATCAACTTCACAATTATGAATCACAAAATCTATAGGGAATGTGAACTTTTCCACTTTGACCAACACATCATAGAATACCCCCACAGGATTCTTCATCATTCGATCTGCCATTAACAATCGTATGCTAGTAGGAGTAGGGGCTCCTTATACAAGCTTCTTGTAGACTGCAAGGGACATCAAATTTATACAGGCACCTAAATCACATAGTGCCTTTACAAACTCTACATCTCCTATAGTGCAAGGTATGGTGAAAGCACTTGTGTCTTAATGTTTTTGAGCTAAGGACTTTGTAGTGATAACACTACAATATTAAATCTCTTGAGAAAGCTTCTGACTCACAGTGCACTTCTTGGTGATCAAGTACTTCATATACTTGGCATAGCCCGACATTTTCTCCAAAGCCTCAATGAGAGGGATATTGATAGATAGTTGCTTAAGCATGGAGAAAAAGTGCTTGAAGTTGCCTTCTTCCTCCCTCTTTTGATTCTTTGAGGGATAGAAGGACGAGGCCTAGAGACGGTCTAAAACTTCTGCGGCGCTTTAGCTTCTTCACTCACCCCATCCTTACCATGACCATCTCCTTCATCCACATTCTTTGTTGTAACTATCTCCTCACAAACATCTTCCTCATCAACCAGCATAGGAGGATCAATAGTGCTTTTGCCGCCTCTAGTACTAACTGCCATACATTACCCCTTATCTTTAGGATTTTGCATCGTGTTGCTAGGCAATGTATCCTTCTGACATTGATTTAACTTAGTTGACACTTGACCAAATTATTGCTCAAGCTATTTAATAGCCACAGAATGAGACTCTATTTTTTGATTTATGCTTGAAATATCTGATTTCATGCCCCTTAGAATTTCATCTTGTGTCTCAGCCTTCTTCAACAAGTGGTCAAACATCTCCTCAATTCTGGAATTGCCCGTACCTATTTCACAGTTGTGCCATGGCATATAAGGACCACTTTTTAAGCCTTCTCTGCGACCCTAATCTGCATCTAGATCCCTGTTCCTATCATAGTAATCACCACGGTTGTCTCTAAAAGCTTCATCTCTACCATTTTTCCGACCTTGGTTTCCTTGACCTTGGCACCAATAGTCCTGATTGGACCCTTAGGCGTTGGTCCAAAAACCCCTGATCTGCTCATTCAAAAAATACATGTCCTCCTCATAGTATGAATCCTCATACATGGGTGTACATAGACTTTGGTGAACCACTGCATTCACTCTCTCTTGGTCTGCTTGATCACCACATCCATGCTTGTGCGAAGCTGAGAAAGTTGTTGTATAATCTCTTCATTAATTTTGCTTGCTCTGAACCCATATTGATAGCACATGAACTCTTCATGGAAGCTCTATCCTGCTACCCCCATAAACAATTCATCTTGACCATTTGCTCCATAAGCTTAGCAGTCCTTGCAAATAGTTATCTGAAAACATGCCCCTATGATAGTATCATTACAAACCTGATTGTTCTAATCACGAGCACGATAGAAGATCTCCACCAAGGTATCATCAACTATATTATGGTCAAGGACGCTCCTCAGACATTTAGTAAACTGCTCCCAAGTAGTGCTTATCGAATCACTAGGAAGTTGGTCAAAGTTGTTGAGCTGATCCTTCAACTTGAGCTTCTTCAATATAGGTAAGTACCTTTCCAAAAAGGCCTTCTGCAAATTTTCCTTACAAGTGATTGAACTCTGGGGGAGCTTAGATAGACATAACGCAGCATTGCCTGTGAGAGACAACAAAAAGGCACGAAGTCCCACAATATCCATAGACAGATTTTATGTCCCCATCATACTCTTACAAAAAAATGTCATATTGTGCAAGTGGCTATGTTGATCCTTTGATGGTAAGCCCGTCAATAACGCACTGTTCTACAACATCTAAAGTAACTTACTAGAGACTATGAACTTTATGTCTGCCGATAGTATTGGCAACATAATAGCTCCCATCACATCCAAAGCCATGGGGTTCAACCTGTACTGATTCTACTAGTAAGCATTGGCATTAAACTCCTGAGGTTGTGGAATGTCCTCCAAAGGAGGTGGGTTCTCATTCCTATCATCATCATTAATACCCTGATTCAAAGTTGCATTAGTCGCGTTGTTGGCATTTTCTTAGGCTATTCTTCTTAAAATTCGTTGGATCTCTGGATTAAATGGAGTTAAGGAATTGCTTTGACTCCGAGGTTTGGGCATATACTATTGTATACCCTGCAAAGAAATAAAAATAAAAATAAAATAAAACAAAGGAAACTAAGGATTAACACTCGAATTACTTAATGAATCAATCTAAGTCTAGTCTTATTGCCCGGCAATGATGCCAAAATCTTTGATGTCACCAAAGTTACACCTTCTTTTTAGAGGATAAAGCAGTTGTTAAGATATAAAACCTAACCAAGGCTAGGGTCGAATCCAAAGGGAATACATAGAGTCAAGACAAATTCACTAGTAAGCAATTCAAGTAGTTAACCAACTCAATTCTCTGAAGGGAGGGGGAGTTTGCAATAATCAAAAAGAAAGTAAACTAAACTAGCTATCACAAGAGATAACCAATAATAGAGAGCAACTAGGGTTTCGTGTTCCCCATGATTCTCCAACTTAGTATCACCGAATAATTCAATTCTTGTCTGGTGTATAGGATGTAGGACGATAATTTAAATTCACTAAGCCCTTTGGTCAAAGGTGAGAGGCAAATTACACTATATCACTTGGCTCATCTCCATAGTGTGCAATACTAACTATTACTGATACGTCCCAGTCAACCTCCCCTTTGCCCAATTTGGTTAAGTAGAGAAGAACATATCATCAAATCTTGTTAAGCGATCTCTTTTCTTATTCATTACTATCTTAGTCTAGTTAGTAACACTAGGTGGGTTCTAATGTTGACCACCATTAGAATACATGCAAAATAAATAGAATTGATTAATACATGCATATGCCCATTCCAAGAATTGCAAATACTCGGGTTTACTAAGGTAGTTCTTCATGGTTCCCACAACCCTAGTTGTGGAATTAGCTACTCATGCCATGGTTAGATGATGAAATTATGAATTGAAAAAATATAATTAAACACTTATCCAATTGAATAAAGATCAAGCAAATCCAAGAAGAATGAGAATCACAAGCTTCAAGATCAAATTTAGCCACAAGTATTTTCTCAATATCTTCTCTCCCAGGTATTGAGTTCTCCATGTACAAACCTTAAAAGTACTGAATAATGATGTCCTCCCCCGTACAATAACCTAAAAGGACTATTTATAATAATTACAATTAAAGTCTAAATAATATAAAAAAACTAGCCAGGGGACTCCACAAAAGGTCTCCACGACTCATAATATGATTTATGAGTCATAGTCGGGGTCTCGTGTTCAGCTTCTGGGTTTTTGGAGTGCTCTTCTATGACTTTACTTTATGAGTCATAGACTGATTCACGACTCATGTTGCTCTTTCGTAGACTTCAATTGTATCACCTTATCCTTCACTGGAAATCTTTATGAATCCCATCTCTATAACTTGTAAAATGCTTTACGATTCATATAGAGGTCTAGTATAACTGAACTTCAGATATCATCCTTCACTAGAATTTGTCACAAGACCTCCTCTACAACTCATAGAATGCTTTAAAATCTATAGAGGATCTTGTAAATCACCAAAACCAGAAATCTTCTGCAATTTTGCCTTAAGTCATTGCCAATCTATAATACTGTAAAACTAAATACAAAAACACATAAAACCCATAAATATCGGATTGACAACATATAAAATCTTTACTTTTAAGCATCTAATGTGTTATATTTTGGCACTACATCAAGCACCAAGAGTATGGCCTAAATCCTTATATTCGATGTTGACCTATCTTCATATTGAGTCCTAAGGAGGAGGAGTGGCAGTTGTACTTCTATCTCACAAAAATCTCAAAGTTTCTGACTTTATGTCATATGAGATGCGACTTGAATTTTGCAACATGTTCAATTCCATAAACCTATTATAGACCTTAAGAGGCTAATGAGATTGTATCGCATTATGAATGCTCCCTCAGATCGAATTCCTCGAATGTATTGTGCTTATTACCTTTCACTCTAAACCTTTCCAATGATCCTTCTTTCCAATCTTGATAGTGATGTTGGTGATAGTGGATGAGATATTGTTGATGAGTAAGAGTGGATGTTCTTTACTATGATGATTATGATGACCTCCTTTCATTTAGGTTATAGATATGAAGGAAGAGAGAGATGAAACCTTATGATATGCAACAGATAGGTAAGTGTAGGTTAGAGTATCCTAGGCAAGAGCATATTAGTCTATCTTTGAGTGGAAGCTCATTCAATGATGGAGGTAGAAGTGTTAAGTAGGCCTGATAATCCTTAAATATTGTTGAAGTGGTTAGAGTGATAGGCTTGAATGTGTGAATATCATTATATTAGTAATTAGAGAAGACTAGTGATGACTTTTGAGAGTGTGTTCTAGGTAGATGCGTTAGAGCAGTGATATGGAATAGTATTCTCTAAATGAAAATCCTTGAGTAGGTATAGAGCATGAGTTTTGAGGATTTTCTTAGGTGACATGATCATCTTAAGAATAGTACTTTGGGGCTTAGAATTAGGCTCGAACAAAATAACAAGATATGGTTAGGCAGAGATTTGAATAGGAGCTATAAGCTTTAATTGATGAGGTGTAGTGCCATGAAGAGGAGCATAGGCGATATGAGATGCTAAGCTTGAGAGTCACCCATAGAGTCTTATGTATCTTGATGGTACCATTCTTGATTAGAGTTGATAATTTTCTACTTGAGTTCGAATAACTGATTGTTAATGTGCCTAAATGATTCGAGTTGTTTGAATTTTGATATCTTATTCGTGATATGTGGTGAAAATGTCAAAGGTTATAGAATAAGAATCTTACGAGATAGATTATATGAGTATGATTATTTACAAGGTAGGACATGGTGACTCTAAATTAGGCTTGACCATAGTAAGAGTGTGAAATGAGACGTAGGCCTTGATGAGAGTCATAAGATTCAGATGATAATGTTCTCTAATGAGTTGAGTTTTCTATTCTTGAGCCATATGATTCAGATGATAATGTTCACCCTTGAGTTCAAGTATGTGAGTTCTGGAGTATATGTGTTCCTTGAGTAATCTTCTAGCTTACTTTTCATTTAAGGACAAATGATTTCAAGGGGGAGATGATATAATGCCCGATAAAATTATAAAAATACCCCTAGAGGAGAGATGTGCGCATAATGCATCTTCCCAGGCTCTAGGAAAATCAGAGATTGAATTTGTGATCAACATGAAAAATTTACTAAAAAAGTGGTCTTGGTTGAATTTACTAAAAAAGTGGTCTTGGTCGAAAATACGAACCAATGATGGTATGGGACAGGTGTGCAATGCGCACATGCCTTGGACCAGTACTTGATTTTATTTTAAATATTTTCTCTGAGATTGGAAACCTCGTTCAGAGAATTTTCAGGGAAAAATACCAAAAATAAACCCTGTTCGCGTCGTGAACCCCATGTCCCAAGATAAACTTTTTTCAAATTTTATGAGAGGTAATCTAGACCTTTCCAAACCTTTCCTGGACCTAATATATGATCAAATAGGTCATTTTAAGTGTAAAAAAGGTTTTTATCCCGCTCATAAGCCTTTCTAAGTCCTTGAAAAAGACCTAGGGATAAAAGAGAAGAGAGAAGAGCGAGGAGACGAGGATTTCAAGTCGGATTCGTGCCAATTTGATTGTCTACCTTCATTCCCAGTATGTAAGACTACCTAAAACATTAGATTATGTTCATCAATGCGTCCCTTCATCTACTTGAGTTAAGATCATAAGTATAAATCATATGTTTTAAATCTGGTGGTTCTTGAGTTCTAAATTCTTGTACATGTTGGAGTTTCATGAAAATACTTGAGTCAATTTAGGAGTTGCATCGTCATTACCATAAAATATGAATGTTATTCGAATGCTTGATACCTTAGCCCTAAATTTAGTTTTTTTTTTTGCTTACTGACTAAATTAAAAATTATGAATCTAACCTTCTAAACCAAGTAAATTGAATTTGAGAAGTATGTTTTATTGTTTCATATATGCATGTAATGAATATCTATTATGTCTTATGTGTTGACTTTGTATGATGTGATATACTTGACTGTGTTAGTGAGAGTCTCGCATGATGTGAGTTAGAGTATTGAGTTGCATTGCATGAATGATGGTCCTAAGATTTTTAGTTGTTGAGTAATTGAGTCGAGTTATTGAGAACTGAGTTGACTTGATTGAGTTGAGTTAAAAAGTTGAGCTTGAGTTAATTTTCATGAGCACGTTTTAGTCTTGGAAGGAGTATTAAGCACCAAGTTGGGTGATTGAAGAGTACCCTAGAACTATGTTGCCAGTGTAGGATAGTTGTGTAGTTAACTATTGCGGCTCACATCCCAATGGATGGACATTCTCTTTGGATCTGAGAGGAGAGGTTGATGTCCCCTACCCTTGCAAGTTTAGGCAGTCGTGGCAACAACATCTTTTCATTGTACATCACCAAAACTCATGATGGGATGGAGAGTTGTCGGTTAGAGAAACGTCCAAGCAATACTTGAGTAAACATATCATGATTTTCAAA
Organism: Solanum sejunctum; assembly: GCA_025642045.1. Classification (NCBI taxonomy): domain Eukaryota; kingdom Viridiplantae; phylum Streptophyta; class Magnoliopsida; order Solanales; family Solanaceae; genus Solanum; species Solanum sejunctum. Next base: position 2,246 of record JAOTQJ010002162.1, on the reverse strand, counting down.
CTGAGTTATTAAAACATTGAGTTAAATTTTAAAGCATGATTTCAAACCTTAAACTCGCATATTCACTGAGTCGAGTCACGAGTTGAATGAGTTGAGTTCTGAGTCTAGTTTACTGAGTTGAGCCTGGTATTTTTACTTTAGCCATGATTACATACCAGTATATTCCATGTACTGATGTCTATATCATTTCATGATGCAGAAGTAGGTATTAGAGGACTTCAGCAGACACACCATTGAAGTTCAGATTTGCGATTCTAGAGATGGTGAGCCCTTCTTACCTTTAAAGGAGCTTTTATTTTTCTCTTCCACTGAGCATTTTATTTTCCTTGAGTTGGGTAGCCATGGACTGTCATGGTACCATCTAGATGTTAGAGACAGAGGCTTCATCGACATTGAGTAGAGGATATGGAGTATTGGTCCTTTTCCAACTTTTGGTTTATTGAGAATTTCTTTTTATATAAAGACTACGTTATTTGATTTCTTTACAGTATTTTCTTTGAGCATTTTTTTCCACTGTTGAGTATTATGTGATGATGAGGCCAAGTGGTTCACTCGGGGACTAGCAATAGTCGCTGAGTGCCGGCCACGGTAAGGGTACCCTCCTGGGACGTAACACATATGGTGGAGAGGAGGAGTGAAAAAATAATTTTTAAAAATATTTTATTTTTCTATAAAAAAATTTAGAGTGGGTGCAGATGGAGGGTGGGGTGAGCGTTGGGATGAAACAAGGGAGGGGGGGTTGAAAAACATTTATCTTTTTTTCAATTTTTTTATTTTTTCTTTAAAATAAACTTAGGGTGGGAGTGGGGGAGGGATAGTGAAAAGCTTTTACTTTTACTTTTGTTTTTAAATTTTTCTTTAAAAATAATTTCAAGGTGGGGTATGGGTAGGTGTAGAAGTAAGGGGTGGGGCAGAGATTGGAAGTGAGGGTGGAGGGTAAGCTTCTACTCCCACCCTCACCCTCACCCCCCAACCCCTACCCTAAGATTTTTTTTAAAAGAAAAAATAAAACCAAGAAATAGTTAAATTTTTTTCACACCCCCACCTCCCTAATTTTAAATAAACTTGTTTTGTTGAAAACACTTTGCGCGTGATCAAAATGTGTACTTTATCTGGTAATAAACATAACATAGAAAAATTAAATTTAATTATGATTTTATGAAGAGATAAATAATTCACTACATAAGTAATTTTGATAAATTATTTATTTATAAAAGTCCTATACAACTTGGTATATTTTATCATTTATGGTAGAAGTCAATATTATAAATATAATTAAATAAGAATTTAAAAAAAATAGTAAAAAGACAATTTTATCTAAAGAAAACTCTTTTAATAAAGGGCGAAAAATTCAAAGAATATTTCTACCGGTCTTCTAATATTTAAAACATTAAAGCAAATATTTCAAAATAGATATAATATTTTTATTTAGTTATACATATATTTTTTATTCAAAATAAAATTTTGTTATTTGAAATATGAGTATTAGAACTTTTAATACAATTCAAACATGAAAAGCTTAATGATCAAAATGTCAATCAACTTTAAAATTATTAAATATATGAAGCAAATTTCCTTTATATTTGAAAAAGACTTTTCAACATGTATGCTTTAAGTCTTTATAATTAGCTTTAAGAATATATTAGTCTTTTTAAACTTTTAATTACAAACAGTTGTACTATCATCTTTAGGTGATTCTAATAAACACCTCAACATGTATTTTCGCCTTTCGTTTTTTCCTTTAAACACCTCAGCCTTATAAATTGACCTTCCATTTTCTCCTTTACCATCTCACCAATTAACATCATCACCAAACATTTTCTTTCTTCAAACCAAAAAGACATTCTTACCAGGTAAATTTCAATCTTGTCTTTTTAATTTTTTTTTTGCCCTTTTTTTCCTCAAGATTGGAGTTAGTTTGTTCAGTTTCATTTTGTTTTTCTCAAAATTGAATTGTGTTTGTTCAATTTCATCTGATACTTGTTATGTTTTTTCTCTTTTGTCTTGAATTAAGGAACACTTCCATTAAATTACGATGGCAAACCTATTTCCAAAAACTCTTAAATGAAAAAGGGCATAGAGTTATCGAGCTGGATAAGTTGGCACATTTTGAAGACCACCGTGCTTTTGGGGCTGACAATCCGTTCGAAGTGGAGGAGGTCAAATTGTCTATGAGTAAGATGAAGAGGGGGAGGGCCATCGGACCCGATGAGATTCCGGTAGATTTTTGGAAGAACTTGGGCAAG